>JAHREE010000077.1:5836679-5852289 GCA_033628505.1 Tringa tobata | reverse complement strand
CCCCGACCCCGAGGGTGAGCTCAGGGGGGACAGAAGGGGCACGAGTACATCTCACCTCGTAACTATGGCGTGCACAACGTCAGCTTCCACTGGAAAAACTCATCAGAATGTGAACTTTGATTTCAGGGGGGAGATTTTTAAGCTGGAAGGGTTTTTTTCCCAAAATTGTTACTATTCATTTCCCAAACTTTTCCCCAAGTCTGTTCGCTGTTCTAACCAAACAGGAACGTTTCCCATGTGAATCAAGCAAGGTTTATAGCTTTTCACAAGTTTTATTGACATGTGGTACCGAGGGCCTGCCCTAATGAAGGAAATTCATGTCAGTGGGAATACTGGAAAGAAAAAAAGAAGGTGATTTACTAGGAGCGGTATCTCTCTGTAAAGCTGGCTTAGATTTATAAGAATTTTCCAGTGTCTGTCTAAAGATTTTGCTGATTTTTTATCCCCATGTGAGCAACATGGAATACTCTCACTGCACCCCACTGTTCTCAAAACGGATCTGCAAAGACACAGTGTTAAGGTAGGGCTTTTATTAAGGACTTGGCAGAGGACCTGGGAACCGTATCAGTGAGGGAACAACTCGGAAACAGGTTCATTTTAAACTTTGAAGTTGGAGTCTCCCGTTTCGTGGGGGTTATGTGGCTGTAGCTCTTGTGACTTTTGCAGAATTATTCCCAATTTGTACTGGCATAACCGAGTCGATTCAAACCCTAGAGAGACACTGGAAACAAAAAAGGCTGCTTTCTTTATTCCAGCTGTAAGAAAGCGTTGGGTCATTCCACAGCCTCCTTGGTAAAGGAAATGGATCTTCAACGTCAGGTTCACCCATAACCGTAAACAAATAACAATTCACTATAACTTCAGCGTCTTTTGATCCTGCCACCCCATCTTCCCCTTAAGCCAGAGAATGTGATGAGAAACGGCGAGACACCAGGAACAGCCATGCTGGTGCTAAAGTGTTCATTTGTTTGAAAAATACCAGGGCTTTCCTTCCTCCTTTCCGACTCTTCCTGTGTGCGCTGGAGACGGCCCCGGCCGCTCGTGGCAGGGACAGAGACAGACGAGTGCATCAGGGAGTTCTTCAACTGATGAAGCTCTGTCCTAGTTGATTTGTGGCCCTTGTTTTTCCAGAACCCCTCTGCAGGCGGTTGGGAATCACCGAGGAAGGGATTTTTAGCTGCTGCTCCTTTAGTCCCCTCTTGTGTTTTGCAGCTGACACCAGCCTGGGAACGGACGATGTTTACGATGACAAAGGGTGCCAGTGTGATGTGTCGGTGGAAGATCTCACCCCTGCTCTGAAAACTGTCATCAGAGCTATCAGGTGAGTGAAAAGCACTGAATGAATCGGTATTTGAGATGTCTTTAATTAAGACACTAATTAACCGCGTGTCAGTTAACAAAATGGTAGCTAGTTGAACTTATTACGTGGGTATATTTGTTACACAGCTAATGCTAATACAGTTTATTTATGCTTCCTTTTCATCAGTATTATATTTAAAAGTCAAAATATTTTATCTGTTATCAACTTTTCAATGTCAAAAAATGTACATGATTTGACTCAGAAAAGAAAGTAATGGATGCTGCTTCCCACTGTATTTCCTAGAATCCAAAATCCTGTGATCCAGTTTGATGTAGTTTTACTGAATGTATATCACCTTGCCTGGAGAAGTTACTTCCTTTAAAAGTTTAGGGGTTTTTTTGCATTTTCACATTCCTGAAACTGTCTGTGATACAGCTTTCATTGCCACCTTCTTCTGGTAACAGCAGAATAATTACATCCATTCGATGGAGCAAAGCCTCGTCTGCCACTGTCCCTTGAACTAAATGTAGCCTCAGTCATTTAAAAGTAATAGTCTCCTCCTTTTCCCAGAAAGCAGCAAAACTGCATTGAAACTTATAAAAGTGCCTGTAAGGAAAGCTTAAACCGAGCAGTCTGACAGACGGACAGCTCACTTGCAGACCACTGTTCCAACTGTTTTTCCAACCTGCCCGGAAATGACCCCAGAGGCCGTGTCGGATGCCGGGTCCCTGTCCGGAGCCACCGGCCACTCAGATGTCACCCCGAGAGCCGGCTCCTGCAAGGCCTCAGCCGGGGACAGGAGTCCTGCTGCGCAGCCACAGCCACCGGCGAGGAAGAGCTAGTCCTTCCAGTGGAAAGTGCTCAAATTAGGAACAATCAGCATAATTCCTTGGCTGCGGTGCCAAAGATCCTTGTCTGTGGTGCTGCATTTAAAAGAGATGGGTCGACTCTCGGCTGCAAGCACACCCTGCCACTGTGCTGCCAGGTGACACCGATGGTCATCTCACCCTCAATACTGTCCACATTCCTTAAGAGCCACTTGACACTTTAATGCTGAATTCCTGGAGGCTGCTTGCAAAGGCACCGCTGGATTGTTCAGTGCGTCACCTGCATCTTCACCTGGTTCTCTTGGTGATTATCAGCTGAAAGGGAAAGTAACCAGATGGGAAGGACCTGGCTGGCCAACTTTTTCCTCTGTGCCATCCAGAGAGATGTTCTAATAAGAAGAGCAAAGCTGCGACAGTTGGTTTGTTTCAGACACGCACTGTTGAACTGATAAGAGTCAACTCTTTAGATCACCTCCAACTGCTTCTCTGCGCACTGGGGCTCACAGACACCAACTCCTTTCAGCCCTGGGGCTGACAACAAGAATTCTGCCTCTCCACTCGCTATCGGTGGCTGCTCTGGCTTCAGAAACACACCCCTGTTTGAGATCCGTGCAGCAGGAACGTGCCGTGATCTCCAGGGCTCTCTTAAACGCTGTACCTTAATCTCTCCAAATCAAGAGGCCGATAATTCGGTTCCTCAGGTAGCTGATACCCCTCTTTCTTCTTATTCCGAGTATCTGTTACCTGAGCGGGCTGGGATCTATGCAAACATCTGAGGAAGGATCTGAGACGCTTTATAGTAACTGTAGAATTTGGAGATGATAACATCTGCCGATACGGAAACCGTGTGCCTCAGTGTGAAGTTTGTTCTTAGCAGCGGCTTTGAATTGCAAAGGCTCCGGGGGGGTGGGGGCTGTTTTTCCTTTCACGCTGGTCTGCAGGAGCCGGTGAAGACAGAAGGTACTTCCGTAGCTTCATGGGACACTGTGCAAAAGACCCCAAATGTGAGCACGTACAGTTGAAGCCATTCTGGCTACATCACCTGGAAAAACTGCAAAAAGGGAGAGTAGTTCTTTACTCCTGCTTAGAGCTGGGTTGAAATTGGTTTAGAATGATACAAATGGTCCTTTTTTTGGGGGAAAAAAATGAAATTAGCAAAATTAATTCCTGCCTGTGGGGTTACAGAGGTAGGGCCTCTCTCAGTTTCGGAATCAGAAAGAACTGGGGTGGTTTTTTTTGTGTGGAAGGAGCCTAGAATGTGCTGGTTAGAGCTGGACAGGAGCCTAGAATGTGCTGGTTCCTCTCAGGCTGGACAGCCCCAACGTAGCTGAAGGTGAAAGCGGGTTAGCTAGCATCTTCCCTTTCAGCAATTTCAAAGTGTACGGCTTCAACCATACACTTGAACCCCCCCAGCTCTCCCAGCCCGTCCTCCCAGCAGAGGGGCTCCAGCCCTCCCAGTGTCTCCGTGGCCTCCTCTGGCCCTGCTCCAACAGGTCCATGTCCTTCTGCTGTTGGTGGCCCCAGAGCTGGAGGTAGCACTGGGGGGGGTGTCTCCCCAGAGCGGAGCAGAGGGGCAGAATCCCCCCCTGGCCCTGCCGGCCACGGGGCTGGGGATGCAGCCCAGGAGAAAGGTTGGGAGAGGCAGGAGCAGGGGGGCAGGGGGAGAAACGTGCTCCACAGCAAGCCTGGGCCAGGCCAGCACCATCCTGCTCCTGCAGCCGCGATGGGAGCAGAGCACAAACCCGTCCTCGCTAGCCATGCAGCCAGCCTCCGTGCCAGCAGGCTTTCACAGCCCTGCTCTACTGGCCCTGGTCTCGTTGTCAACTAAAAGCCATCAATACCCTGCAGACTAACAACAAAGCATTGCATTTTCCAGCTCTCTCTGATAGGATGGATATGAAAGAGAGTAAAAAGAAGATGGGGAGAGCTTTTTTCCATATATTGCGATATCTCTGATCGTTTTTCATAGCAAGAGGCACTAGATTCTGTAATACTCGCCACAGTGGAAATGATGGAATTATATTACTATTTATGGAATATAAAATTAGATTTGCGAAGCATAAGTAAATGCGCAGTAGGAAATAACTGGGATGGCAGGAAGACGGACTTGCTGACCTAAGAGGTCCTTCCTCTCTTTAACTCTGGTGATTCCATAGATATGGTTTCATTTGTTGTTAATAAGAAATAATAATAATAATAATAATGCAGCGAAACATAATACAACTTGAGAATTGAGAAGGTGTATAGTTGAATAGTCATACATATTTAATAGCCAAAGAAGGAAAATATAACTTACTGGTTATGTTCAGTCTTTGAAACATTTCTGCTGTGCCCACAAGAAGTGGGTTTCACAGCCATTAGGAATGTGTTCGATGGTGGTGTCTCAGAATCCCCTGTTCCTTTTAAATCCCCACACATTGATGTTTGCTGCCCAGAGGGTGGGCAGTCGAGGCAAGGCTCTCAGCTGTGTCCTTCGCTCCAGCAACGCTGTGCCTGGGGGAAAACCGAGGCTCTGGCTCCTGGGGAATGGGTCAGTCCAGGTCAGGACCCGAGGGAGGGGATGATTTTGACCCACTCACCCCACACGTGGTGGAAGTGTCTCTCAGACCCCTTGTCTGTTGGCCCCTGCTGGACCCCCATCCCTTCTGCACGTTGCAGTTTCCCAGGAGGAAGGGTTATTTGGAAAGAAGGGTAGAGGTGGCGGAACCAGCACAACTACATCTTCCTGGGATAGTGACAAAACCGACAAGGTTCAGGTTCAGAAAAGGTTCAGAAAGCTGCAGGTTCAGAAGAGGCTGTGATTGCGGGTCAGGGCCGACCCCCCACCGGCAGGAGTCAAACGACAGGGACACTGCTTCTGGCGGCTTGGGGTCCACGAGACACAGCTGCTGCTGGGCCTGTAGCTTCTGCACCTCATCAGGGCACGTCACCATCAGTGGGGGCTGTGGCTTAGACATTGGCTATAGACAAAGCACTCTGATCTGTTGGTTCTAATTCAACACAAAAGACTTTTCTTTTTTGTTTCCTGCTCTCCTCTGGCTGCATCACTGAAATAGGCTACTTTTTGTGGCTGGTTCTCGCTGGAAACCTGTCCTGCTTGTGACTGGGGGAGCTTCACGGCCGTGTAGTGTCCATCACCTTACATTTCAGCTATAAAATACCACCTCGCCACACGGCGCACCGCCATTTAAAAATGCCAATAATGGTTTATAAATTCATGGGGACGACAGGCTCTGTTCTTTGGGGTAAATTCTCGCTTTCAGTTATCGCCCGTGGCCGCTCCGGCTGGTTTGTGACGAGACTCGTTTGCCCCCTCGTGGCACAAGCCCAGAAGACAGACCCAGCAGTCACCGCTTTGCCTCATTCCTCCTGCTTTGTGTTAAGGGCCAGCGCTCCCACCACTTGGGCTATGAAGAACTTTGGGCTCCTTTCCCCCTTTTTTAGGGGCAGGTTATCCACCTACGCCCGCAGAACTGAGCCGTCGGTTTTATGGCACAGGAACACCCCGGAACAGAGGTTCCAGAAGCACGAGTGAAGGAAGCCCAAAGGCTTTTTTGTTCATGATTTTTTAATATACTCTATACGGTTGCAATAATCTTCCGGGATGGGTGTTCAAGCCTGTGAAGTTCAATTACATAGTTATCTCAAGATACAGAAACAGAACTGAATTTTTAAAATTGACAGTAAATAACTATTTACTGAACATCAACTGAATTTAAGAATTGCAAAGCAGTTGCTAGGCTCCACCACTGAAAGAATTCAGGTTTTTCTGTTTCTTAATTAACCTTCAGGATTTTGAAATGACAGTCTTTTATCACCCTTTTTTTTGTTGGGTTTTTATTTGTGGTTTTTGGGGTTTTTTTTGCTTTTGCACAGTTTTTGTAAAATTCTGTCTATGTGAAGCAAAAAGAAGCAAGCGCTCTGGGTCTGTTCCAAACCCTGCATCCCTGAGGTGATGGCTAACCCAGAAGTACCCAGTTACACCCCATGGATACACCAGGATGCTCTGGGGCCTGTGTTTGGCTTCTGAACATTATGGAAAAAATGCCTTGATACCCCAAAACCCCGTTATAGAGCTGCAAAGCAGACTGCACACTGATTAAGACACTTCTGTGGCTGTTAATAAAAGTTAGCCTTCTGTCTCTTCCCTTGTAAAATCACCCAGTTGTGGCGAATTCCGTTGTCTTCAATTATGCTGTTAATCCTCTGGCTCAGCTTTTCTAACAGGGTTTCGTATTTTTACTTTATCAAGAGCACGAAGTAAAAAAGTGTGACTACCAAAAGAGAGAGAATAATAACAAAACCAAAAAAAATGATCCTTTCTTGTATATCAGCTACATCCTTTACTCTTTGTAACCTGAATAAAGTACTGGATTCCAGGAGATGTCTACGCCGCCAGACTGTTGGGAACAGAGCAGCATCACAGGAACTTGCACAAGTCTCACATAAAAAACACATACCTTTCATCAATTTTGGATATTTGCCGTTACCTGATGCTTACTATTCTGCAGTAAAAGTCACCAATGCTAATTAAACAATAATTGCCATAGATTTCAATATGGAACAAAGATGAAGACTTCTCTTTGGCCTGCAAAGTTTGATCTTAAGTCAGCAAAATCAATTAAAACCAAATACTTGGGCCTGAATGTGAATTAAAAATAAAAATTGATGAAAAATGAATTAGGTGCATAAATTTAAATTTTTTTTACAAAATGGAAAACAACTTCAAATGAGCACCAGAAAAAGAATACCGTTATTTCTGTTTGTGTAGGCAAACCTTCCCTCTAACAAGGACAGAAGCAGCTCAAGCACAAACATGTCTCCGTAGAGTCCGTGGGACTGAGCCGGGTTTGAGCGAAGCGTGTACTTCAGTGCCTTTCAAATCACACAGCCAGCATAAACAAGGCAAATAGGTGTATATCGATAAACTAAACATGCTCCTTAAAATAGTGTTACCCAGTCTCTCTGACCTAACAATTCAAAGACGCTATGTATTTGGACTTACAACGTTGTAGAGGGAACGTTCCCTTGCACCAGCTGTATTGCCAATACCCTCCATTTAAAAAATTAGCTGTCAGGTTTTGCCAAGGGAATATGCGGTACCGTGTCACAGCTGCTGGAGATTCATCTGCAAAATGCTTTTTCCCCCATAGAATTATGAAATTCCATGTTGCAAAGAGGAAGTTTAAGGAAACGCTTCGTCCGTATGACGTGAAAGATGTCATTGAGCAGTACTCGGCAGGCCATCTGGACATGTTGTGCAGGATTAAGAGTCTTCAGTCTCGGTAAGGAAGGAATAATTTCTGCTCTGCGTAAGTGCTTTACGTTACGACATTCACTGCATAATGAATCTTGGTGACGTTTAACATCCCCCTGTTCTGTGTGGGTACAAGTTGCTATCCCTGCTTCAGCCCAGCCTCTCTGTGAAGACAGCTGAGCCAGAAATGACATTGTGGGTAAAACCAAACACAAACCCACGTATCTAGATTGTCCCCCAGAAAATGGAAGTCTGAACAGCAGAAAAGGTAATCCGTGATCTGAACGGGCTGTTCATGAGCAAGGGATTTAGTCATGAGGTTGCCAAAATGATGAGGTCAGCACTGAGAACTGCCTTTCTCCCATCCCACGCTTCCTTTTCTCACGTAGAACAAATCGGGAATTACTGGTAATGTCATATTTATGTAGTTTTTATGTCCTAGGGTCTAGATTTAATGTACAGATTAGCAAGCGCTTCCAAATCACCACCGTCTTCAGGAATCACAGCAGCTTTTGATTTCTCTTGCAGCGTTGACCAAATTCTTGGGAAAGGACAAATCACAGCGGATAAGAGAAGCAGAGAGAAGAATCCCACAGAGCATGAGACGGCCGACGACCTCAGCATGCTGGGGCGTGTGGTCAAGGTGGAGAAACAGGTAGAGTGTTAGCTGTGTCGCTTTGTCTTGCTCTGTTGCTCGGGCCTTTTGGGTATTTTATTGCTGGTTTCAAAGGCTGGACAGGTAAAATTTCTTTTTTTTCTAATATCTGCTTCATTTACATGTTGAAATAAAATTGGTATGAATCGTGTTACCTTAACTGGCTTCCATGTACAGAAAAGGAAGGAAGGAAAAGCACAGGTTACTTTTTTTTTTTTTCCATTTTATCATCTGCTTATGAAATACCTACTTGGTTTTTGACATGGTTTTTCAAGGGCCAATAGCATATACCAAGCTCCTCCCGTTTCTCCCTTCATCTGTCACGTTTTCCCTTCTCTTGGATTCCCAGTATTTTAAATCAGTATTTGGCATTAACGTTAACCTTTTCCTCTCCTCCTGCAGGTGCAATCCATTGAGTCCAAACTGGACTGTCTGTTGGATATCTACCAACAGGTGCTGCGGAAAGGATCAGCCTCCGCGCTCACCTTGGCTTCGTTTCAAATGCCGGCCTTCGAGTGCGAGCAGACCTCTGACTACCAGAGCCCTTCCGACAGCAGGGACGTGTCCGCTTCCGCACACATCAGTGGATGTGTTTCCAGATCAGCCAGTGCCAACCTGCCCCGTGGCCTACAGCTCATCCTGACACCAAACGAATTCAGCACTCAGGCTTACTATGCTCTCAGTCCAGCTATGCATAGTCAGGCCACGCAAGTGCCAAACGACGGACCTGCAGCGGTTAGTCACTCAGCAAACCAAATAAACCAGGCGACTAAGCCGGCAACTCCGACGACGTTGCAAATACCGCCTTTCTCATCGATGAAGCACATCAACAGGCCGGAGCCCGTCCATATTATTCCTGTGACCACGCAGGAAAACATTTCCGATGTCACCGCTTGCCTTGTCGCATCCAAGGATAACGGACAAGTGGCACAGCCCAGCGCGACCAAGGATCTCACGTGGAGGAAGAGCCTGGATGTAGAAGGAGAACCGTTGCTCTCCGTTAAACCTGTGGTGCAGATGGATTTAGGGAAATCTTTGTCTGTACAGAACCTCATCCAGTCAACGGAAGAACTGAACGTGCAGGTGGCTGGCAGCGACTCCAGTGGTTCCAGAGGTAGCCAAGACGTGTACTCCAAGTGGAGGGAGTCAAAATTATTTATAACTGATGAAGAGTTGGAGGCGGAGGCAGGAGCAGAGACTCCTGAAGCCATCTCGCGCCCGTTGGTGGAAACGGCTCTCTCTGCTGACTCTCTGAGGACTGGAATATCAAGATCATCTCAAAGCCTTTGCAAGCCAGGGGACGGTACAGAAGCACTCAATCTGCTCCACGTCAAACTGAAATAACAGCTTGTGGGCTTTTCTTCGTTGGCTGGGTCATTCCTCTAGTCATACATATCACAGCATGAACTGTTTTGAGAGCCTTTTTAATAAGATAAAATCACAAAAAATCAGGATGAATCTGAGAAGCAGTTGAATGAGCCCATATCTCCCAGTTGCATGAAAATGCATGTCTCAGTGAAGGCTGACATTCAAATTTACACCCACAGTACGGCGGCCTTTCCTGTAGTCCGGCGGGGTTCAGCGGCGCGGTGCCCCCAGAGCTCACGCTGCAGGACCTACCGAAAAGCAAAAATTCCAGCATTCAGACCTAGTGCCGTTTCTACAGAGCAGAAGTCAAAATCGCAAGGTTTAAAGCACTTTGCTTCTGAACTAGTTAAATATAGATATATATATATATAATGTCCTGATTTAGATGATAGTTTATGTTTACAACAACAACAAAAAAAAAAAAAGATCTACAGCTGCTAGCAAGGTACCAAGGAAACCAGTACCGGGGGGTGAGAAATGGCTGCCAGTTGCAAGATACACACATTGGCTCATCAGCAATCAGTTATTTTTAACTCTGAAAACCAGATCGTTAATATCCATCCGATTTTTGGTGATTGAGTGGTGCGGCAGAAGTACCTGACACACCGCTGTCACATTGCTCTTTATAACGAGAACATTATTTTGCTGCAAAATGTTTGTACTTTAAGGGTTGGGGCTGGCCTCAGCAATGGGTAACCCGGGTGACTGCACTGAAAATCCAGGGAATCTCTCCTTCTCCCAGCCCCGTGGAGGAGCTGCCCTGGGAATGTGGGACATTCCGGCAGCAGCAGGAGAGGGAAGGAAGCAGGCGCTGCCTTTATTGTAGAGCGGTATTTCCTCCTGCGGAAACTTTGGCAATTTTCCTCACAGCCCCAGCTGGGACAGCGCTTCCTAAGGCTGGGAAAGGAGGGGAAACGAGGAGCTGAAAGAGAGAGTAAAACTATAGGGGATAGAACAGGGATGAGAGAAAGGCAACACAGTCAATGAAGGGGAAAAAAAGATATGGATTAAGATGGGCAGGAAGGGAAATGATCCCAGAAAATAGAGGAAGGAAGTTAAAGAGGCAAAAAGATGTATTTTTTTTACATCCAGCCTGTCGGTCACAGATACCGAGTGCTGTTTCCAAAAAAACGAACCATGTAGGCAGTCAGAAATGGAAACAGAAGTAGGGAAAACCGCCTTAACTGAAAAAGACCTGAAGGCAAAAGTTTTTTTGTTTGTTTGTTTTTTGTTTTTTTGACTATAAAGGGGAGGAAGAGAGAGGGGAAGAGGTCCCACGCTTTAGCTCAGCACTGTGTCCCAACGGCAGTCATTTCTTGTGAGCTTCCCCAGAAAGGACCTCCAGGCTCCTTCCTCCAAACACCCCACTTTTCCCATCCAAAGCCGAGCATTTCTGCCTGATAAATCCTCTTTTTTTCCTGTCCTCACCCACACTTCCCCTCTGCCAAGGTGCAGGAGCGTTGTCAGTGCCTATCTGCATGTCCCCAGCAAGGCTTGGCCATGGAAGGACCCTAGAGGAGCCTCAACAGGCTTTGGCTCTTCCCAGCTGAGGGAGGTCTCTGTTGGTGTCCTCCCCCCAGATTCACACCCCACCTGCCCCACAGAGAGCCCGGCTGCGCCCCCACTTCCCTCTAGCAGCAGGACCACTGGGTGTGTGCAGGGGCACAGTGCCAGCTCGCTCAGGGCAGTGTCTCCTCAAGGCCCAGACCTGCTGGGAACTTGGTGTGTTCACCAGAAATGTCACTCCAGTCTTACACCACCACTCCACGCCTCAAGTTGTGTTGTGAAGGACTCCGTTGTTATTTCTGCTTCCATATTTCCTTTCCAGAAGTATTCCTGGGTGTCACACGAGAACCTCATTATGTGAAAGTACATGCAAACTGCAGAGTGTGTGTATTGTGTCGTTACACGGGGTCCACAGATGGTACATGGTGTTCCACAGATGGTACATGGTGTTCCATGGATGTTACAGGGTGTTCCACAGATGGTAGAGCATGTTCCACAGATGGTACACAATGTTCCACAGATGGTACAGGGTGTTCCATGGGTGGTACACGGTGTTCCACAGATGGTGCACGGCGTTCCACAAATGGTGCACGGTGTTCCATGGCCTACAACAAAGCAAACGTCAGCTGGTCAATCCCCAAAGATACCTTGAAGCACAATTTCCCCACCACTGATTCGCCAGACAATTTACCACATCCAGCCTCTCCTGGTTTCGTTTCTGTGCAGTCTGACTGTACTACAGCCTGATTACAACAGCAATTCTGTGAGGAATAATAGGGGTTTTTTCCACATCTCAGTTCACTTAACTATTAACTTATCTGAATGTCTGCGGTTCGCCCAGGCAGATCTTACTGGGTGGGTAGGATTTTACTCACCCAGTATCCAAAATTTTCAAAACTTACAAGTTTGGGGTTTTTTTTTGGCTTTTCTTTCTGTTTCCTAACGGTTTACGGTGCCTTTCTTGCCTTTCATACGAAGCCTCCCGATGGCCTAACCTGGGGCTCAGTTAAGGAGCAAGAGACGGGGCACGTGGCAACTGTGTGTCGGGAACGCAGGTCCCTTCCCCTCCTCGAGGAGACCAGAACCCCAGGGGGTCGTGAACTGGGACCCCACTCTCCGGTGGGAGCAGGGAGCCTTGGCCCCACCAGTACTGACCCCCCGCAGAAACGGGGCCCCGGGGTTTGCTGAAAATTTATCTCACGGAAACTTGGTATTTTTGCCTTAAATGACATGCTTGAGTCCTTCTAATTTTAAGTTAATTTATTTAATACAATTTTGTGCACAAAAGAATGAGTTCTATAAATTATGTATGAAAATGTTAATGTCTTTACAAAGTACTAATAAATCCAGAAGATCCTATCTTTTCAAATTATGGTTTAAAATCCTATTATTTTTTTTCTTTTATGCTCACCATTATTATTTTTGTAGCTGCAAGTCTTATCATATAGGAATTTTTTAACATACTGTTGCTAGAAAATAGAAAGAGTAGTGAATATATGAAATTCTGGAGAGGAAGAATTGTTTGTTTGGATTTTTATAAGCTTTGCTCGTGTTTCCTCATGAGGAGTTTCCTGTTTCTACGCTCTCTCTTTAAAGACAGTGTCACGACTGACTGTCATTCATCGGTTTCACAAAAGAAGGACCTTTTCCAGAGCTGCTGATTGCCGTCCAGCTCGTGACAGCTCATGAGAATGAGTAGGGACAAAGGACACTTTTTTTTTTTTTTTCTGATCTACAACCCACTTGGGGATTGTTGAAGAGAGAATTTGAACTTAAGTAAGAGCTTCAGGAATTAAGCCTTATCCGAATAACTGTTTTCTGATCAGCGTGTTTCTTGTACCTGACTGAAGAGAGAACGGAGAATAGTTTTGATGATTATTATTTGTTTAAAAATTTGTATTTGCTCCTGGCTTATATGATCTATACTTTTTATTTAAATATGAATATAGTGTTTTAGCCTAGGGTTGAAGATTGCAAAGATCATACACTTTTATTCACAGTGCCCACGGTTGTTCCGTATGTTTTTGAGATAATCCTCCTTAGAGTGACTGCTCTCATTATAGCGTGGTGAGGAGTAATTCACCTGCTCTTCTGTGATAAGTCCAATCATACTGAACTGCTGATGCATAGCAGAACATCTGATGTACAGTAGTACTTCTGGATTGGGACCTGCAATCCTCACTCAAGCAAAAATTCTATGGAATTCAAGAATTTTTCTTGAATCGGGAGCTCGGATTCAAATCCTTATTTTGTTGGGCATCTGTTTAAAGTGAAAATGGTAATATTCCAGTTATTTCCTGAGGAAACTAATATTTAGCTGAATTTACCCATGTCACATTGACTATATAAAAAAATAACGCACAAAATATTGATGTAAAAAGGGAAGAAGAGAAGGGACTTTTTTTAAAAAGCACAGAGAAAAGGAGAATAATCAGAAAAAGAGGAGTAAGCAGGAAAAGAAAATATAACAGCGAGGAATGAAAAAAAAGGGTTTAAAAACTCGAGGCTACATTCATCCTTGGATGGCTTCACTGACTTCACTGGCTTCACTGCCCAACGGGGTGAAGTTCAGCCTCCACTGGGATAATCAGGCTCAGTTCTGCTGGCCTGAAAGGAACTGAACCCACCTACACCAGGAATGAACTTGCCTCTCTGGGCCAACTTTTATCCTGACTCATATGTCATGCAATCCTTTTGGATTCATTAGGTTTGAATGAAATACAGGTCAGAAAAGAATTTGCCCCAGATATTTCTGCTTCACATTTTTTTTTTCCAAGTGTGTTAATCGACTTAATTCAAATGGATTACAACATCACACGAAGTGCTGTCACTGTCTAAAAAGGTTAATTGGTTTTTGAAATAAGAACTGTCCCCTGCAGCGTCAGTGGAAGCATGTGATATTTTCCTGTTCATTCATCTGGATGCAAATGTGACCATTAATTCAGCGGTGGCCACGCACTGGACAATTCCAGACATACCCAATATCCTCTGCTATTGGAAGCATTTTTTTACTTCTTTGCAAGATAAAAAAGCCTGTTTGATAACAGGCTTAGAAAGCACGAAGGCTGCTCCCACTGACACTGCAATGACATCAGCCAGTACATTACAATGTTAATTGTAACTTCTTGACAAAGTTGAATCCATATTGTTGTTAATAAAAACGATTTGAAAAGTACCGCACTTACTGGGTTGTTGTTTTTTCCCCTACACAAACAGTTGTGCGGTGTAAGCACATATTAGGCAAAAAAAGAAAAATTTAAACTTGCTCATTGTTTTCCTTCTGAAGTTTTGTAAATTTTTTTTATTAAATGGACCAGAACACCGCAAAGGAAGTTTACTGGAATAAGATGTGCACCAACTAGTCTGATATGTTCAGTTTCTGGCAACTGTTCACAGCAGAGTTTACTTAAACTTCAGATGTTTCAGCACCACTATGAAAATTAGTTTGGCAGATATTATCACCTCCCCTGTTAGATAAATGGGAATTGATTTGGGATCGGCAATCAGGGGCCTGTGTGAGGAGCAGGACTCCTAAGGGAGGGCTCCTCTGCTGCCTCAGTTCAACTTGAGGCCAAGGTGAAGCCCTTTCCTCTGTGATGGATGCTCTGGAATGCAACTGCACCAGACCGACAGCCCGCTCTCCTCACTGGGCTCTCCCTGCAGTCCTGCCCAGCAGGAGCATCAGGATTTCACTGTAAAGCAGCAAATACAGAGAGCCTGTTCTTGTGGTGAAGTCTCTGCCTCCTTGGAGGCTTCAAACTCAGGGCAGAGTATTTCCAAGTGTATTCCAAAGTGTGTCCAGGTGACCCCCTACCTCTCTGATGAACGCAGCCTTGGATACTAAAATGTAAAGGTGCAGTCTCCAGGATGGCAGATTTTCCATGTCAGCCATTTGCCCTCACAGGCTATGCTGCCAAGCTCTGCCTCTAAAATAAACACAGGAGGGGAAAAAAGGCAAACAGGTATGCGGGCTCGTCTTGTGTTACAGCAGGATGTCTCGCTCAGTGTGTACGTGGAGACGGGGAAGGGTCAGGAGAGCGGTGTGGGGCCTCTCCTGCTGATTGCCCCACAGACTACAACGGCCAGGCACCAGCAGTGGTGGGCCTCCATAAATACATCCATAAATGTTATAAACACATCTATAAATGTTCACCGTTCAGCTCTGCACAATAGGAATACAGGACCATGTCCTTAAAAAGGACATTTAAACCTCCATTTGGCAAATTTTCAGTACAACTGGGGGGAAGATGCTAGGTTTTTCTTAAGGGTTTTTGGTTTTTTTGTTGGTTTTTTTTTTTTTTCTGCCTTTACTGCGATGGTGACTGAGCACTGGCAGAGTCTGCCTTGAGAGGCCATGGAGTCTCCACTCAGAAGTTCAGAAGTGTCCTGGACACTCCTGGGCTCTCGGTGTCCCCACCTGAGCAGGGGCTGTTGGACAACAGGGCCTCCAGAGGTCTCTTCTACCTCTGCCATTTTGTCCTTCCATTTCCAGTAGTGTATCAGCTTTAGTACCTTCAAGCCTACTAAAATCTTCACTAAAGCATCATTAAAGCTTCATTTCAGTTTAAATATTATGACGTCCCTAAAAAAAATCCTCTGACTGCAACGTATCAGTGTGACATGAGCTTAGACACCAAGCAAAACTACTCAGTGCCAACCTCACAGCCTCAATGCCCCTAAGGCTGCCTGCCTCCCCC
>JAHREE010000077.1:5815035-5836329 GCA_033628505.1 Tringa tobata | reverse complement strand
GCCCGAGGGAGGCGACGCGGCGGTGGCCGCCCCGAGCCGCCGGCGGCGGCCAGTTTCGGGACGCCGCGGAGTCGCTCTGCTTTCACCTCGATAACGCCCTCGTCGGGGGTCTCATAGGTAATAAGGCCAAGACCCCTCCACCAGGGGTGCTTGGCTCTCTGAGGTGAGCGGGTGGGGGGAGAGGAGGAGGAGGAGGAGAGGACCCGGCCACGGAACGATTTGTTGGTGCGGGCCCCTGCCCTTCCCTCTGTGCCCCAAGGGAGGGCATTGCTGCCTTCTGCGGGAGGGCCCCAGCCCCTTGTCATCCCCCGAACATCCCAAGGATGGCAGGATGCTTTTGCAGGGTACTGGCTGAAGAGTGGAGCTCTCCCCCTCGCCGGGGTAGCTGAGCTTTGCCTCTGAAAAACAGTTGGGTTGATGTCTGCTTGTCACGGCCAGCAGTCTGTGAGGAGGCTGAGGCCTCTTTCTAGTCACCTGCAGGAAGGGCAGCGCTCTCTTGAGCTGGTTTTGCTGCTCCATCTCTTCAACGGAGGTACTTCCACACGCACGCACCCACCCCTTGCATTTGGTTGATCGCTAAAAAAGTTACCTGTGTTTTCCAACAGCCAGGTGTTACAAGTTCTTTTATTTATGGATGCATGCACGCGCATGAAGGTCTTAGGATTTGATCACAACCAAAATACTTAGTTACTGTGTGTTGTGTTCGGCAGTTTGGCCTCAATCTCTGTAATACCAGCTGTGTGTCTTTATTACAGGTCGGGGTGGAGCTAAAATAAGAGAACTTGAGGATTCTTCGGGTTCCAGAATAAAGGTACCATGTGCTGTGTGTCATCCAGGCCTGGACGCTGTTGGGAACGTACTTGGTTTTGCTTCCAGAGTTACTGAAGCAAGTTGAAGGGTGTTGTAGCTCTAATACTTCTACTATTTCACAAGAATTGGTAAAAAGGAAGGGGAATTTAGGGCAACTTGACTGGTATGTGAAAGTAGGAAAAGCTTACTGGTATTTTTTTTTCTTAAGTATGCATTTATTTCCCTTTCTTTTAGAAAGGGAATTAAAGGGCTGCTTCCTGGGAAGAGAAGTTAAAATTCAGAAAAAAAAAATCAAAGATTGTTTTCAGTATATATTCTTACATAATGTTTGCCTTTGCAGTATTAAAAAACCTCAGTACTATTTTTTGAACATAGGTTATAAAGGGACCTTGTGAAGCTGAAGTAAAGATCTTTGGCAGCATTGCTGTGCAAAACAAAGCCAAGAAGTTGATAGACGATGCTATTACAAGATCTGGACAAAAGCACATTGGAGGTGGGACTGAGAAAGGTAAGAAATACAGTTTTTGGAAGACAGAAAAATAAGTACTCTGGATTGTATTTCTGTATGTTTGGTTCTTCGCTGGTATGTTTTTGTATTATTAGTATTTTACCAAGGCGAATTAACTTTCACCTTGTTCTTGGGCGGTGGTAAAGCTTCATTAAAACAGAAATGTCTAGATATCCTTCTGTCTTACCTGTGAACAGTTACTCCCCTTCAAACTGCCGGACTTAGGTGAAAATCTGTTTCTGTGTGTTTTGAACAATTTTAATGAGTTCAGAATGTTATACTACTTGGTTTCTTGCATTATCAGTCTGATTCCCCCAAAATACAAGTTTTAATGTGGTATCTGTGCAGTATTACAGTTCATTAAGCTTTTATAAATGTAGTCTGTAAAGCAAACCTGTACTGATTATAGCATGGGCGATGCTGATTTCTAACTACTTTCGTGGGAAGTTAGCATTTGAGATGTGATGTTGCACATCATGCCTCACTTTACTCGGCTTTATCGTGTTGACTTTGTCTGTTACATGGATATACAGGTAACGATGGTATGTTGAGATGCCACTTATGTTACTGGTATTTGTCTTGTATGCGCTTCCAACAGCTTTTTGCACAGGCAAACAACATCCATAGTTGTTGCTCTGAGGCGCTGACGAGGAAGCAGCGTGTGCCAGCATTACAATAAGGAGTGAAGTAGTTGTTTTGTTTTTTAGAAGTGCCCCAGGAGGTGGACAAGTATGTTTCAAGAGGCTAGAAATAGTAAACACTTCCTTAGCGTGTGGGACTGTGTTTTTGCTGTGTTTCCCGCTGTTCCACTAATACAGAATTGCGTTGCCATTTGCATCTTCAGTAGAAAACTTTTCTTTAAGAAGTGTTAACCACATAAAAAACCAGGGGTGTAACGTAACTACTTTGAGACTTTATTGTGGTGATGTTGGATGCCTTAGAAGTAAAACTTGCTCTGGTAGCTGTTAAAAATAAAGCGTTCTGCCTGCCGAACATCTACTGGGTTCACAAGGTTTTGGACAGTTTGTTGCACAACAAGCCTTATTTGTAGCTGGAGGGGCAGCATTTCAGAACCTGTCATTACTTTAAGTAGCTAAAGATGTTGAAATGCTGCTTTTTTTATCAGAACTGGATTTTACAGGTTTTACCAACGTTTCAGGCTAAGACCTAGGAAAGAATTTTCTATGTAAATGCTTCCTGTCTATTCAAAAATCACATAGAAGCCTTACAACAGAAAAAGAAAATAAGGTGTTTGTTTTGAGGTGGGAGGTTCTTTCCCACCCTGCAATTGACTCCCATCAAACAGCTGCATTTTGGTACTAACCCCACAGGAAAAACTTTGGACAGTATCAAGCCTGAAAAGAACCCAACGAAGTCAGTGATTAACTGGGCCTCTCTTCGAGAAAACAAAGCTAAATATGAAGCTATGAAATGGGCAGGTTAGTTTTAAAATTTTAATTATGTGGTACTTGTCTTTGTATGATAAATCTGGTGAATGCTTAAACGCTTTTAATTTTTGCTTTGAGATGGCTGAATCTTTCAGTGTCCAAATTAGTGAAGTGTTTGCAGTGAGGTGGCCGTGTTGGCATTTCCCATCAGGGTCATGGAGGACACTGTAGTTGCTGTGTGACGACTTAAACTTACTGCTCAATTGGAATTTTGATTTCACCCTTTGAAAATGCTGTTGGTTTGTATGTGGACACAGCAAAAATCTAAGGATTGTTAGACATTACACTATATATGCTAGTAGAAATTACTTTAGAACTTGAAATGTGGGGAAGCGGTTCTTTTGCAGATAATTAAGTGTTTGTCTCAGCCTTCATCCTTTCCATGAGCAACAGCCATCTGCTGCTGCTTCTGAGTAGTCCCCTCCTACAAGGCATGGTCTGGGTTTGGGGATTTCCATCTTGAGCTTTAGCAGACTTAATCTGGAATCTGTAGCATTTCTTACTGACTCAAGTGTGCTTTTTCTGATTGTTTAAGACTTGCCTCCAATTGAGAAAAACTTCTATAAAGAATCATCAAGGACTGCATCTATGTCACAAGAAGAAGTGGAGCTGTGGCGGTAAGATCAGTTACAGGGGATCCTCTGCTTGGCAAAAATAACAGCTAAGGTATAAAGCTCAGAAGGTGGGAGATGAAGTACTGAGACAGAAGCATTCGTGTTAGGGTCTTATAATAACTTAGGAATACTTTCTTAAGAATTAATAATTGGCAGATGAGGTATTAGTTGCTTGCAAAATTAACTTTAGGGATTAACTGCTTCTCTAAAAGCATTTGATCTGGTTGACTTTCAGAAGAGAACAAACTCAAGATAGTTCATTGGCTTTGGGCTGTTTCTTTGCATTTCATGAGACAGAATGGTCATGCTTTTTAGGTGCTTCCAAATGTTGTTGTTCACGTGTTGAACACTTCTTGGCTGCCCTTTTTTTTTCCCCATATATTTTAGTCAAATACCATCTTCAGAACAAATTTCAGCTTCCATTACTGTTACCTTCCTGTCTGTCTGTCTGTCTTACCTTCACAAGTACATCTTGGTGAGTACATGCCTCAGTTAACTGCCTCCATTCGTTTTGATCCAGCAGTCTACATTGTTCCTTTGCGAGAGAAGCAGATCATCTGTTTCAAGTGATTCTGTTCAGGCCCTGGTAGTAGTATCAACCCTTTTCCGTAGTTCTAAGGAAGTTTGTGAACGTTCTTGAGGTGTCACCTTTTACTGCTTTTGTTATTGCATGGTGTCTGTTTTCTCTCTTGTGTGCCTTCCGGAGAAACCCTGGCACCGTAAGCGAAGCAGGGAATTGGCACCTGTTTCCTTGAAGTATATGTTATTGGTAGAGCTAGTCAAGACCAACAGGTTCAGAACATGCATTGAGGAGTAGTGCTTGTGTAATACAGTCAGGTTTTTCCTTTTTCATCTACTCTAGTTGCTTTAAGGAAAAAAGACAGTAATTGAAAAAAAGAAATTCTTGTAAACATGAAGAGAGGGTGAATTACCCATTCTTTTCCTAGCCCACACCCCTCTTGAACTAAAACTATTGCTCAATGGAATCTTCATGACAAATATAGGACTGGAATGAAGATAAACTCCTTCTGCATATTAATACTTCTTAATTCGGGGGAGCCTTAGAACCTCAGTTTTTACTGTAGCTTTTTGTGTGCATTGTTGTGCTTTGGGGTGGGTTGGTTTGTTTGGTTGAGGTTTTTGTGAGTTTGTCTTACTGACCATGTTGTTCTTTCTAAACTGTTTTGTTTGTATTCTCTAGGGCATCCAGGGAGCTGTTCTGAAAATATGTCAGGAAAACTTTTGTTGGAATATAGGATTCTGACAAGGCCAATCCATTCCTATGCGCTCTAGGGTGTCTTTAGGTTTAAAAACTTGTCACAGTTATTTAATTTCTAATAGAGTATAATTGAAGTCTGATGTGACAAGACTGCAGTTCGCGTTAATTGCATCTGTAACTTCAAATGAGTCATTCTTAAGAAAGAGTGGTAATTGATGTCTCCAGGAGAATTGTTTCTGTAGTAAAGTTTTCTTAGAAGTTAGAATAATATTTGTAAGTTTCATTCAAGAGCTTGAACTTGAACTGTTGTTCTAGGAATTTAAAAAAACAAACAGGAAAAAAAAACAGAAACGCAATCTTTTGTGTTAGCTCTGCTTTTTCAGACAACGAGAGTTTAAAGTAATTGCACATCTTTAATTCTCTACAGGAAAGAAAATAATAATATAATTTGTGATGACTTGAAGGAAGGTGAAAAGCGCTGCATTCCCAATCCTGTTTGTAAATTTGAAGATGTATTTGAGCATTATCCTGATATTATGGCTAATATAAGAAAAGTTGGTTTTCACAAGCCTACACCAATTCAGGTACTACTTCAGTTTTGATGACTCTTTAACTGAAGCTGAAGAGGAAGGTGCATTTTAGTGTTTGTTGTTTTGTGTTAGTCCCAGGCATGGCCGATCATACTCCAAGGAATTGATCTTATTGGTATAGCACAGACCGGTACTGGGAAGACATTGGCATACTTAATGCCTGGATTCATTCACTTGACTTCACAGCCAATGTAAGGACTGCTCACGTCTGCCCTTGTTTAGCTGTGGGTGCTTCCCCCCACCCTCCGTGTGATCGGTTTCTAGTAAAGAAGATAATAAATCATAAATTGCAAAAAAAAAAAAAAAATTATAAAGCTGGTGGAATGAGTACCAAATTTGTCAGCATGGATTTCATTAGTAGCAGTGTACTGGGGCAGTCTGGAGCAGCATAAAACTGTTCAGTGGCAGATGTGCTGAACTTTTCCTTGTGTGCCCACATTTTAAAGGTGCTTTATTGCAGATCCAAAGATCAGCGTGGGGGGCCAGGGATGTTAGTCCTTGCTCCCACTCGAGAACTGGCACTGCAGGTAGAGGCAGAGTGTTCGAAGTACACGTACAAAGGAATTAAAAGGTAATCTTACTTCTCACTTCTTAAGTAATGGTTTTTTCCTACCACTTGTGGCTGAGTTAATCTACTAAACAGTTACATTTAGTAAGAGGGGAGGGAGAGGTAGTAAATGCAGAGTTAGTATTTTCCCAGTTTTTAGAATACGTGCTTTGACTACTCTCATGGTGAAAATCTACTTCTTATCTAGTTGAAGTTTGCTGTACTGTGGCTTTGTCTGTTGTCCTCCTGTGTGGAGAGCTGAGAAGAGTCCGGCTGTGTCTCCTCGGCACCTTGCTGTTACGTAGCTGCAGACAGCAATAACATCTCCCCGAGCCTTCTCCTCTTCAGGCTGAACAAGCCTGGTTACCAGCTCCTCACATCATGTGCTCCATCCCCTTGACCGTCTGGGTAGCTGCCTGCTGGTCTCACTCCAGTACAGATACGTCTGTCTTGTAATAGAGGGGCGGTAAAAAAACTGGATATCGTGCTGGAGCTGTGGTCTGACACGGAGTGAATCGAGGGGAGCAGGGAGTTCTCCCCGCTTGCCTTCTCCATAGTGCACAGCTGGCTTGCTTTGTGTGGGGTCACTCTGCTGAATAATGTTCTGTTTCTTGCCCACCCAAGTCTTTTTCTGCAAAGCCACCTTCTAGCAGGAGGTAATTCCATCCCCGTGGTTGCTTTTGTTAAACTCCGCGGGATTCCTGTCAGCCCATTCCTCTAGCCATTGGTGGTTCTTCTGCGAACCAGCACAACAGCCCTCTCGTGTATCGACTGCTCCCCACAGACCTGCCCAGAGTGTGGCTCTTCATTTCAGCTGTGAAACAGACGTTACTGTACTCGAAACTTAGGGCTCACTGGTAGCTTTGTATAGTGTTAAGAGTTGGCCTGTAGTCTTCAAATACTGAACTGTGTGTTCTGCTTCATTCCCCAAAATACTGAGGAGTTTCAC
Organism: Tringa tobata; assembly: GCA_033628505.1. Lineage (NCBI taxonomy): Eukaryota > Metazoa > Chordata > Aves > Charadriiformes > Scolopacidae > Tringa > Tringa tobata. The sequence goes on along the minus strand of JAHREE010000077.1, from coordinate 5,829,644 downwards.
AGAGCACATGAAGTTTGTGTGTAAGCTTTGTACCTGAGTGTGTTGATGGGCTTAACGGCAAAACACTTGACTTTGATGGTTTTGTTTAGAAAATCATGCATCCTTTCATGTGTTCATCTAGTTTTGATGTGAATGTTTTTGGAACAACCCAGAACGCATTCAGAGCTTAATAGCTGGGTCCCTGGTTCCTTTCACTGTGATTTCAGCAGAAATTTCAGCTCTTGGTGAATTGTTGAGGGAGCACCAGTCTGTATACTTATTGTGATAGTCAAGTCACACTTACTGTGTTCCTTCCCCTTGATGATCATTTTTCTTATGAAGCAACGCTGTGGCATTTACTTGAAAAAGATTGACTTTGGTTGAACCTTAATACACTGCTTGTGTAAAACATTTTATCTTTCAGTATTTGCATATATGGTGGTGGGGACCGAAGAGGACAGATAAACGTGGTCACCAAAGGTGTGGATGTCGTTATCGCTACTCCTGGCAGACTGCACGATCTGCAGATGAACAATTTTGTGAATTTGAAGAGCATCACATACTTGGCAAGTAGCTGATGGGGAATGAGTGATGCACCAGGTGGGGAAATGGTTGACAATTAGGGTGATCTTTAATGAAGTTTTCTTTAAACTTTTTAAGTCTTAATTGCAATATATCTTCACATTGAGATCAAATACTGGAGGGATGGTTCATACTTAAAATAATTGCATTGCAGTTGTGGAATAAAAATAAGAAAATAATAAAATAGGCTTCTAGCACAGTAAGCATTCTGAAGATGCTAAATTATTATCTCATATTAGTAATGTTTGCTGTTTTAAAGTTCGTTTTGGCAAGTTCAGATATTAATGGATGAAATGCCTTTCCCAAGTTGTCTTTCCTTTAAAGGAAATAGTTCCCAGTGACTCAGGTTCTTACTAGAACTCGCTCAGTGGGCACCGCTCCCACGCAGTCAGGTATTTCAGCGTTTGGGTGACTGACTTTCTTTTGATCTCAGTGGGAAAATAGCCGCGTAAAGATTGTTACAGATCCTTATGTCTTCATTTCATTCTTGCCTTTTGCTGTGCTGGGCACTTAAAACCATTGCTGTTTTGTAAAGTACTTTCATATATTCAAATAATTCCTGTCCTCTGTCTCTCAGCTGATGATTTGCTGATGATTGCAGAGATTTACATAGATAGTGTACTAAAAACCTTTAATAGAATAAAACATCTGGAAAGAATAGAATAGCAAAATCAGGACAGTAGAGAGGGATTATTATCAAAGTCTTGGATTTCCACATAAGTGACTAGAAAATATCAATACTTAAATGCATAATCCATATAACTTTGATTTATATAAACTCTTATTTGAAAATTCAAGGAGGAAAATGAGTCTTGGATGGCAGCCTTCTTCCTTTGTGTGAGCCTGAAAAGGTTCACAGGTGTGCTTCTGTGTTAGCAAAAAAGATCAGTTCCAGAGAGCTGTGCTCGGCCCCTCAGCTCGCTGCTTCTCTCTGGGTTTTTTACCAGCTGGAAGAGGCTTGAGCTGCGGGAGCTCTGCAGTGTCCCAGTGTGAGCCAGGGCGTGCAGCCGGGCTGCTTCGTGCCTCTGGGGGGGAGCTAAATGGGTAACTGATACTTTGGTCTGGAGTCAGATCTCTAATGAGGTAGAAATGAGATTTCCCCTTTAAATTACCAAAAATTTTTTATTGAAGGTGTTGGGGTGGGGGGATGGGTGTGGGTGTCCCTGGGGTTTGGTTGGGTTTGGTTCTGTGGGTTTTTTAACTCTGTGCTTAGTTTTAGGCCCCAACCAAATTATTGTTAAAACAAACGAACTGTTGTCGTTTCTTCTTTATTGACTTTGAGTGCTCTGAAAGGTGCTGTGGATTTTCTTGTTCTGCCTGCAAATGTGTTACTAAATGAAAAAGCTTCAAGGAAGTTGAAGAGGTGAAGTAAAATTTGAATGGGTTTTTGCAATGCATCGTAGAGTGAGTTCTACAATTAAGATTGTCATCGTTGAAATGGTCTGCTGTGTAAGGTCTGGCTGAAAGCCTCATCTCGGGAAGTAGCCACAGCAAATAACTTTGTTCTGCACAGGTTTTGGATGAGGCTGACAGAATGTTGGATATGGGGTTTGAACCTCAGATAATGAAGATTCTGATAGATGTGCGGCCCGACAGGCAAACTGTCATGACGAGGTGTGTGAGCACACTGCTCGGGGCTCAGGGACCGGAACTGGGAGGGCATTGAAGAAGTGAGCTTCAAACCAAGCCTGGCACTCTTAATAGGACTTGTACTAGCTTAAATGGGAGTGGAATCAGTGTTGTTTCTAATTCTGTCTAGTCAGTCCTAAGGAGTCATTTGACATTATTTTCATTTTTTACCCCTTTTCTGGTATTTTACACCAGCTATAAAAACAGCTGAGTTCTTCCCAAAAAGGAAGCTGTCCTGGGAGTGCTAGAATTTGCCATACCTATGTGAAATACCAACTTCCACTTCTCCATTTGGGACCAAACACGTATCCTCATCTTTTGATCAGTATCTGTGCTGGTCTGCACCTGGGTCAATTCTTAAATTATGCAGTTTTGGAGAGCTTAACAGTAGACTATCCCAACGATAATTTTTGATAATGTATTTTGCATTAGAGCTATTGGTTTAGGAATAAGAACAGACTAAGAGTTTGCTTAGTAGGTATCATGGAACTCTCTTCTGGTTTTATTAGAAAGGCTCCACAACTGTCACCTGTACTTTTAACCTGGAAAGGTACTTTTAATCTTGAGTGCTGTTTACTAATAAAATCTGAAGATTATTCCTAAATGTTGTACAAGCTCACCGCTGGTATTGCTTACTCGAGTGTTTCACTGGTGTATAAGAAAGAAAAGAAAGAGAAATGTGATGAAATTAATGAATCGGAGAAGATTTTACTCTCTGTTCTCATGTGTGTGTTTTTGCCTCCTGTTTAGCGCTACTTGGCCTGACGGTGTCCGTCGCCTGGCCAAATCCTATCTGAAAAATCCTATGATCGTGTATGTCGGCACTCTTGACTTAGCAGTAAGTTGTTCTTTTTTAAATATATTTTTCTTGGGATAAGAACCTACAGTTAAACCAGGAAATATTTTGCTTGTAAATGTGTATAACCTGAAAATCAATCCAAACTTTCAAAAAACAGGTCAATGTTATTCTTTTAAAGCTTCATTAAAAGTTTAGAAAGAACTGAAAAAAAAAAAAAACCCATAGAAAAAAAACTTTCTTCTTATGTTTTTGTAACAAGATCTTGTCCTGGATCTTCAGTAGAAAACCTCACAAGGGACAAATACCAATCGAATTGAAGTGTGAATCTTGTACTTGGCAGTGCCAGGTGTTCCTGCCTGAGCTTCTGTTCAGCAAGTTCTTGGTCCTCACTTTTTTTTATACTATTTACATAGGGTGCCTTAGACATTCTATGGCAACCTTCAGATATCATAAAGGTTTTTTTGGTTTATTACTGAAAATGTTGTTGGAAGAATTGAAGCGAACTGATAATTTCAAATAGGTTACGGAATCTTCTTTAACAGCTTGTCCTTTTAGGTAAGAGTGACATTGTTCCAGCTTCTCTGGGTTAACGTAAAATATAGTCAAATTAAAGTACTTCTATCTAATTTTCATTAATATTAGGAATATTTATTTCACCCCACTAGTCTGCTAATCTGTGCCCTTTAAATCTCTGCAAATATATGATTGTGCAAATTGCTTAAAGATAAATTTTACTATTCTCCTAAAGCAACTAGGAAACAACAAATAAGTCTGCATTGCTTGAGCTTCAAATTGATATATATCTTAGTTTTTAAATAGTTTTTCATGGCATCATGTTACGAGTTTTATTATAATATTGGAATTAACAGAAAAAAATATTCTACTGTGTTTCTACTTCACATCCCTTTTTGCTGTTGAACAGGCAGTAAATACGGTAGAACAGAGAGTTATTGTTCTTGCCGAGGAGGAGAAGAGAGCTTTCATGCAATCCTTCATCAACTCCATGAAGCCAAAAGATAAGGTCATCATTTTTGTGGGAAAAAAACTGACGTATGTAATCACTTCCCAGTACTACATCTGTTTGGGTTTTCTGACAGAAATACTGCAGTGTTTCTCAGTTCGCATGATAATTACCGAGTGTAAGAGCTCCGGTCAGCAATGTGCTGGTAGTAGTAGTCTTTTTTTCTTTTTTTAAATATTATTATTTATTTCTCCAAACTGACTGATAGTTTGTATCCTTCTTTTAATACCATCAGTGGTGGTGGTAAATCTCAGCTTCACACAGTTGAAGTAGATGTTGAGAGTCTTGGGGATCCGTTGATGTGAAGTAGTGCTTACTGTCACGCGCGGCTGGTGCCTACAGATTGGTGGGGGTTTGTCATTGTTCCCTACCTGAGCTATTGGAGTGAACAACACAAAAATGATCTGTATATAGATATGTATGCACATGTATATTTATATATAAATGAAAGCAAACATTTATGTGGGGAATAGTCTTGGTTTCAGCCTGGTTTATTATAAATATCAGCTGACCTAGGTGGGATTTTGTCCTTAGGCACAGCTTTTGTGTCACTTAATCTTCTGGATCTAAATCTAGATGCTGCACTCTTTTCCTTTGTTTTTTGTTGTTTTTTTTTTCTTTTCTTTTTAAGAACCATTGTTTTATTTCATCCTAGAGCCGATGACTTAGCGAGCGACTTTGGGCTCCTGGGAATTCCGGTGCAGTCCCTTCATGGTAACAGGGAACAGTGTGATCGAGAACAGGCTCTAGATGACTTCAAGACTGGTATGTTTGTACCCAAGTACTAGTTTTTAAAGCTTGTCATGTGCAAAACTTTGTCTATTTGTAAGTGCTGCGTCTCTTCAGTGCCATAGAAATTAAAATATCAAAGAGCTCTGAATTACATTTTTTTAATTTGATGAACAAAAAAACCCAGCAAAAAAGTTGCTCTTCAATAAAATTTGGAATGTCTAAGAGTTAAATAATTGAAAGTAAGGCTTACTTTATTTTTGAAACCTCTGTGGAAAAGTCAATGTCCTGTTAGTCTACAGAACTACAGATTTAAGTGTCAAGTGGTGGTGCTTTTGGTGAAAAAGCTCTGCTCCTGATGATGCCAGTGGGATACCCTCATGATAAGGATGGCAGCTGGGAATAGTGTTCGTCTCTTCACAGACTCTTTCTAGCTGTGAGGCGTGTTTCTTGGTTCTGCTCCCTGCTGTTCTACTTGTGAGACACAAATAATGCTCAAATGACATTTTGAGCACGCACTTATCACCTTGCCTTTGAAGCTAACTCAGTCTGACATGCAACAAGTGTATTTTTCCTTTCCGTGTTAAGAATAAGTTCATTACGCCCTACAAAACCAATAGACTGGAGTGTGTTTCCTGTTTATTCCATAAATTTCCCCCTCTCTTTTTGTTGTACTTAACTTTAGGCAAAGTCAGAATACTGGTAGCTACTGACTTGGCCTCCCGTGGCCTTGATGTGCATGATATTACTCATGTTTTTAACTTCGACTTCCCTCGCAACATTGAAGAATACGTGCACAGAGTAGGTCGGACTGGAAGAGCTGGGTGAGTGTTTACAAGAAACCGGTGGTATCTTGTCACTATGTTCTGCACTGCATTGGGTGTTTCTCGTGTCTAATGCAAGAGCTGCAGAGGAGTGAAGACTCCAGAGTCTGTCAAAGTATATTTTAAATAACAACGCACTGCTTTATGTTTTGAAATTAGTTCACTGTTAAATTTAAGGCAAACAAGTTTTACACTCTTCTGTTATTTCACTGAAGCGGGTAGGAATGAGGGATGTTTGGAAGCTGGTTTAAATGTGGGGTAGAATTACAGTTCATAACAACTTTTGTGTTGATACTCTGAAATTTCACTGCCTCGTTTGTCTCTTCGGGAGCTGAGTCACTGAGTTTCCTAGACAGCCCACTGGGGAAAAAAAAACGTATAAGTTCAGAGTTTTCAGCCTACTGTGGTGGTGTAGTTTGGCGTTAGGACTTTGGGATGCTGCTTTCCCGGGCTGGCAGGAGTGTGACTGTTCTTGTATATATGTTTATTTTAATCATGGTATGAGTGCACGCCTCTTCATAGTTCAGTACGTTGTCTCTCTGCCAGGTTTATTTCTAAAAGTCTCAATTAGTTGTGCTTTTGCTCCATTTTCTGTGAATTGCCATATTCTGACCCTGGTGTAAAGTTGCTCTCTGTCACGTGCATAGTACCTATTGAAGCCAGTTGTACGTGGCAGTTCAGTAGCCGTGCCTGGCATGCAGTTTGTTACTGTGTAGGGCAGCAGGAAGAGCCTTTGAAGATGAGCAGTTGTTTCGTTCCTTGTTCAGACGCACTGGGGAGGCGGTGACGCTTGTCACGAGGAGTGACTGGAGGGTTGCATCTGAGCTGATTGACATTCTGCAGAGAGCAAACCAAGTAAGGACGCGTCGTACTGGGGAAGGTTGGCACTGGTTGGGGGGCTACCACCAGAACCAGTTGGTGAAGGTCTCGGCCTGCTCAGACCTTCCTCGGTGTTTGCAGTGTAGCAGGAAAACAAATGGGTGCTGATGTCTCCCTTGTCCCAGATGTCCTTAGCTGTGCTCTACCTACGGCAGAGTCCCAGAGAAGAACCAGGAGCTTTAATCAAAGCCTTCCACGTCCACAGAAAACTTAATGCATGCACGTGGAGAGGGCTGCAGGGGAACAGTAGGATCTGGTTTATCTCATAGTATTATATTCCACTTGTATTTCACTTCTGGACAATGTTCTTGTTTAACAGTGCAAATATTAATGTTTATATCAGAAGAAGCTCAATTATCTATCAGTTTATTATATCTGACACTCTTGACGCTTGCATGTCCCTCTCCAAGCTATCTTTCTCACAGACATTTCTAAATAGTATGGGACATAGGACTGGAATTCGATTTGTTTCTTGGTACCATGTCTCAGAAGATAGAGACAATTATGTTGCTGTTTCTTGCTGTAACAAGCTGTATTTTGCCTGGTTTGCCTAGTTCCCTAGAGTTGAAAATTTTAAAATTTTCTTTATTTTTTTTATTTGAGGGGACAAACTAAATTGCTTTTACCTGGGACCTGTGGTTGTTATTTTGGATGCTTACTCAAACTTTAAACCCCGAGTTAGAACTTGGCCTTGTTTTGCCCGAGTTGGAACTGACCTTGGTTTTGTGCTGCTTCTTACCAATCAGGTAGTTCCTGATGAGCTTATTGCAATGGCAGAAAGATACAAACAATTTCAAATCAGAAAAGAAATGGAAAAGGATATACGAAGGCCTCAGAGAAAACCCTCAAAATAACTGCTGAAGTTACTGAGACACCGTAAGTGATTACAGTTAGAGTTAGCAGCAACGGGCTTGAATACAGAAGTTTCCTTTCTCAGTTGCTTGTTTTCTGTACCTGTCCATTCTGTACATTTAAATGTGCTTTCGGAAGTGGCTTAGAAAACTGGATTAACTTATATATATACTTTCTATAAAGATAAATCTAGTCTTGGCACTTGGATGCTATTTCCGCTTAAGAAAAATTAATTCTTTTTCGTGTGTGTGATGTGTGTAACTCCTAAAGTCATGATCTACTGGCTAAAAACAAATACTGTGGGTCTCTTTGGTAGGTTTTTGTTATTATTAAATGCAGTATTAGTATGTAAGAATGTAAAAGAAACGTTTTCCTTTTCTTTGCAGAGAACTGGATTGGAGGACGGGAGCAATGTTTGTCAGCGTGGTTCCGAATGCCGTAGTTTGGCGTTGCCGTGCCACAGCTGCCACCAGCAGGAGGGGGGATTGCCAGGAATGACCTCGGTATTCACAACCTGCTCTCTGTTTGCAGTAACTGGTGTTTGCTGAAGCAAGTATTTTTTCTTTGTTTGTTTTAAAACTTGACACTGGAAGTCATTTTTGTTAAGACTGGTGTCTGAAAGGTTTTTTTGCAAGAAGCCTGCATTTCCTCCTGGTGGAGGAGAGCGTCACGAGAGGTGTGTGGTTGTGGCTGACTGGGGAAAACCAGCTCCTCCTGCTCCCATGGATGTGATTTTCTAGCTTAAGGAAGAAAAGCAGAGTTTACTACAGCAATGTTAATAAAGTCATGAAGAAAAAATACACCTGAAGGTAAGCTTTTATTTCTTTCAGATAGAGTTGATTGAGATTTCACACACATTTCACACACATCTGGCTGTCAGGTGCCAGCACAGTGTTCTGGCACTCCTGGGAGGGCCTGTGGGAAGGAGCTGTTCCTTCAGTTCACGCTTGCTCTGAACTTGGGTTTACTCTTGCGTCAGGAGCAAAGGAAAAACTTAATAAACTCCAGTTTTATAAATTCCAGTGAGAATATTTTATTAAAATTATTCTCTAAATGTTCTTCTGGCCTTCCTCCTTCTGTACTTGCTCATAATTGAGGTGAAATCTGGGCATTTCACCTAGCCAGTAGGTTCTTTCGCCTTCAAAAAGAAGGCTAAAAATGAGGACGTCCCACAGCTTCTTTAAGAAAAAGCAAAAGATATAATTTATTTCCAGCACAGCAGTTCCAAAATACTGTGTAATTTATCCCCTGCACATTTTTAGTAATAGGGAATACTACAGTTATTATTTTGTCCTAACACTCATACTCTTCAGCAGCTGAAGAGCTGAGTTCTAATTCCAGGAATGTCAGATTTCTACTGCGTTTTGGGTTTGATGACCTTCCACATGGAGCCTCTTCCTCCCTAAAATGGGCTGAAGAGACATTTCTTTCTACAAGAACCTTCCACATGGAGCCTCTTCCTCCCTAAAACGGGCTGAAGAGACATTTCTTTCTACAAGACTCATCACACAAACGTCCATTGGCCCAAACCCTCTTACTCTGTAGCAGCACGTCAGATAACTGTTGCTTCCCGTCCGCCGGGAAGAGGGGACTCGGGAGTGATAAGTTAATTCAGGAACTTCACATTGTTTTGATGCCACGTTCTCTCTGCCAACTGCTCTGCAAAAGATCTTCATCCACCTGGCTCAGCTGGAGAAGTTATTGTTCTTTATGTCCAAGTAACTCCAGTGACTTTTTGTTGTTGTTGTTTTGAAAGGAAGAGTGTATTTTGGATATTCTGCAGTGGATCTTCATTTTAAATAAAGTGACCATTTTTCACTTTACCCGGCCATTGATGCCTTTATGTTTGGAATTGTAGAAATGACATGTGGGAAATTAACTATTGCAAATTCTTCTATGCATTTTTAGTGTACCTTGAAGATACTTTGCAGGTGCCATCTCTATTTGGATAGGGAAGAGAAATATTACTTAAAATGTCCTGTTTCTCGTAAGGGTTATGGCTGAGCAGTGTGACTGAAGGATGTCGTTCTCTGTGCTGTTGATTTTTGTTTGGTTTTCTTGTGGTACCCCTTATTGAGGGGTAACCTGAGGTGCGGAACTTCCAGTTTTAGATTGTAAACAATGTTTTCAATTCCTCTCCTGAAATATTGGGAAATTGTTGTTCAGTTGATAGTTTAATTGCCTTGAAAGGAAGTCATTGCTGGCTTTGTCCTCCGGGCTGAGCAGGTTGTACTGCGGGATGAAGAAGTGGGGGAGCTGGGACCGCTGCAGGCAGTCCAGGAAGTACCCCAGGTACTTGTGAAAGCAGTGCTCCAGGTCCCCCCAGTGCCAGTCTGTGTCATTTGGCCACATGACACACGAGTGGAAATAAGCAGTTTTGACATGATACGAACAGAATTTGTCCAGCTCTTTCGTGTACTTCATTTTAAGTTGTTCTAGAAGATATTTCAGAAGCTTAAGGCAACCCTTCCTGTTAAATAAAAAACAATGTATTAGGTACCTTCTACATAGTTCTAAATATGTATTTTAGATATTTAAGTACACGTCATTCATGAAAGCAGTAAGAATGTTCTTATTCTATTAGAGTAACATTTTCAATGTTGTGAACAAAATCTGAAGATAAGTGCAGCAATATGCTGGGTAATCCTTGAGCTACTGTGTTTGAAGTCCCAGCCAGCAGTGAAGGATTTACACTTTTAATAATAGCTGTGGATATAGCATGTTTCCTGGCAGCCCTAGGGGAAAAGAAATCTAGTTGAATGTATAGTTATAGATAGAGTTAAATATATATGGAGACTTGCTCACATGCCCCTATCTACAGATCCTACTGGTGTAACATAGACTCAAATCGCTGCTTAAGGTTAAAGCTGCTCTTTTGGCCTGGATGAGCACTGAAGAAGTGCCACCACCTCCCTGTGACACACCACCAGGGGAAGAGAGCCCCACTTGAATACACTGCATGTCTGATAATACTCATAAAGCAAAGACGCAGAATTATGCACTAGTTTCCTTGTGACTTTCTGGATTCGGTACAAGGTGTAATTAAGCAAACTACAAAGCTGGCTTGCCCTTAAGGAGGTTCTGTGCCTCATTTTCTTCTCTTTGAAGAAATGTGGAAACCGGTTTTTATCGGAGTGAAAAATGGCATTTATTTGTCCTGATCCCATTCAGCAGTTCTTTTTCTCACCATCATTTTAGAAGTTGTCTTGGTGTGAAGTGTAACTCTGCTCCCAAAGCTCAGGAAGCAGAGTCATCAGACTTATAAGCTGGTTCTTCTAAACAGGACTGAGTTTGTGAAAGATGATTTTAACAAGTGACGAGTGTGAACCTGCCGTGTCAGTTGTTCCCAGCTCTCGCTGAGTCAGTGCGAGTCAGACATTCAGCGAGTACCTGTGATGTTGTACTGCTGTAAAACAGCGAGTCCTAAAGGCATCTCCTGCTCCCTGCAAGGAGTAATTAGATCAAATTCTCAGATGTTAAAGCAAAACAGCGCCAGACAATGCCAGCCTGGCTGCCGCAGGCGTCGCCTAGGATATTCACAGGAAATAGCAACTGTGAGAACCCGACAGAAAACCAGGAATTCTCAAAGCTCGGATGCTGCACCCTAACACCAACCTGCAGCACTTGGGCCCGTTGGACTCGCAGCAAGTCTTGGAGCTGCCGTGGTTGTTGAGCATGGCCTTCTCGATGTGCGAGAAGGAGAGGCGCCACGTGTTCCCTACAGCGGGGACAAGATGGGGAAATGGTTATACAGTAAGTGCCAGTGTTTGCAACTAGGAAAAAAAAATTAGATTTTATAACTTTTTTGCTGAAATCATCAGTTCTCGTAATGCAATCACACATTGAGATGTTTCTACAAGCTTGTGTGACTGCTCTGGAGAAAAGGGAAAAAAGATGTTGTAGGCACCCCAGGTTTCAGTGAGAAATGATGTCTATTGCTGGAAAAGTCCAGAGTTAGGTCCTGCAGAAGCGTGTAACTGGAGTACACAGTCCCACCTACAGCCACGGGCCCTGCCTTTTGAGAAATCCCCTTTTATTTGTTTTTCTTACAAAGCAGGGGAGCGGGTGCCACAGGAGAGCACGGCACCAGCAGAGGAGAGGCCCCTGTCCCTGCCTCTAACTCGGATGGAAGTGGTGAGCGCACAGCCCGGCACGGCAGCCTGCAGCTCAGGACAGGACAAGCAGCACCACACGTCTCAGGATGTAAAGAGGGATTTCAGTTGTCTTGGACCTGGATCTACCCAGGAGCTGGATCTGCACCTGGAACAGGCTCTGCACTCCCTTTTCATAGTGCTTGTTAGTGACCAAGCTGTAGAGAAGATACTTCATAACTGAGACTTATGGTCTGTGTTCGAGGTACCTTTTAGAACCTTTTCTTTCTTGTTCTGCTTGGCTACTAGATAAAGCGATTTATTCCTGAGCTCTGTCCTGACTTTCCTCCCCAGCCACTGCTCGACCCGGAGGCCGTCCTGCGTGCTGGGGGGCCAGCTCTGCTGCACTTCCAGCGTCAGGATGATGTCCACCGAGATGTCTGTGGGAGGGTTTCGGATCTGGAGCGTTATTGCAGGGCTCCCAGCCTTCTTCCTTTTCACCGTCACTTCCGCATCTAGTAACAAAGATGACATTGATTGGTTTTTAATATATATCTGTAGTAGAAATGGGGTTTTCTTTGGAAGACTGTTAAGGTTTCTACTATATGGAATTTATAATCAATCAAAAGAAATACCTGGGTTCAGTCACCAGCTCTTTATCCTACAGGATAAATAAAGAAATAAAACATAAGGTGGCCTGTGGAGGAGTTTTACAAAGTAAGGAGCAGTCTCCTTGAGCTGCAGCGTTTGCTTGATTTACTATGTCCATGGAACCAGAAACACAGAAATGTTTTCTAGTGAATTGCATCGCTGTTGAAAACACTGAGAGGAGAGATTTGGCAGCAACAGTTCTGAAGGCTTTGGGGAGAAGAGAGCACCCTCGAAGGGGAGATGGTTTCTATAGAGATTGAGATAAAATATTGGGTGACGTATAAAAGCTCTTCCTTTTGCTGCTGGTGCAGAAACTGGCTCTGTACACGGCAGATTGATTCAAAACTGTATAGTCAGGTAGGAACAGAACCCTTAGCGTTCGCTCTTTTCCCAGGGCCAGGGCTGCCGAGTGCAGCCATGGGTTAATTGCAGGGTACAATTAGCTGTGTGTGTTTAGGGTGACTCAGCATCAGAGCAAACAGGAGACACCTGAGACAGGAGAGGTCACAGTGAGAGCCACCAGCTGACAAGCTGACCTGGGGGGCGGGGGGGGGATCACATTTTACTAACAGCAGGGCAATATGCGTGCACAACCTAATCAGATTTTTAGCTCAGTACTTACCTTTAATGTTTTTAACTTCTTGTTTAATAATTTCTCTTAGTGCTTGAAGCATTTTAAAGGCTGATAATTTTCCATCTTCATCTAAAAACTTCAACAAATACTTTTCTTTGGGGTTTCGTTTGAATGATAGGTAATAATAGGCTCCGGTGTCATCGCATTCATCCAGCTGAAGCCTTGCAACAGGCATTAGGAGCATGATGTCAAACTCATTGGGTTCCGATATCTGCAAGGCAGGAGAGTTTTATTATTTATTCTCTTCAGGCTGTCATACCGGTTGTGGTTTTATCTACAGCCGCCTCGCTGTACTTCTGGAGTGAAATGGGGGCTCGTTTGTGGGTTTGTATTACAAGATTGCTGTGCAGTGGGGTGGAGAAGAGTGACTTACTGCTACCAGTTCACTTCCCGATAAGCTTGCCAATTTACTAATTTTTAAGAGAGTTTTAAGATTCCCGAGCTTTTTCCAGTAATGAGTAAATGCTGATCTCAGTCATCCTTTTAGAACCACGGAATGGTCTGGGATGGAAGGGACCTTTCAGATCATCGAGTCCAACCATCAACCCAACACTGACCCATCGCAGAATCTTAACGGTTGGAGAGGACCTCTGAGATCACCGAGTCCAGCCATACACACACAGAAGACCCCAATATCTCGGATAGTATGGCATGTCCCGAAGTGCCACATCTACACGTTTCTTAAATACCTCCAGGGATGGTGCCTCAACCACCTCCCTGGGCTTAATAACCCTTTCAGTGGAAAAATTTTCCCCAGTATCCATCCTAACCCTCCCCTGGCGCAACTTGAGGCCGTTTCCTCTTGTCCCATGGCCTGTTCCTTGGGAGAAGAGACCGACCCCCCCTGGCTACACCCTGCTTTCAGGGGGTTGTGGAGAGCGAGAAGGTCTCCCCTCAGCCTCCTTTTCTCCAGGTTTTCACCCGCAGCACTCAGCTGGGGGGGGGGAATGCACCCCTNGATCATCGAGTCCAACCATCAACCCAACACTGACCCATCGCAGAATCTTAACGGTTGGAGAGGACCTCTGAGATCACCGAGTCCAGCCATACACACACAGAAGACCCCAATATCTCGGATAGTATGGCATGTCCCGAAGTGCCACATCTACACGTTTCTTAAATACCTCCAGGGATGGTGCCTCAACCACCTCCCTGGGCTTAATAACCCTTTCAGTGTAAAAATTTTCCCCAGTATCCATCCTAAACCTCCCCTGGCGCAACTTGAGGCCGTTTCCTCTTGTCCCATGGCCTGTTCCTTGGGAGAAGAGACCGACCCCCCCTGGCTACACCCTCCTTTCAGGGGGTTGTGGAGAGCGAGAAGGTCTCCCCTCAGCCTCCTTTTCTCCAGGTTTTCACCCGCAGGACTCAGCTGGGGGGGGAATGCACCCCTCTGCCTGAAGCTGGTTTAACGAAGAATAAAGTTTCCCCAGGTTTGACTTTGTTTCAGACTGCGCTGGAAGCAGACAGAAAAAGGTATGGCTGGGGCAGTAACCCTTGCGGTCTTTCCCGCTGGGAAGGGGCAGCTCTCGGCAGACGGGGAGCCGCGGGAACCCGGCGAGCGCCGGGCAGGGGTCTCCGCCTGCCGCCCGCCCCTGCCGCCGCCCCCCGGCACCCACCTTGACGTGCTCGTAGTAGCTGCCGGCTCCCAGCCGCTCGATGGAGCCGAAGCTGCCGCCCCTGCCGCGGATGGCCTGGATCAGCTGCTGCACCACGCTGTTCACCCGCCCCGACGCCTCCGACACGTCCTGCCGGGGCAGGCTCAGCCGCGACAGCACCTCCCGCAGCCGCGGGGCGCCGCCGCAGGCCCCGGCCGCCCCGTCGGGCACCGCCGACTTCCTCCGCGCCGCGGGGGCTCTGCTGCCCGCGGCCCCGCTCCGAGGAGCCGGGGGGGGCTCTCCCTCGCCCGCCGCCGCCACCGGACGACTCCGGGCGGCCGAGG
>JAHREE010000077.1:5784257-5795381 GCA_033628505.1 Tringa tobata | reverse complement strand
CCTCTGCTGTCCCCTCTCCAGCAGTTCCCTGTCCTTCTGGAACTGGGGAGCCCAGAACTGGTCCCAGTGCTCCAGATGGGGCCTCCCCAGGGCAGAGCAGAGGGGCAGGATGACCTCCCTCCACCTGCTCTTCCCGATGCCCCCCAGGATGCCATTGGCCTTCTTGGCCACAGGGGCACATTGGACACACAACATCTCCCAGATCTATTCCTGCGGGATTACGCTGAGATTTGTACAACTATTTCTGTTTGTTCTTTTAAAGCGTTGGGCAAAGGAAAGGAAGGCACGGGCTCCCTCTTCTTCTTCGGGAACGTCACACTCCTCTCTTGGAAACAGTGGCTCCCACAGCCCCCGGGGCAGTCCCCTGCCTTTGTGGGGAGGCACTTCACCATCGCAGTCGTGAAGCAGGGAAGGAGCTGCTCGTTCCAAAACAAACAAAAAAGAACAACAGAATAAAAAAAAAACAACACCCACCTCTTGCATCCACACTCACACTTGGCTCCCAGTTTCTGGAGGTGAAACACACCCGGCATCAAACTGTAGGAAAGATCCACAAACTCAGTATTTTGTGGATCGTTAGGGAATTGAGGTGTTTCCACAATATCTGGTGTTTTTCTATACGCAAAATTAATTATAAAAAAAATAGGGTGCATTTTGTAAAAAAAAACAACCAACAAACCAGGGTGTTGTGAGAGATGTTAAAGCAGCAGCTGAGTTTAGAGCTCACCTTTGCCACAAAACCCCAGTCTCAGAGTAAAACCTGCAGAAACGTTCAGACACTGTTAAACAAACTTACCAATTTTTAGGACAAGAATAAAGTCAGCTTCTCCTCAAGAACTTTCGGGGGAGTCACTAGTGAAGCCACTGCGTGTGCAGAGCAATGGAGGGAAGGGCAGGGGAGGGGGGTCACTGTGTGGGACAGGAGGTGCACCATCAGAAGGCAGGGCCATTCGGGGGCGCAGGCTGGGAGTCAGGAGAAGTGAGAAAAAGGAGGTGAGAAAGGGAAGGAGCACCTCTGGGGGCTCCTCCAAAGCCCCAGCTGGCTCTAAGCCCGGCTAAAAAGCTTTATTTTTGAGTTGGGTTCTGAACGGTGGGGTTGGGGAGCGGGTGCTTTTGATGGAGGGAGCTGTGGAAGCGTCCCTTCTCACAAAAAAAAGGCAGTTTAACCCTTTCCGAAGGGAGGCAAGGACTGGTGCCTGGGGAGGGAGCGGGGAAGGGCCAGGTGTTCCTGGTTGCTGACACGGCCCATGCCAAACCTCACAGTTCCTTTCTTAAGGAACTTTTTTTTTTTTTTTTATTTAGCAGAATATTTCATAACTAAAGGCCTTTAGGACTATGTATTCCTGTGGTATGTACACAGCTGAGAGCGATGGAACCTGAAGCTGTTGGACAAACTTTTAACCACGGTCCTAGCTCAAGTCCACAATCACACCAGTTGTGGTTTTTTCTCCCCAGCCCCCCCATTTCTCTAATTGAGTTTTCAAAAGAATTTTATTATTTCCTCTTTAATCTGTCCAATGCATGCTTTGATTCCCCCAACAACTACTTTATCTCTCATTGTCTGTTCTATTAGCGGAACATTCCTATTAGCAGTCTCCCAAATATTTATACAGCTGGGGAGCTCCAGATCCAGGAGCAGCCCCACGGGACCCAGGGAGATGCATCCTGAAGAGCCCTCTCGGGCTGGATCCTGCCTGCAGAGAGCCTGCTGCAAATCCCAAATATTCTTCATTTAGCAAAAGGAGTCTCTTTGCTGTGAAACAGTGAGGAAGGAATGGAGAGAAGGGATTTAAAAAAACCCAGGTCTTTCGGGCTTTGGAAGAGAGCTTATTAAATCCAGCCCAGCTTCAGGAATGGGACTTTGTGGGGACAAATCACTGCCTGGGGGGCATCAGGAAGAGTGTGAGCAGCAGGTGGAGGGAAGTTCATCCTCCCCCTCTGCTCTGCCCTGGGGAGGCCCCATCTGGAGCCCTGGGACCAGTTCTGGGCTCCCCAGTTCCAGAAGGACAGGGAACTGCTGGAGAGGGGACAGCAGAGGCTACAGAGATGACGAGAGGCCTAGAACACCTTTTTCAGTCAGAATCCCAGGGAAAGGGGAAGGTGACAGCACTGACAGGGCTGTTTTAGCTGCCGTGAGCAAGGTCACTCAGGAGCGTAAGCAAACAGTCTGCAGTGCAGGACTCCAAACAGGGACCTGGTAAATAGAGTTTACCGAGCTCACTCTGTATGGAAAAGGCACTAAGATTCCTGGAGGGCGCTTTCAGAAAGTGGGATGGAAAAGTTGTCCAAAATTAGAGCATTATTTCGTAATACCATTAATCTCACACTTACTGTGAAACACTTTCTAATCCATACGTTACCATCACCGTTGTCTCTAAATTAGTCCAAACGTTCAACATAAACTGTAGCATGAACTCTACTTCCATCTGTAGGTGTTCTTTAATGCATTGATTCATAATAGAAATAAAAACCATCTACACTCGTTATGAGATCCTTTTCCCTACACAATCCTAACACTTACTACCAGATTTTACAATCATCTGTTTGATAAATAAAAGAACAATTAATAGAATAATGATGTTACTCATGTAAGAAGAGATTAGACAGAAAACCTCCTTCAAAAAAAAAACCAAAAAAAAAAGGTTTAACCAAGCTAAACTACTCGAAAAAAGCTACTTTTGAAAGTTATTTAGCTCTGTAGTAGTAGCTGATTTTTTTAATGTAAATGAAATTACTTGGTAAAAGGAAGAGAGAACAGTAAACACCCTTTAAGTATCTTGGGAGACAGCACAAACCCCCCCCTCACATCCTGGGAAGCCTTGGACTGGACAAAGCCCTCAGCCACCTCGTCTGGTCTCACAGCTGACCTTGCTCAGAGATCCAGAAATTAAAGTCTTAAAGGAGGAGGTATAAGAGAGCAGCCTTAAAAAGTATTGAGGGTATCATTGGGAGGAATAAGCAACTACAATTTTGGAGGCTTCTGAATAACTTAACAAGAGACTCTTAGAAGGGCATTGTTGCCCCTAAACCCTAAAACAGGGTTTCTGTGGGAACAACTCCTGTTGTTTCTACCCCGGGGTGGGGGACAAATGCTCAGAGCACAGGCTGCTTCACAAAAAAAATAAAATAAATCCTTTGGACAGTCTTTTCAAACTACACGCAGGCAGCTAGAGGACTTCAGGAATTGATTCCTCCTTTAGTTTAACCAAAAAGCGACCCTCCGCTTGCAGTCCCTTGACAAAGCTTCCTTCCTCCAAAGCTCCTCTGCTTCATTAGCGCCAGGCTAATTTACACCAGCCCAGGACCTGGCTCCAGGCAAAAAGCCAGGTTACTCGACAGCCATGCAGGATGAAGATGAAGGGCTGATGAAGCACCCACCGCTATTACAGCCAAACAGTGTAATTTGTTAAACTGTCCTGTGGTTTTGCGTCGGGGTTTCCCCACAGCAAACGGGCTGCAGCCTTTGCTCCTCTTCCCCGAAAGGAACCAACTTTTGGACACGCTAAATGAAGGATAAGCCCTTCTAGGAGTTCAAGTCAAAGAACAACCCGCATGGGAGGATTAAAAAAAAAAAAAATTAAAAAAATAATGTATTGTGCATAAAGTGGCAGTGGGTGAACAGAAGTCCAGTGGGAGAGGTCAGCTTGGCTCTCGTTCTCAATTTATCATGAACTTCCAAAATTCCATTTTAAAGCTCTGGTCTCCTGTGCTAAAACTCATTTTGCCAAAAGGAACATATTCATCCTTCCGTGCTGATAAGCCTGGGATGGAACCTTTAGGTGGGACCTCAGCTCCTGACCCACTGACCCTGCATTTGAGAGTTCTCTGCTGAGCCCTCGCAGCCACCGAGCTCTGCTCCCACGGCTTTGCTGGGCATGGCCACCCCTGAGGTAAATGGTGGTGCCTCTCACCAGGCTGGGTTTCTATCTGGCTTCTGCACTTACCGAGCTGGAAGTTCACCAACAGAAATCCCACAATTCTTCATCCTCATCTCACAGACCTGGTGCATTCCCTCCTTTCTGCCTCTCCTACCGACCCAAGCAAAGGCAAGTCTTCAAGGAGAGAGACAAAGATTTAGGTAGATTCCTAGAAGGGGTTTATACGAACGAAGGAAACCTGAGATGTAGCTCATGGCTGCAAGAGAAATGTAATAGAGGTGACCTTGGTGCAGACCACAAAAGTGTGTGACAAATTGAAGAGAGTGGATGGACAGGCTGAAGGCAGAGGAAGGGCAGCACCTGAGACTCGGGTGAGTAGGGATGGTGTGGAGACATCCATCTGCTCACCTGAAGTGCTACCTGTCCTTCCCTCTCCCATCTCCATCCCTCTGCCGTTCCCTCTCCTCCCATCTCCATCCATGTGTCCTTCCCTCTCCCATCTCCATCCGTCCATCATTCCCCTTCCCATCTCCACCCACCTGCCGTTCCCTCTCCTGCCTTGACCTTGTGGTGGTTCCAGGTCCTGGCATCCCTGGGGCCATGGGCTGGGTTCCCACCACACTTACCTGTGTATCGTCCCTGCCACGTCCCAGCAGCACTGCCAGTGGAGCGGCTCAGAGGTCTTGCTCAGGTTCAGTGTGCGCAGCACACGCCTGACGTTTACTCAGTGAATTTAGATTCCAAACTATTAAAGTTTGGAAAGGCTTAAAGTTGATGGGAATAAATCTAGATCTGGAAAATTGCTTATATCTGGCCCATTCAAACTATACTGAGCGTATGGAAAGGAGGTTTGGCTTGCTCTCCAGAATTCTGCAAGACAGAAGGTCCTATAAAGGAAGAATCACGAGTCTGGACACAGACGTAAGAAGATTCAAGACTGTTGGTGGTTAAATTAAGGTAGGAATAGAAGCCGATTATTTGTAACTGGCAATGAGCAGCGGGACCAGCTTGCTGAAAGCAGTAAGAAAACAGATGAAGAAGTACTCAATATTTAATTATGTTAGTAAAAAAAACCAACAACCAAACACCACAAAACCCAAACCCAACCAACAAACACAATAAAGGAGAAAGAACTCGTTTGGGGGTGAAGGGGAACAGGAGGGGACATGTACTTAAAATGACGCCTGTTTTTAGTTACCCAACTCTAACACAGTCCCTCTGGATTATTTGGCCAGATGAAGCGATCTCAGAGCCACTGCCATGATCTTTGAAAGCTGTGGAATGGAGAAGGTTCCAGAACACTGGAAAAATAGAAAAACATCCCTAAATTGAAAGAGAGGAGGGAAAGAGAAAGCAGACGCATGAGCTGGGCAGTTATGGAACAGTCGGTCTAATTTCAATTCCTGGAAAAATATATTGGAACAAATGACCTATTTTTAGGAGATAATAGGTTGATAAGTAACAGCCCCAGACTTGTTAGGAGCAGATTGCATCAAACTGATCTCTCCTACTGTGACAGGTTTAACAGGCTCAGGGATGGGGAAACGAGGATATAATTTAACCCGAGGGAGTATCTGACGCTCCTCACAGGCGACCTGCACGAGGAACAAACTTTGTCCAAAGTGATGGATGTGGAGGAGAAGACGACCCACGCTCAAAGGAGTTGTTAATATCACCATGAAAGGTGGTCTAAAATCAGTTTCTGTGGGCACGGACATCATTCCACCGTACAGATATGCAGTTATAAATACACACAAATGTAATTTGGAATTGCAGGCTTGGGGGAAAGAGGGGGCTAGCACTTCAGAGGTCAAGAACAGCACTCAGAACAACGTGGGCAGGTTAGGAAAATGGTCTAAAAGAAAGAGAAAACGAATCAAGGTTAATATTTGTGCTCTTTAAGGAGCAGTTCAGCACCCAGACACGGGAGGAGTAGCCACTGGTCAGCAGTCCTGCAGGAAGGGCCCTGGGGTCGGAGTGATCACAAACCCAACATGAGTCAACACTGCCCTGCTCTTGTGAAAAAAGCAAACATCCCGGGGTGTATAAACAGAGGAGTTGTAAGATACATCAAACAAACCTTCCGCTCTGCTTCGTGCATGTTAAAGCCTCTGCCGGGATGCTCTGTCCCTCTCAGGAGCCATCTCCAAGGTGACACCTGGAGACAAAACCACTGGAACAGAGTTTTTGGGCAGCTGGTGGAACCCCCATCATTACTCAGCTCCTTACAGGCACCTAAATACCTACCAGGAATGGGTCAGTATAACTAACATTTCCTTATGGATGGATTAGATATCCAAAACTCTCTTCAAGCCTTAATTTTCCCAGGTTTACGTTACTTAGAAGATCTGTGTGACCATGAATGAATTTCTTATGCCCTGACTCCAGCCTGTGTTGTTTAGCTCGGTAAGAAAAATCTCCCCAGGACTTTACTGTGTTTGTATCAGCTGAAGGTGACTATTTTTAGCTGTAGTAGTCACACCTGAATGGAAAGTCACAAATATTTCAACCACTAATCGGGTATCTCGCTGTATAAATTCCATCTTCCCCACTAGATAGTCAAGGACATTTTACTGAAGAGCAAAAAGCTGGCCTAGTGTGGCTAACAGAGCGGGGTGGAAGGAGAGGGAACAGTCAGTCCTGAACTCAATCCGAGGAAGAGTCAGGCTAAGGAGGGAAGATGGGGAGGAAATCCAGCACCAGGACCTCCTCCTGCCAGTGCCTGGGGCAGGGTACGTTGGGGCTGTGAGAACAGCCCGCATTCCTGGCACCACGCTATAAAGCGCCCGTTCAGCGCTGGTTTCTTATCAAAATCCAGCGCTGGAAAACATGTTTGGTTTCTGCGGCCGTTTCTGGATAACAAGGGGTGGAATGTGAAGTGAAAACCCAGCGCACGTGCCCTTCCCACGGGCAGGGGTGCCGGCAGCGGCACGGGGGAGGTCAGCCCAAACACCCCGCTCCTCACCCTCCCGGCCCCGGCACAAACCCGTGAAAAACAGCAGCTCCCAGCACGGGCAAGGGCGTTTTGCAGGTTGAAAGTTTGTTGTGGTGCAAGGCCAGACTTCGGCCCCCTCGCCCTGGGGAGGGGTGCTGAGTCAGCGCTTTGCACCCAGGCCAAATCTCAGCCCTGCCATCCCGCCGGGCACGGAGGGGAGCACACACAAGGGGAACACGGGCTGGAAAAGACCGACGCCGGAGCTCCGAGATGTGGCTCTCCCACAGAATAAAAGTAAAACACATTTTAAAAAAAGAAACAACCCAGCAGCGTGGGTTAGAAAAGGATTGCAGAGTGACACGTGTGTGAGTGTCCTCTGCTGCCTGGGACGGGAACTTTCCTGCTCTCACAGAGCCCGGGAGCAGCAACCGAAGGGCTGGGGGAAGCAGAAAGACCTGGAAGGTCCATCTGAGTTCCCGGGCAGTCTCTGTGTCACCCTCTGTGCCATTCCTGAGACACAAAGTACAAAGCACACCCCGAGTGTTTGATTCCGTGTGCTGCTTTCAGTCCAGCACACAGGGTATTAAAGCAGAAAAGTTAATTCTGTGTGCACTGTGGACAGGTGCAAGCGTGGTGACGGGAAAACATACCACAGCTCCCACAAGCAGTGACCTCCCATTCTCCCCACACACCTGAATGGGGCTCCCCCCCCCCCCGATTCCAAGGCAGGGGAGCGTGTGTCTGTGTGGGTGAAATGGCAGCTGAAAAGAAATACTGCTTTTCAGAGAGTAAATCTCAGCTCCTCCTCTAAAGGCAGCCCCGTGGAGCCATGCCAGACCCCGTGCAGAGTCACTATGTATGGGCAGTGGTTTGTACTCCCCTCGCAGGCACCACAGCCCCGTGTGCTCCCCCCAGAGCCAGGGGGTGACCCCCCCGGTGCTCACACCCCCCTCTGAGCCACGGAAACAGAAACTCTTGCTCACTTGCCTTTGCTTTTCCTTTTCTTTCTGGGGCATTCTCCGGAAACGGCATCCGCTGGCAACCATTGAGGGTAAGGACATCCCTACGGATGGGTAACTGATGGGGGGGAGACAACCTGTAACACAGAAAATGTGAAAGGAAAAAGAAAGCCTGTTCCCAAACAAGTTTTTAATTCATTCTCTTCAGTTTCCACCCGAGTTCAGCAAGTTGAAAGGTGTCACTCCACGTCCCAGCTGAACCCGTGCCGCTGTGAGTACCTGCCAGAAGAACTGCCTTTCTCCTCCACCCATCCAGATCTCCTGCGCCGGGTCTAGAGCCTGTGTGGTTGAACGGGAGCGAGAGCAGGGAAGGGGTCATCCACAGCACAGCTGCTGGCTTTTTTGCCTGTTTTTTATTTATTTATTTATTTTCTATTCAATCATCCAGTTGACCAAATGAACTCCGCTGGCCACACGATCCCCAGACTCAGCCCACGGGAAGCGAGAGATATATAAGATATATCTCACTTAGGTGGCAATGCTCAGGTGCATCAGATCAGCTACAACAGGAAATCTGTTCTGACGGAGCTTTTTCTACAGGAAAAAGCGCTCTGACGGAGTCTCTCGATGGAGCTCCGTGGCCGTCAGAGCCACAGGGCTGACCCAGGCTGTGGCACACACTGCACACACAACCCATTTCACGCTTAAACCTCGTGAAAATACACTTACCTCTTTCACAAAGATCCCGAGCATTTTTCCACAACAAGTCTGCTTCTCCTCTGGTGATTCTTAAGTACTCATTACTAAATAGAGAAGGCAATGGTAATACATACAAAATAAGAATTAACATTTATAACTTCAAGTTTACACCAATATGACACTGCTTTTCCCTGTGTGTGTGTAAACAAGCGAGCTCAGACCATCTTAGTGTGACCCTGATCCTGTGGCAGCCTCTGTAGTCTCTAAATTCTGAGTTCTGAGCCAGGAATTGCATGTTGGGTTTGTTTCTGTGGTTGGTTGGGTTTTCTCTTTTCCTTTTCTTACCATACACGTCCTGCTGAGGGGGCTGGCACCTAAAGGTGCCATCTCAAAGCCACAAGCAACAGCAGACAATAGCCAGATACACCCATTGATTAATGGCAATAGGCAACAATAGCATCAGGTGTTGTACACTTTGTACTCAATTAGTTCAATATGTTGAATAAGCAACAATTGCCGAAGAGCCCAAACTAATCCAGAGTTTAAGTATCAATGGATTTTGCTTAGAGGTTTGGGTTTGTTGTTTTTTTTTTAAATAAAAAAGTTATTCACAACCACTTTCTCATGTACCTTACAGAAGCCAAACCAGGTTTTTAGCATTTCAAATTGCTGATACACGTACCCTTTAAGCAATGGTTGACAATAACGCTCTATCACCTATATATTCTTAAGTAACTTTTTAAAAACATCAACCAAATATGCTTTCCATTTCAACCTTCCAAACGGCTCCATCCTCCCCTATTTTCTCTCCTCCAGACCCAATGCGTTCTGATCTGCAGCGACGGCCTGAGGCACAGCCACAGTGTGTGTGGGGCAGGGAGGGGGGAAATCACTGCAGCAGAGACAGAACAGAGACTTTTACAGGACCCGCTACCTCAGGGCTTCTGTACGGTGCAGGATGAAACCAAAACTACCACGGCTTTTTAAATGCGGAGAGCACAGATTGATTCAGAGTGAAAGAGAAACCATAAAAATCTGTGAAAAGCCCAAAGCTGCGTTTCGCAGTGCGGATCGTCACAGATACCCAGCAAAACACACCGAGCATCACCCTCAGCTTACCTTAACGGAAGCACAGGATGGGGAAAGGTGGCTCCATCCAGCTGCTCTCCACGGAACACAAAGGGCTGCTGCTCCCAGCCAGGCAGCAGCCCCACTGGTTTCCAGGGGTCATTAAGGTAAGCCGTGGTAATTAAGCATTATTTATAATCCTGCTGTTCTTAGGACGTGCTCGGTGAGTCTCGGCCCCGCAGTACCCACGAGGTTTGGAAAAAACGATCTGTCATCGTTGCACTTGCAAGTGTCGGCTCTCACCAGCACGTGTCAGAGGGCTTGGAGCAGGTTTGAACTTCCCAGGGGATGGACTGTGGAGCAGGTCTCACATTGCTGCAGCTGGAGACACAAGCAACACGTTTATCAGTGTAATCACGTTTTTTCTGCTGAATTTGAGGCGTATGTCTATAGTTTCTGCTGCAGTGCTACATTTGTGGAGAACGTAACACAAACTGCGGAGTTAAAAACCAGAGCAAACGGGGTTAGCACACACACACACACACACACACACACACACACACACAATACCCGTCCTGAGCCCGTGCCCACGGGAGAGGAGAAGGCAGGAGTGGGGAACACAGCTCTGCCCACCGGGAACTCCCTGCTGGCACTGGAGGTGAGCAGAAAAGCAGATGCCAACATTGAACCAGCCCCAGGTGCAGTGATTTGAAGGTTTTCACCTCCGGATCTCGGTGGAACGAAGCGGCAGAAGGCTCGGCCACCAGAAATAAGGACAAATTCCCTAGAAGGAACTAATCGCTTGGCTGTAGACAGAAGTCATAGACTTCACTGGAACCCGACGGACAACCCACCCACGTTGGGAATCACCACCAGCACCACCACCTGCAGGACACGGCTCACAAACCTGGGGCTTTTCATTCCCTCCTCCTTCTCAAGCAGGACGGCTTAATCCAGCCTTCCTCTACCTGCCTCTCCTCATAGTTTTATACTTTGATCATTGACTTTTGTTGCAGAAGTGAAATAGCTGCAGCGTGTGGATGTTACATGAAACACCTCGTTATTAGGAGGAGACAGATGATGGACTCACATATGATGGAAAAAATAAGAGGTTGGGTCCTATTTTCTTTTTCCCCAAATACCAAGAAGACTTACACTGTACTGGAAATCAGTTGTATGGTCATCAGTTAGTCACCTAGACTTGCATCATGCTGATACCTTTCACAAATCTGTCATTTTTAACTCAGCTGCTGTGTAAAACACGAAGCTGGTGTTGCGCAGACATTCCCAACCAATACATTTCTGCCAATTTAGGGTCATTTTTCCCCCCGAAGGAGCCGAGTGGGTCTCCTCAGACTCCGAAGCAGCAGAACTGCCACCGGCCTCTCTCCTTCTGGGGACACCACTAAGGGTTAGGGTTCAGCCTGGGGCCATCTCCACTGACAGCAAAGACCCCAGGACACAACCACAGCCGGGGGCAGCGACTGCAAAACTACCCCACCGCGGTGGCAGAGGGGCCTCCAAGGACAGTTTGGGGCACAATCAGCCTGTTTGGGAGGGTTTGGGACACTTCTCTGTGAGTAGT
>JAHREE010000077.1:5758458-5779673 GCA_033628505.1 Tringa tobata | reverse complement strand
CAAATGAATTTATAGTTCAACTTACAGCTGAACCAGTTATCCAGTTGGGGATACTTCCAGAAACCCTTCAACTTCAGCTTGAGACCTTCAATCAGGGCTTTGCTTTCCAGCCTACCTGCACAGAGCAACAAATTTATTACTTTCTTCCCACTGGAGAGCAAAAGTCACCCTCCCCTTAAAGTTATTATGTCCTGTCCCAGCTGACAAGAACCACACAGGACCCACTGGCCACGAGAGCACCATGTCAGTCAAGTCAAGCCCAAATTTCACTTAGTGACACTTGGTACATTCAG
This sequence comes from Tringa tobata, assembly GCA_033628505.1. Classification (NCBI taxonomy): domain Eukaryota; kingdom Metazoa; phylum Chordata; class Aves; order Charadriiformes; family Scolopacidae; genus Tringa; species Tringa tobata. The sequence goes on along the minus strand of JAHREE010000077.1, from coordinate 5,779,380 downwards.
ACAGTTTAGTTTTACGATCATTCACAAGACAGACATTTTTCGGTGTTATTAAAGGAAATGCCCTCCTTTCTTTTTTTCTCTTCCTAGCTCCCCCCCCACCTGCCCCTTCATTCTAAGGGTGGCTGAAGTGGTTTCAGTTAAATAATATCATTAGAGCTACTCACTGCTCAGTGGGACCCGCAGAGTCAGGTCTGGAACTGAGCTGTAAAATGTACTCCACTGCAGTTCCCGTTAAAGAGGTCACAGCACTCAGTATCTTTGCATTGTCACACTGGAACAAAAATTACCTGTGATTTTTAGAATATTGTGCTTTCCCTCAATCACTTACAAATCATCCCTTGTTGCAGGACTCTTGCTCAATTTCCTGTTTATGAATCCAGGGAGAGAACTTTTTCCCCCCTTGAGCAGTGACTGTTTAAACTTGTAGATGCTGAAGGCACTTGTCACTTCTTGCTCTCCATGAAGCCCAGATGGTCAGGGAAGGGGGAGTGGGAATAAGATGACTGTTGTTTTGGTTTTTTTCCCCTTTTCCCTGTTTGCCCCCCACCCTCCCAGTGAAAACCAAATAAACCTTCTGGCTCGTGAGATGAGTCAGAAATAGATTAGTCACTTACTGCTAGAACGCTTCAGCAGCAGAGGTAGTCACAGAAATACCAACAAAAGCATCTTTTCCATCAGAAAACATGACAATATCCAAGTCTGGCTGAGCTAAACTTATTAAGCATCTAGACTGAAATTTAATTTAGGAAAAGACCAGAAGAAAGAATACGTTCATTTCCTGTGCTGGAGCAGCCGTACAGAAACCTGTCTAGGCTACAAAAAAAGATTTGAAGAAATTCCTTTCATGACATTTCCTTCCAAGAACAGTTTATGGAGGGCTATTACCACCCTTCCCTCAGCAAATCACTGCCCTTTAAAGGGAGGGGAAAGCAAACAGAGTTTTGGCTCAATAAGCCACACTTTCTCTGCACTGCTGTGCCCTGGGCAACTCCCAGGCCCCCCTCTGGCAGCGTGTTGAAATCCTGTACGGGCTGTGTTGCAACAAGAGCAAAGTCACCATCGTTCTAAAGTTGCGCTGCTTTCACTTGAAAATGCACATCAGCACCTAAGCCTTCTATTTTAATGACTCCACTCCCAGAGTTTTCATGTTTTGTATCTGCTCCAGGCCTGAACTCTGCCAACGTGTACCCTGCCGGGAAGCAAAAAATCAATTCAGCGTTTTGGGAGTTTACACAAATAAGGAAAATAATATGTTGTCTGCTTTGAGATAAATCAGAACCCATTTTCTTTTCAGTAACTTTACTTTTCAGGTAAGTTTCTTCTACCTGACTGCACTCTCTGAAATTAGGGGCACATTTTTCAGGCAGTGTCTACTTCCAGTGGTAAGGTCTGATGTTCAGTTATACCAAGGGACGGTGTGGAGAGAGGCTCCTGCTCACACCCAAACCAGCCCAAACCGTGACAGACGGGCAGCTCCTTCACTGACAGGGCCAAACAGTTCAAATCTCACCTGGAAATAACTTCTCAAAGTAATACAATTTTCACTGGATTAAGTTATGACTCTTTTGAGAACTACATCAGCCAGATGTGTATTGGAGCTCGTCAGAAATTGCCACGTGTTACATTAAGTCAGATTAATGCTTTTACACACAAAAACCTGATTTCTATGTCAAGGATTTGAATCACGTAGATGTATTTCTCTTTAAAACACATCAGCAACCGCCCTTACGGCTGCTTTATGAAGGAGAGGAAGCAGAGAGGTTGATTTAATTGCAAGGGTGCCCCGTTTCTTGCTCAAGGTAGCAGTTTTTATCCCTCAGAACCTCTGTGTTCCCCCTACCTGTTTGCAACTGGGATTTAAATAAATAACTGCTGCTGTCTTCTTGCACCTCTTTTTCTGGATGAATCTTACAAAATGCTAATAGTGAACACCAGAAAGTACAAGAGGAGAAACTGGCAGAAAAGTCGTTGAGAATCAAGCCAGGAAAAGAGATAGATCACAGGAACAATTCAAGTGGTGGGAAATGAACTAAGATGACCCTTTCCCACGGCAACTACAGGCGTTACGGGTTCCAGAGGGACACCTAGGTGGGGAAGCACATGCAGGGGTGCCTACACGGTATGAAAGGTTATTTAAGCCTCTACTAGTTTAGCATTAAAAAAGCCTCCATAAATTAACTCCTTTTTTTGGGCATCAAATACTTCAGCCCTTTTCAGACTGTGGGCGAATACCCCGTCACCTGCTGTAGGATATTAAGTTTTTCCATCGCTGTTACTGAGGTTGGTAGCACTTTGCTCTAAATGTCCCAAAAAATTATTTAAGTAGAACTGTGTCAGAAGGCGATGAGGAGGAGAAGGCACTGAGCAATACCTGGCCACGCGCTCCCGAAGCGGCAGTTCAACTGCTCTGAAACGGGTCAAACCTGGTTTTGGACCGACTTCCCTCATCCCGGGCAGGCATCCTCTTCAGAGGGCTCCTGGTGGAAGGGGGAGCCCGGCTGCTCGCTCTGGCACACCTGGTAAGGAAACACAGCAAAAAAAAAATAACGGTCACAAATGTTGTTTTCAGGAAAACAGTCACCACAATTTTGCAATTCACCAAATCTGCCCAATTTTTGCCAAAACCCTCTTCCTGAGGTGAACTGATACGAGAGACGATCAAAGCCCTCGTTACCCCTGAAAATACAGGACATGAGAAATGTTTCTGAGCAGATGACCCGACTGACAGGGCTGTGCAGACAGGAACAGAGCGACGTGATAGAAACAGGATCAGCAGCAGCAGAAAATACTCTTGTGGCTTTTTTCCTACACATTTTCCTTTTTGTGAGCATGATGCAATAGGTAAAACCTAAGGTTTTTTTGGTTTCATTGTTTATTTGTTAAGAGCCTCACTGAATCAAGAGCAAGAACACGGTTTTGATACTTTTAAGAACAAAGTTGGAAATGGTTATGTACTAGTAAGTTAATTGTGGCCTGTTGTCTAGAAATAACATAAGGATTTACAGCAATATTTTCAGTCCCACTTTCCAAGCTCACTTAAAAATTATCAAGTATCCAAACTGGGTATTAATGGGGCATTAGATGATGAGAAAACAAAATCCAGTAACCTAGTCAAAAACGTCTAGACTTCTTAGCTGCTCATATGCCTAAAACTGATTCCATTTTAACTGAATCCAGTTCAGGCTCATTTCAGTGACACTGAGAACGTCTACACAGGGAGGTGTCCCTGCCCAGGGCAGGGGGTTGGAACTCGATTCTTTAAGGTCCCTTCCAACCCAAACCATTCTATGATTCTATACATTCACTTCGACTGCACCTACTCCCTTAAGTATCTATTTTTTTATTTTGATATTCAACTGAACTGTTTTCAAGGAAAAAGACAAAAAGCCTGGGAAGCTGAAGTTTCCAACTTCAGAGCAGCCTCGTCCATGGTGTCCTACACACAGTCTCTAGAAAAGCAAAAGCAGAAATTAATTTAATCTATATACAGAAACTTTTTAATTTTTTTTTAGCTTTTTTCCCCCCCCTCTTTTGTAATCAACGCTACTGAAAGAATACAAATTTCTGTAAACATAAAGTGAAATTATTCCTTTTAATACAGTGCCGGGTGGAAGATAATACGCACCTGTAAAGATAGACAAGAAACTTCTGAAGCAGGAAATTTTCCAGGAACACATTATCCATCCCTTAGGCCAGCCCCCAGTCTCACTCAGCACACTGAATGGTGTTCTAACCTCAGGGAGACAGTCATTTTCAACAACAGATGCACATGTAAATATTCATCCCATTTATTGTGGAAACACTGACGGTACAATACAGCTTTAACAGACTCCCACTGAACAACTACTCATTTAATCTGAACTTCACAGGGGTTATTGTGGAAATGCTGCCGAGACAAACACAGATTTAAACACGGTTCCACCATCAGAGAAGGTGATGCTTCAAGGAAGGTCAAAACAAAACGGCTCTTCAAGCTCGGAAGCAGCGGCAGATGCCATTTCCCAGAAATGAAGGAGGGCTCCACTGGAGCAGCGTTAGGACCGGGCTGCTCTTTGGGATGGGTGGCAAACGGAAATCCCAGAGCCCGGGCGTTTTTCTTTTTCACCCAGTTGCTCCAATCCAGGAATCTTTGGCACAGGAGTTTTCCTTTGCTTTATGACTACAGGCTCGTTCAGCCATTTGTCCCTCCCGAGGACGCTGTTTCATTGACTTCATTAACGCTACCGGGTGGCACGGTGGCATGTTGTGCAAAGGATGCTCGAGTGGCAAATTCTACGTTGACAGGAGACCAACACCAGCTGTTTATTGCACTACTTCTTTCTTACTCTACTTTTATCTGAGCAGCAAACAAGGCTTCTAGAGACGAGAACTGATTTTTCTCGTTATTCCCTACGCTGGCCTTATTTTCTGAGATTTACACCGACAAGCTGACAAATATATCTACACACGAGAGGGAAGAGTTTTGCTGCATCGACTGAAAGAGACAAAAAAAAAAGAAGGGCCAAACTGAAAGTTATTTTAAGGTAAGTGTGCAGATACTCCGTTCCTAGCTTGCTCTTGCACACTGCTGAGGTTTAAGCCACAGAGCTGCATTCTTCTTTCTTTCGCGCAGATGAATAAAAATAAGGCCTATTTGAGAAGCCTGCCCCACAGAGAACACACGCCTTATTCTGTCAGTCCCAACGGTAGGTTTTACTTCCTCATGGCTCACAGTGAAGCTGCACTCATCAAATGGGGAGTGTTTATACACTGAAAACTTGTGCGTAAAATAGAATAAAATCATGTGTGCATTTCTCACTGACAAAATAAAAGCATTATAAGAGACTGTAGAAAACTAGAGCTCTTCTAGGTTTTTAAACAGCAAAAAGCTTATTAATCTCATCACGGAAATCAAACCGCTTTTTTGGGTAGGATTCTTTACATGCCACTCCTCTTTACGTGCTCCGTAGCCACTTTGCTTTTTCCTCTCATTTCAGTATCAAGAAACATCTGCCTACACATTAATTCAGAAAAATATTAATTAAAACCTGGAAGGAACTGGAGCCTAGCACACCGATTTAAAATGTTGTCTCTGATAATGTATTTGATATCAAGTCCTAGCACGAAACTATTCTACTTAATCCAAATAGTTTCTTGTTAGGAAATAGCACACGTATGCTGTCAAATGATTTCCAGTACAAAAGATACACAGATAAAAGAGTTGAACTGAAGAGCTCCGAAGACTCCTAGGCATCGGTAGGGAAGGCACTTTTCCGGTCACATAATTCTAGCACATTGGGATTCGGCACAGCTTTGGTATTTCAACACGTCCTTCAGCTTCTGTGCAAGTGATACCCACTGACTGCCCAGTCCTGCACTTCTCCACTGGCAAAGAACGCAAAGAAAATCGCTCCAAATAGATTAATGGAAGCAGCAATATAGAAAACAGTCTGCCATTCTCCCACAGTATTCTGTCAAAAGGGGGAAAGAAAAAAAAAAATGCAGTCAATTTGCAGCTCCACACTCAAGAACAAGTAATTTTCAAACTGAGGCTACATGCCTCACCTATTTAAATGTAAATGCTATTCAGCATGATTTCATAGCTACATAAAAGCATTATAAACACAAAAGAGCAAATCATTCAGTTTAATAATAGATCTGACACAGACAGCCCTACCAGAACTGCATTAGAATATCTGGACCAGTTTATCACCTGAGATGCACAACTTTCCTATCAAAACTCACATTTTTGTAACAAAATCCAAGGGGAAACCCCACCCTGCTCTTGGGCCGGGCGAGCCAAGGGCTGATGTGCTCTGCGCCGTGCAGGAAGCTCTTCTTAATCACTACTAAGGGGATATTGCAGGATCCTAAGATTTTTAGCCCACACAGCTTAGCTATCTTTACTCAGATTTCAAGAAGAATCCTTTAAATTCTGGTATTTAAGAAAAGCCTTAAGACATGGGTAGCAAAGAACTGTGGGGTTTTTTTGGTTTTAGGGTTTTTTTTTTTCCTTCTTTCCTTTTGTTTTTAATAAAGAGTAATATCTGCAGATGTCTTAAGACTCCCCCCCCCCCTTTTTTTTTTTTTCAGTTCCAGATGACTGCTGTAACAAACCTGCAAATGATCTTACTACTAAACTGGACTAATACCAGAACAATGCATTGGTATGGGGGAAAAACCCCAACCCAACCAACCAACCAGAGTCTCCTACTCCTTAAGATGTCTGGAAAAACCGATCTGTTTGAATTCATGTATGAATGAATATTTTTGTATTATTTTTAAGGAAATCATCAGAACTCAAAAAATTTAACTGTATCAATAAACTTACTCCTCTCATCTCCCTGTCTGAAAAGGTTTTATAATAATTAGTTTGGTTAATGCATTCAAAAAAAAATATAAATAAAATACATCACACAGCTCCTGGATCCCTTTTTCTACTCCAAACCACCCTCTTACTAAACCATCTTGGAAGTCAAATCTAACACAGTTTAAGTTATGTGTCGTATGGAACTAAATGTAGAATGTCCCAATCCTGTCATACACATCCAAAAGGATGCACTCTGACCCCACAGGTCTGAATCTAGCTGCTCACCTGACAAATGCTGACCTAACAACTCCATGCCTCACGCGAGAGACTGACTTTGGAAAAACAAGTAAGAGCTTGTCTTAATTTGCTAAAATAATCCCACAACTGTCTCATTGAGTTGGCATTTTAACAGAGTTTTACTGTGATAAAAATAAACTCATTTTACTCCTAGAGAATATAAGGGGTGAGTCACTGAAATTTTAAAGTCCTACACAGGTCTTCTATTTTACCTTTATTTTCCTGATCAAAATCACAAGAATAAAGGCTAGGAATGAAGTCATCCACAGGACTGGAACAGTATGATTTACATCTATAACCCAGATTTCATTTAATGACTGCAGACTTGAAAATACAGAATTTCCATTCAATGGAGATAAAAACATAACAACTGAAAAAACAGTAAGCAGACTTACATTATGAGTGAGGTTCTTGGCAATGACTGGCCCCACCATTCCTGGGATGGTGGCAAAAGAATTGGTGATCCCCAGGAGAATTCCAGCATACCTGCAAGAGAAATTGTTAATGCTGCTAATTAACTTATTCTGCTTATCAGCCATGGAGAGAATTGTGCCTAACCTCATCACATAGGCTTCACCTTGATCGCACAGACAGATTAAAACACAAATATTCCAGGGGGAATGGCCTGCTTTTATTCTAGTAAGAACTTGCTGAGTGTTCGGTACACGTCTCTGTTTTCCAGAGGTAAATTATGGAATTTTGCTTCAATTACTCACAGCCTCGCTCAGGACCCATAATCCAAACCCACATCCCCTTCACTAAGCCACAACCCAACTGTCTGGAAAGGATCCAGGGGAGGTTTAGATTGGATATCAGGAGAAATTTTTTACACTGAAAGGGTTATCAAGCATTGGAAGAGGCTGCCCAGCGCAATGGAGGAGTCACCATCCCTGAAGGTATTTAAAAGCCAGGCAGACACAGTGCTTAGAGATATGGTTTAGAGCGATGGTTTTGTCAGTGTTGGGTTGATGGTGGGACTCGATCTGCAAGGTCCCTTCCAACCTGGGCAATTCTGTGATTCTAAGTTAGAAAAGAAACATTGCGTGCCTGGAACTGGAAGGACAAGTGAGAGAGTGCTGTCTGCCAACAGCAAGAGCTGGCTGAGGTATCGCTGCTGAACAAGTGTCTGCTGAGAAGGCACATTCCTTCATCCCCATCACCTACACCGCAGAGCCCATGTTCCAACAACCCAAGCTCAGGGCACTGCACCAGTCCTTCCCTTTGGCTTTCCATGGGTCAGGGGCAACGGGAAACGGGTCTGACTTTGCCAGTCTTGCTGATGGCCATTCCTGCAGCTTCCTGGTCCAGGAACATGTTGCTCTATCACACACATGTGCATACACACCAGCGGCCGCAAGAACTCAACGGGAAAGGCTAGTAACTTGCTTAATATCTGAGCCTCAGCATCTCATCTCTAGGCAATTAGAGATCTCTCACAGGAGTGTTGCAACTCTGAAAGATCACGTTTGAAACTGCACCACAAGTGCAGACTTGTGAGAGAGACTGAGGAGAACTAAGAGCTGGACCTTCTACAGCAGAGCTCCACCTTCCAGCCACCAGAGCACGGATCCCTGGGGTCCAGATTTTCAGGGGGATATGCTGGCTGAAGAATCATACAAAATACTAAGAGCTGCAGTTTAGCACAGAAGAAAGGAGCTATCTCCCCCAGTGATCAGGTCAGGCTGTTTAACAGAGTGAAATTCTGTCCTCGCTGATTTTAACATAACAGAATTCCATCTCCAGAGACAGATGCACAGCTTTGATGTGTTATGTACCAAAACAGGAGAATTCAGCCACACAGCACTGTTACAAAAGGCTGGGATACATTTATCCAATCCAATGATATTAGAGAAACGTGGTTTTTCCTGAGAAAGAGAATCAATCATCTAGACCACGAGTTGATTTTTTTCTTGAAAGTCAATGTTAGGTATCAGTTTAAAGCACGGCAATGTATTTTAGACTGAGCTCCAATGCCTTAATTAAAACAATCTTTATTTTTTGTAAACGTAGCATGTAGTCATCTTATCTCAGAAAGTATTTAAGAGTTAATCCAGCCTCACATTACGAGGCGGAATGTGAAAGTGTAAAAGTTTCCCTTAGGCAGATAAGCACGTGTAGCAAAACTCCATTTAAAGCCTTTACGTAGAAGCAAATGCATTTTGTCGTCGACACGTCTAAGCGCTACGGCACTCCTAACACACCCTCTCCAAACTACACGTAGTTTAATAGCTTCCCTGGCCACCCAGGATCTCTGGCCACCGCCTGCCAGCTAAATGCCTCGGGTTATGCCCAGCGTTTCTGGCACAGGTCACATCCCTGATAAGGCTGGCTGCTGGATGCAGATAACTCTGCACACCCCTCAGCACGGGGGAGCTCCCACGTGGAACGGGAAGCCAAAGGTGCCGTGTCCGCGGAGCGAGGCACAGAGCAAAGCTGGTGGCCCCGTTCTGATGGCATAGTGGGGATAACCACATACACATCGACTTCCAGAGCACTAAGCAGTAAAATCAAGAGTAAAACCACCCCAAACAGATACGTGACGTGTTTAGTGTATAACAGGGCCACAGGAACATTATGAGGGCTCACGGGAACAGCAATCCCAGGAATTGTAATCATGGCAACATATTGATGTAGATTTAAAGAGCGAGAATAGAACACGTTTTCCCCACAAGAACAATCTTGTCTCCCTCCTGTCCCCAACCCCCTCCCATGCAACGCACTGATGGCATCACAAATAGGTTAGAAACATGCCTCAGTCTCCCAGGCCCCCCAGCAATACAAAAAAAGGGACCATTAACGCATCAGAAGCACCGACCACAGCTCCAGCCATACTCACGAGGGTGCGATGTCCAGGTGGTTGATGCTGTACCCAGAGGTACAAAATCCTCCCAGGGTGGTTGATATGGTCACGAAGGCAACAGCCAGGGCGTAGTTGCAGCCTATGAATCCCGCGGCCACCAAGAACACGGCGGGTCCGATCATTCCTTTAAGACAGAAATCTTAGAATCAATGGACTTTCAGCAGGCGAGGTGTTACCAGACTCTTTGCATACATTTTCTGCACAGCTTTCCCCACCACCTAGTGCACAGAAACCAGTACTGCACTACATGCACTAACTGGGCCGGCCAGGAACAGCCCAAACCTGCTGCTGCCTCAGGAACAGGAGCCAGACCAGATAAATCCCACCAGCTGCAAAGACCAAACTTCAGCTAGGCAAAAAAACTAACAGAAATCAGCAGATACTGAAAGGCATCTCACAAATTAATTGCGTTTATTGTTATAAAAATAATAGAAGGCACGCTGACACCAGTAGGCAAACAGTGCACTGCAAAGACGTTACCCCCATTTAGCCTTTGCAGGAAACTGGATCACCAAAATGGTGTAGGCTTAAAATACCAAAAAAAAATATTAAAAAGTTTATTCTAAGGCTGCTTTAGAGAAAGCAACTGAATCAGCAGAATTGAGAAGGCAGCCAGGATAGGCACACACTAAGCAGACTGCAACTTGTGGGGACCCCTGCCTAATCTCCTTTTTTTTTTTTCCCCCCTTCTCACATCCTCTTTTAATCAGCAATCAACTTCTCCTTCCTAAATACAGCCTTTTACCTGTGTCTATTAAAAACCTGATCTCATTGACTTCTTGGTGATTTCAGATCATCACTCTTCCTAATTTGTGAAGATCATTTGGGATGCTATTTGGCCCTCCTTCCTGGTAGTGGCTGTAAGTTTTGCAAGTGTGTTCTTCATTCTTGTTCAGTTACTGAAGACTTCAATAAGCAAAGCACTGAGCACCACGGGGCAGGGAACAGGCTGACACAGACCAATGTCCTGTCTCAGTCTGAGAAAGCCATTCATAAGGTATCATCCTATCAATTATCACCACTTTAATGGTGATTCTACCCGAGCAGTTTGCCTGTAAGAATGATGTCCTTTGACCTAACCAAAGCTTTTGGCAACCTCCTATTGTTCTCTTATCCAAGAGGCCTACTTTTTTTTTTTTTTTATGGGAAAAACCCAGGATTTACTCTTGACAACTTGATGTACAAATAAAGCTGCTCCTCTCCAGCCACGCACAGCCCGGCCTGACCTCACTGCAGAATGTCCCACTACTCTCCCAGACCCTGCATCTTCCCCAGGCTGAGGTTATGAGCTGTTCCAGAGACAATGCCTGCACCTACCTATGAGGGTAAAACACTTGCGAACACAAACAGTGGAGAAGTTCTGTTTTTCCCGCAAATAATCAGCAATTTGCCCCGACAGAATTATACATAACCAGCAGCCAAAATAAGGCAGGGCGGATAAAAAACCATTCTGTCAAGGAGATAAAAGACAAAAGACAGTTAAAACACTGAAATGACAATTCAATCTGTGAAAAATCACTTGTACTGAAGCATTAACAGAGGCTGAACCAGAGGGGTCAAAGCCATCCTTTCACATAGCTCTGGCTGGTACTACCAGAGCAGAGAAGCTTGGGGACAGAAAAAGCAAAGCATTTTAAAGATACCAATGTGTAAACTCTCCGCTGCGTGACTTAATCCATCACTACCAGTGCAGCCAGACAAAAATCTCTGAGGTTTAAATCAGCAGCTGGGCTCAGAAAAAAGAAAACTATACATGAAGGCGCCTTGAGGACATTACCCTGACCATGCAAGTTTCCAGGAACACCGATTCCAATTAGGACAGGCTATCCAGTGAGTAACTGCACTAAGTGGAAGCTGTAAATATTATTCAGAATTTGGAAAGCTATATGGAATCTCAGCAGTTTGTACTACTCCAACGCTTCAACATTACATTATCCCCTACCTGCCTGCTGAAATCCCTGATGGTGGCTGTCACCGGAGACAGGCCACAGAACTGGGACTGTCATTGGATCCAGGCTGGATATCCTGTGATCCCAAAGCAAAGCTGCTATTCAGGCCCTGACACTACTTACACTGACGTCACCTGTTAACTCCCATGGCTTTAAACAAGAGGTATTTAGAGATTTCTGCCCGATTCTGCGTGGTTTTCTGATATGGGGAAACAAAAGGTACTACTAAGCTGCGTAAGTTCACAGCCTTTCCATACAATTATGGGTAACCACTGATAACAGAGCTATAATTTGACCTAATCTGTGATTAAAAAGAGGTATTTGGATAGCTATTGGGCAGAAATATTCCAATATTTCTACACTATTATATAACGTTTATTTGTCAAAGAAACAGAGAAAACTTCCCTAGGAAATTTAATTTGGAACATGACCAGAAACACATCCCCCCATGAAATCCCCTCTACCAGCACTCAGACATGCTGCCTGTTGGGTTTCAACGCTCAGCTTTTGAAAGCAGTAAGTAGAATTTTGAGAAATAGAAGATAGGTTCAATAATAAAAACCCCACAACTTTTGAAGCATTATTCAGAGACACAGCATTACTTTTAACCAATCTTTTTCTTATAGGATGGAAAGCGGCAGACTATACAGTAGCAACTGTATAATGTTTTAAACAGTAATGCAATTTCCATTTAAGTGTGTGGGAACAAAGTTAAACCAACACTATTATGCAAGGGTTTTTTGATTTGTTTGGGTTTTGGTTTTTCTGTTTCTTTTTTTAAATGACTGTCAGTACTCTAAATCACTCCAAAAAGAAGAAACATAACATAAGCCACTTTCTTGTGGCTTCTTAAATAAGAATGGTCCACCCCCCTGCTCCCATAATTTTCCCCTAGTAAATAAATTAATTTTAAAAAAATTCCTGGAAAAGCACTATTTCTAGACCTTAAGTCTACAGTTTCCTTTCAACCTATTTACCTTACTTAAAAAAAACAAAACAGAAAAAACCAAACCAAAACAAAACACCACAGGATTTTACCTCTGCTGCTCATTGAGGAAAGGAAAGAAAGTGACAATTTGGAAAGGGATCCAAAGAGACTAAAGCTTCACCCACTCCTTTCCTCCCCACTCCTCCTTAAATCACTTTCAAAAGTGCCACTTGTCCAATGATTTCCTTAGTTTTATGGTTTTTTTAAACTGGAAATACTGTCCTTTATGAGCAAGCAAAAAAGAGAAGCAGATAGTATTTCAGAAGCCATAAAACAAGCTCTAAAATCTGAAACAATCACACAAACCTTATAAGAGAGAAAAATATGTCAAATGCCAAATTTGTCCTGAAAAAAAAGTGGGAATTAGAAGGCAGGCAACATTTTTGATACATCTGCTTAATTGTGGGGAGTTTTTTTACCGTTTCCCAGCTATACATTTAGATTTGTAGGTTCTTAAACAGCTCCCTCTATTCTAACCAGCAGGGCAGATATCTGCTATTTCATTTCTTTCATTCAGAGGAAATAGAGTATTTCTTTTATCTCTCTCACCTCCTGTGCATCAAACCGCAGGATCTCCTTCATGTAGGTGGGCAGGAGGGTAAGAAGGGTGTAGAAAGTCCAATTGTAGGAGAAGTGAGCCACAACGATAGCCCAGAGTGGGATGGACTCCAGCATAGGCCTCCAGGGAACAGACTTTTGCGTAGAAAGCTAGTGAGCAGGAAAGAGGGGAGAGAAAGAGTGACCAGGACATCGAGGCTAACATTTACTAAATACAGTGCTTTGATTCTACCCAGATCTATGCTGATCCTTCATTCTGAAGGGCATTAAATAAGTCTCAGTGGACAGATGCAAGGGCATGACTGTGCTCGGTTCTCGCAGAAGGTACATTAATGTATGTCACTGCGCTGTCGGTTACTGTTGCAAAGTAAACCCAGTACTTTTATGTTTTGTAATCAGAATTTGAAAAAGTAGCCCTTCCCTTGCTGAGATTTGTTGCCTCCTGCTTTCACTATAAGTGATTAAATATTTCCAGTCACCCCTCACGTTTAGTTAGCTGAATCTTTCCCACTCCATCCTAAACATTAACTTTAGTCCCTCAGCCTCACAGCCTGCAAATTCCCGTCCCCGGGAACAGGAACCAACCCTTGGGCACACTTGAGGAATGGCTCATTACCATTCTCAAAATGTTTTCTCCCCAAACAGTAATCTCTTTCTCCCTAGAAGACACATTGAAAAGAAGTTGTATAATGTTGTATTGCAAAGTTTAAAGACATTATACTGGTCTGCATCTCATTTATAAGGAGAAGTGACAGACTTGAGCTTTTCATTTTAAAAGCACAGCAACGTCATCCGTGACAGAAGGCATTATTACAAATGCTGTGTTTGATTACCAACTGTTTCTTACTTATACAACTGCATTGTATTTTTAATTTCTTGTTTGAGAAATTCTGCCTCTATCTCAGATTAAGGATGTTTTTCTACACATCAACCGAGCCTGACGCAAATGGCAATATTTGTGATTTATGTCCTTACTTAAGTATGGCTACACCGAAGTGCTGTACCTGATCTTTGAGAGAAGAGAGTATATATTCTCTCTCAGCGTGTGAAATGCTCCTGTGAGTTTCTGGCGTATCACTAACCAACCACATCCAGAAGAAGAACCATAATACGCCAAGAGCACCTATTGTTGGGAAAAGATGGGTGAAGAGATAGGAATAAAAACACAAGCCGTTATATGGAGTGAATAACACTCAGATGATTTCGGCAGAAAAATAATGTTCTTTGAAATTATATTACAGTATTTGGAAAAAACTTCTATCTACTTACAGACAATAATTTCCCAAAGTGGCATTAACAATGCACATTTAGAGTAATAAACAATAGAGAACTAAGCAGGAAAGTGATTTTTCGTCTTTTTTTTTTTCCTCTTTGTTTTATTTCCTCTTGGAAGTGCCTCATGCAGCAAGAAAGTTGTGTACCCACACATATTGTATTTTTATCAGTCACATGGAACAGCCACAAGGGATACGGCTCACCCAGAGGAAATAAAAATTCACTCAGTTTAATCACAAGAATATACTTTGTGCACACACAAAGAACATCACTCCCTACAGCTTAACTGATGCACTGATCCTCCTTAGCTTTTCTAAGCCCAACCCCATTTGAAAAAGGTAACTTTTCAGTAGTCAGTCCAAATCAACTGTACTTTTATGTATCTATAACACTGTAACTTATTGCATTTTGTTCAATTCTTTGTATTGAAGGCTTTTTATTTGTACAGACATTGGAGGTGGTTTTGCTGAGGAAAGTGTAACCCTTGTCTTTTATTCTGATTCTCCCTTCCCCACGCAGAATACAAAGCGGCTCAGATGTGAATAGACCTATGAGAAGGATCAGTTAGATCTAAGACATGCTATTAGAAAATATTTTCTGTGTTTGAGGTTCTTCTAGAATGTAGCTCCCAGTAAACACGCTGTGCCTTGCATTTGGGGTGTTCCTTCAGGGTTCCTGGGACCGCTGGAGAGGCTTCCCACACAGTTCCCATCTCAAGCAGCAGTTAACTTTTCACATGCTCTTTCATTCAGAGTGGAAGTTTGTTCCTGGGATTAAAGCTATTAACTCAATTTCACACTTCAAACAAGAAATTCCAGCCTGCTGCTTCCAAGTGGCAGGAGAGTTAAGAGCATTTGACTGGTACCAGCTTTTGTCTCACCCAGAGACAGCTTTGCTGGCTGGAAGCAGGGCTTACACAGCCACGGGCAGGAATCCGCTCAGCTTTCCCTATCTCCAATGGAGTAAAATAGCAACCCTGCACAGCAAGAGCGTTTTTAAAACTTAAAATAAGTTTTATAATACGCCATGCTTTTCAAAAAGAATATGGATTGTACTTTTAATAATTAAAAAAAAACCCAACACTTACCAAATATGTAAAACACGTAAACCCAGTTCATGTAGTAGCAGATTAAACCAGAGAGTGGCAGAGAGACAACAGTTCCCAGCTGTGCACCTACCAGAAGAAAGCAAAACAAAGTAGAAAACCAACAGCTCTCCTATCAACGGAGGCATTTAGCAGTTATTTTATTTTCTGTAATAAATCATGCAGAAGAGATTGGTCACCACCGCTAGAGGGCTGTCACTTCACCTTAAAGAAACCCAGGCACAAGTAAAACTGAGCTGCAAAGCCCCAAAACTGCCAGCAAAAAGCAATAAAAGGCAGGTGTTCTTGGCACGTTCATCTCCAATAATGTTATGGCTCGAGTACATCCAGAACAACGCAAATTGGTCAACTGGCATGGCTGCAACACAGCAGAGAGATGACCTGGGGGGGGAGACAATACTCCGAGTGGATATAATCAGTTTGCATTTCTCAGCTCCTGCTGCCTCCACAGAAAGAGACGGCGGTGACAAGGGCCAGGAGGCACCCCTGTAACCAGCAGGTTCAAGTCTCACAGTCCCTGAGTTCAACAGGGTGTAGGGTCAGGCCAGGAAGAAGGGAAAGACAAGCAGATTCCAATTCAGATACAAGCCAAAAGCAAGAAAGAACTATTCTTGAGTTTATACAAAGATGCATACATCTACAAAGATGATGAGGGGCCTAGAACATCTCTCTCGCGAGGAAAGGTTGAGGGACTTGGGGCTTTTTAGCCTGGAGAAGACTGAGAGAGGAACTCTTCAATGCTTCTAAATACTGAAAGGGTGGGTGTCAGGAGGATGGGGCCAGTCTTTTTCCAGGGGTGCCCAGTGACAGGACAAGGGGGAACGGGCACAAACTGGAACACATGAAGTTCCACCTAAAGATGAGGAGGAACTTCTTGACTTTGAGGGTGGCAGAGCCCTGGCAGAGGCTGCCCAGAGAGGTGGTGGAGTCTCCTTCTCTGGAGACATTCAAACCCAGCCTGGACACGTTCCTGTGGGACCTGCTCTGGCAGGGGGTTGGACTGGATGATCTCCAGAGGTCCCTGCCAACCCCAGATCATTCTGTGATCACAGATCACACATGATTCTGTGATGCAATATATGTTTTGCAAAGGATGGCAGGCTCCCCCCTCCTGCCCCAAATCTAAACCAGAAACCCAACCCGTGTAATTTACAGTCAGGAACTCTACTGGTGATAAGCAGCACGTCTCTCAACGTCAGTTATATGATCACTTCTCCAAACCTAATCTCAACTCAGAAAACATGATATTACGTGGATACGCTGGCTACCTAGAGTCTGTCTTCATGGAAACAATTTTAATTTGAGGCAGAAAGCTTTAACCACGGAAAACAAAACCACATACTCCATGCAAAATATAAATCTAAATAACAACTACGTATAACCTCAATCATATGCTCTCTTAGAAAATCAACAGGATCATGATTAAATGAACCACAGACCACATGACTGCCAGCCGTGAAACTGCGGGGAGAAGGAAACGCTCTGCTAAGGTCAGATGAGATGCTTTCTCCATCCACGACTGCTGACAGCTGCCCACCAGCACACCAGCATAGTGTCACAAGATACAAAAGGACAGTTCAAAAGCTCCCAGTTGTTAAATGCAGCAGATATCAGTCCTGACTCTCTGCTTAACCTGCGTGCTGGCTCTCACATGGAGACTTCTTTTAAAGCAGATTTCATTCACTAACATGGCAGGAAAGAGATAAACCAAAAGAAAGAGAAAAAGCTTCCTGTTGCATTAGGTGGTTTCAAGCGGCTCAGGGGAGGGTCTGATGGGCACCTGAAATGGCACAAAGGAAGGAATGAGACACTTGGCTAGGAGGGAAGTGAGAGTGTGTGAGGAGGAAAGGCTTAAGGCTTCATTCCTGCTGGCACAAGAGAGACTGAGACTGCCTTAGCTGCTTTAGAAGCTGTAGCTGCGGTTTCCCCATCTTCTTGATGAAGCCCAGGTCGAAGAAGAAAGATGTAACAGAATTAATACTAACACGAGTGAGTAAAACAACATTACTTCATTAAGTGAATGCAAAATTTGTCATCCTCAAATAATGTTATTTTTGACTAGTGAATTTAGAAAGCTACGTTTTCCACTTGCCCCACAAATACTGCATCAGAGCAATAGACCCCTGAGCCAGGAGAAGGCTCAGCAGAGACAGGGAGGAGCGAGGCGTGGGTGAAGCTTGGGGAATGCTCTGGGTGTGAGTGAGTACAGCTGCTGCACAGAAAGCTGCCTTTATCTCAGCACACAGGGGAGCAGGGGTGGCCTTCGATTCAGATAAACAGTCGAGCGGCTCAGCGGATGGTACCGACAGCTGAGTGGGTCAGACGGTGGGGGAAATCACTCTATGCAGTGATCTGCCCCAGCTTTTTGTTCCTAATACTAAATGTCCTTTATTTACAGTAACTTCTATTAATCACCTTCACAGTGACTCTTTGCACCACCTTATACCAAAGTTAGTCTGAAGTTTACACTTAGCTGCAGATCAATACCCTTTCTCAGGGTGATAAGAGCCATGAATAAATGAAGATAATGAATGCAAAGCAAGATTTAATTCAACATTACGCTTTCCAGACTAAATGCTGATTAAAATTTATAATATAAATCCCTTTGATTTAAGCCAATCCTCCCCGATAACTGCAGTAAAAAATGTATAATCCCGTTACCAGCGTGGGAATTTCTCACCTGCATATGAAATACTCAGGAGCTTGCTGCGTTCCAGAGGGGGTGCCCAAGAAGACCACATCGAGTGCATCGCTGGGAAGGTAACGCCCTAGAAAACAGCATTTCACTCTCTTGAAACGGGGCAACTTTGGAACTCCCTTAAACTTTGCAGGTTTCAAAGCACATTTCATTAAGCAGCAGGAGTAAAATCTGTCAGTTTCTTGTTTAGCAAGAAGCCACTTTAAAAAAAAAAAAAAAAGGGTGCAAGGGCTGAGTAAGCAGAATTCATTTCTGCTGCTTTTCATTCTGTATATACTAGAAAAGCTGCAAGAAGATAAACAATACTGTTCTGACCTCTTGCTTTCTGACAAGTGAGAAGGGATAATTCTAGTTTTGTCTCAAGTGTCCTTACAAATAAAACCTTTTTCTTATTCAAAAAACTCAGGCTAAAATACAGGACAAACTTTTTAATCATTCCAAAAAAATTACAACTAAGCTACTCAAAAGGAAACAATACATATACTGCTCCAGCACACCAACACCCACAGGGTTTAATTGCCCCCGTTTATTAATAAATGATGCAGATACATTTCCAAGTTCCGCAGAGCGAAAGGATTACCTCTCCCAGTCCTTCCAAGGCTCTGACAGCTATGAGGTAGCCAACCCCCAGGTTTGCAGCTAAGGGCGTCAGCAAGGTGAACACTGAGGTTCCAAAGATGCCAAACCCCAGTAACAGCTTCCCTCCAATCCTGCTGGCAAGATATCCTCCTGGAATCTGAGTAATGATATAGCCATAGAAAAACGAACCAAGGATCCATCCCTGAGTATCAGCATCCCAAGAATACTTTTCCCCCTAAAAAGAGAAAAAAACCAACCAAAAATGCAGTAAGTTCAAAATACCCAGTTTGTGTGAATGCAAATCTCACCTCCGTGTCACCAATGTGGACATTGTCATGCTCTATAAAATGGCTTTTCCTGCAGAAAATATACAGGCAGAAAAGCAAACAAGGAGATGCAGGTGCTTAAATTGAATACAAGGAGAGTGAGCAGCCAAGGGCAGGACTCACAAGGGCAGGTGGGAGAATGGGAGAAGTGCAGCAGAGGGAAGATAAATTCAGCAGACAAAGTAATAAAAGCAAAGCTGATGGAGACAAGGAGCCTGAATCTATAAAGGAAGTCAGCAAGAAGACACAAACTGCTGCCCAATAAAGTGATTTTTGAAGTTTGGGATCATTTCCAAAAGCTCAATTTATGAGCATCTAAATGAGCAGCATACATTTCATGGAAGCGATGAGACAGAATCTTCTTCCCATAAAGTCTGCAGTTATAAATTGCTCATGATAAATAATAAATGACCTCTAAACAAGCAAACAAAATGAAGGCAGGAAGACGGCAAGAGAGCTTGGTAATAAACTTCAATTAGCAGGGGAGACGTATACAAGGCCAAATTCACAAAGTGGGCTTTTTTGGTGTTTGTTTTATTTTGTTTTCTTAAAGTATTTTCTCACACCCAACAGTTAAAAAATGCGGTTTTAATGATTACTGGAAGGGAAGTGAGAGATAAAGGACATAAAGAAAAGAATCATGATTTGGGAAAGAGATCAAAGAAGTGAGAAGAAAAATATTATATGTTAATTTGTAATGAAATTTCATGTCATTGAGGCTGTAGAAAGAACAGGCAAATAGAGACAGTGATGGGAGCTCTGACGCAGATGTAACAGGAGCAGTTGATCACTGGCACATAAAGCAACGAGTCATAGCACATCTACAAGATTAGCCAATTTGTACGGAAAAGCACAGAAAGGATGTACGTAAAAAACCCTGACCCTAAGCACAGCGCTTTTAAATTAGCTGGTCATTTAAGGCTATTATTTTCCAGAACAGCTTTAGAGGAAACACTGCAAAGGGCATCTGGTAAAGAGCTGCCTGTTCTCTCGCCACCTAAGCATGAGTCATCAATCCCAGATTCTTATTAAAAACATTTTTACAGGCCACATGACAGGACAGTATGTTTGGGAGCTCACCGTTGTGTTGCGAGGAACGTTTATGGTGGAGGAATGCTCTGGACACACGTTGGAAGTCGTATTCTTGGCTAAGCTTATGTTGGGCTCTACCATGTCCACCAGAGCAACGCTCAGGTTCACGCGCAACGCGTACAGCAGGAAGAACCCGAAAAAGGCCAGCAGTGCCAGGTTGTAGCGGGCTGAGCAGCATGCAGGGACTGGAACGAGAGCAAACCAACATTTTCTGCTTTAACAGAACCTAACAAGGATAACCAATAAGCGGTTTTTACTAATAACCCAGACATTTACAGGTAAGAAAAAGCAGGCGAGAAAACAAGCTCATTGTTCTAGTCTTAAGGATGAGTATTCACTGGGGGGAAAAAAAATAAAAGCTCCCACTTCTCTACTGATGTGCAAAAGAAACGCAATTCTATTTTAGACAACTCCCTGCCAAGTGCAGGGGCTGGAGTGGAAGTGTGCTGTGGGGAAACGGAATTAGAAATGTGGGTTTCAGAAGTCCTCTCCAAAATACCGTAATACTTATTCAAGTAGAACTTGGCAGCAGAAACCCCACAAGACTAGCAGGAAGCCTGTCATGTACGTGAAAACAGTTCAAGAAAAAGCAGAGTCTTAAAGTAACGTTAAAGAACGTTCACTGGGATTCCAGGCTCTTTTCTGGCACGTTTCCCTTCTGCGTGCTTATGAAGGACTACTCCTTTGCTAACAGCTGCCAAAGAGAACACCAGCAGAAAGGGGAAGCTCCCCTGCTGCCCACTGCGCCCCTCTCCTGCGCTCCCCACACAGCAGCAGAGCTGACAGAGGAAAACAAGTCTTAGAGTCAACATAAAATCTGTGCTGTGCATTAAGGTGACTCTCTCAGCTGGTAAAACCCGGATATCAGGCTTTGCACCGCAACGCGGCTGTTGATTCCCTTCCACT
>JAHREE010000077.1:5702339-5723570 GCA_033628505.1 Tringa tobata | reverse complement strand
TTTGGTCGTCAGTGACTTAATAATGACATTAGTAGCAGTCTGGTTTTTACTTCGATAGAAGCCTTTTTAACTAACAAATGAAGAAGACAAGAAGTTACAGCCCAGGAATGTCTCTGCTGAGGTAAGTATGCACTCTAGACCGTAACAAAATTTTAGCTGCCTTTTGAGTGAATCACAGAATATTCATGGTTGGAAGGGACCTTTGAGAATGGTCTTGTTCTTTAGATGGATGCTGTGGGAGCTTCCCTTCCATATAGAGATACGTGAGTTAATTTTGGGTGAGCTATGGAAGGTACTGCTGGTAGGTCAGCCGTGGCTCATCATGATGAGTGTGGGTACCCGTGCCAGGTAGTTTTATGCTAGATAGCTCTGATATTTGGTTATTTTATACAGGAACCAGCCTTATGTAGATGTCTGCAGATAAGAAGCTCCACAAGCTCTTCATTATACTTATTTACAGTCTGCTGCAAGTGAGCTTCTGTGTCCTTCTGCATCCTTCTGCGCTGCAGAATCAACTACTGGTTCCTACAAGAGCTCCATAACAGGAGCTGATGATTGTTGAGCCATGATTTAAAATTACCTCATGTCAGAAATTGTAATTTAACTTGAATGTGTGTGGGATTTGGCCTGGAAGGTGTGTTAAAGTTGCTCATCTAACCACAATCGTATGTATTTTCTCATATGATTTTTTTTTTTTAAATAGGGTCAAGTTCATTATCAAAGATTTAAAGTGATGGAATATGGTAAGTGTCACTTAAGGGCATTTAATAGTGACCAAGATTGGTAGTTGATTCTCTGTTAATTTAGACAAGCTTCCCTTGACTAGTACAAACCTTCTGAACGCTCCCAGAGGCTCTAATTTCCATAGCCCTTGCTTCTCTGTGTCCTGGAAAAAACACTGTCTTATCAGCTCCCCCCTTTATCTTTGGTAGCTTTAGTGACCTGCTACTGTAGTGTGTGGATGCCACATGATCTTTAAAATACTTATCTTAAGCCTGTGAGATGCAGAGACTGTCCCTGCTTTTACCAGATCATGCAGGCAATGTCTTCATCCCAAAATATCTGTTTGGGATGTACTGTAATATAATGTTTGATCATGGAGTTTGCTGATGATTCTGTAAAGGCTGACTAGACTAAATGGTTTGCATCAGAGCCTTCGGTGCTGTGTGCAGGCTGCTGTTACGGTGGTGTCCTTTCAACAAAAGCTCTTAGTCTGAGGCATCCATAGGGATGGGTTAAAAGTCCATCCTACTTATTTTCCTTAGGGAGCTGTAGCAGTCTGTATCAGATTATATGTCCTACCCTTATTCATTAAAAGAAAAAGATATTATTTCTTGTGTGGATCTAATGCTTTCTGTAATTATTATTTTCTTATTGTTAGTTTTACCAAAATTTGATGTTATGATCACCACCCCGTTATACTACTCTTTGAGAGAGGAAGACGTAACCGGTGTTGTCACTGCAAAGTAAGTAAATCATCGGTACCGTTGTCACCCTCGCTCTTAAGAAAATTGCTGTGGGTCCCTAAGTGTCAAAGTGAGAACTTAGGTTGAGAATGCTACAAAAGCGCTTTCTAGTCAAAATTAGTTGGCTCACATCCATTTCTGGTTACAGGATTTTGTTGTAATGATGTTAGATAGATCTTCAGACTTCTAGTTAAGTTTCTGGGCTGGTAAAGGTATTTTTAGGCTATAGCCAAGGCATTTTCAGCTGCCTTATTCAGAAAATTTTTTGAGTCTTCTACTTATAATGTATATTTTGAGGCATTTTTTTGTTCTTATGGCTCTTTTGTGGTGCTCTCCAACTTAACATGTAAGGTCTGTAGGTAGAGTACCTATTTTTTATTATAGTTGGTTTAATAGAGTTATATTTCACTTGGAAAATGACACAAAATTCTATCCACATCCTTCTTGTTCCAATTTATCCAGATTGTGGATTTGAAATACAGGCTGCTTCTGCCTGTCAAAATACGTATAACTATACCTTTAAATGGGTGAAGAATTAAAAACTCTTAAGAAATTCAAAAGAGATTTCACTGTAAACTATTGTATAAATAATTTTTTAATTTTTTGGCTGAATATATCTAGAAAAATATCTAGACAAAAAATTCAGTATGCATTAATCTCAAGTAGAAATTAATTTG
Source organism: Tringa tobata (assembly GCA_033628505.1). Lineage (NCBI taxonomy): Eukaryota > Metazoa > Chordata > Aves > Charadriiformes > Scolopacidae > Tringa > Tringa tobata. The sequence continues at coordinate 5,721,427 of JAHREE010000077.1, read as the reverse complement.
ATTTTGGGAAGATGAGAGACAGAGCTACCTGATAGATCCATTCAAGACAACCTGAAATAAAAGGTCTTTCACGGGTTATTTGATTCCATAAAATACACACCTTCTAAACAAGGGCTCCATTTATAAGGGATATGCAGAAATGATTGATTAACAAGCTATTTAAATTAGATTTTTGGACTTTTGAGAAAAAGCTTTCATATAATATGAAGTGTGAAGCTGATACTATAAACCACCTAGGTTTCTCCTAAGGGGCTATTTTTTAAAAGAAAAAGAAAGGTTTCCTCAATTTTTTCCCCCATCCTGCTTTCCTTTTGGAGTCCATTATATGCCAATATGTTTTTTTTAAGTTATATTGGTCTTCCCCAGGGTACTTGGCTCCATCACTGGAGTCAATACTCATAGGTATTTGAAAGCGTACGTGGCTGCTGCAGTAAATTCAGACCAGTCACTGGATCCAAGCTGGGAGTCAACCCCAGCAGCACCAAAATTGTACTGATATGTCATAATTAGTTATTGGGAATGACTTAATTCCTGGTGACTGCATTTATAGGCATAACGCCTCTCTATACAAAGAGCTTATATGTCCCTTCTGCTTGCAAATGTCATAAACCCCTTTTGCTTTCTCATCTCTGGAGTGTTATTAGATAAGTTAAGTGCAGGGATGGCACCCAATGGCAGTATCATTTCAAGGTTAATGGCAGCTTATTAATGTAGTTAGGTCTGATGGAAAGACTGAGTGCAGGTGCAGGACAGTGTTGTCAGAATTCTTCCTCTAACTACGTTATTTCATATTTCTACATTTCTTTGATATTTCTTAAGTGGCTGCCAGTCAAATCCATAATGATTTAAAGTAATCAAAGTTGTCTCATCTGAATGTGTTACTGCTGATGGACTAGGGTGATTTTGGTTTTTTCCCCTCCCCTTTCTCTGTCTGAATCTGGTAATGTCATGGTGCCTCTCATGTATAACTTGGAAACGTATACGAAATCTTTATTTTATTACTGCTCACTGACAGCAGTTCTGAGAAGTGAATATGGTGAATATGGTACAGTTTTGGGGTTTGCCACAGCTGCAAATGATGTTTGCCATGTAGTCATGTTGTGATTGCTGTGGACTGTGATTACTAAATAATTTGACTACAAATGTCTTGAGATGCCTCATTTTGTGTTAGCAGCATTTGGGAAGCAAAACAGTTGCCCTTCCCATGTCCCATTTTAACTCTGCTGCACAGTAGTTATAATGCTCCATGGGTGTTCTCTTCCATACCTTGCTTCCAGCTTGGCTTAATGTAGTTAATTGTCCTACTTTGTACAGCCCTCAATAGTAGTAGTAGGTTTATAGAGCTCGTGTGGAGGAACGAGCAGCACCAAATGTCTTCTCTAGTTGGTGTCAATAAACTGCTCTCAGTTTTGAGAAGTCCCCGTGCCGTGGTTTGGCCCCAGGTGGCAGGAGAACCACGCAGCCGCTCACTCGGTCTCCTTGGCAGAGACCCAGAAGAGTAAAAGTGAGAAAACTCCTGGGTTGAGATAAAGGCAGTTGAATAAGTAAAGCAAAAGCCACGCACACAGGCAAATCAAAGCAAGGAATTAGTTCGGCATCCCCAGGAGAGCAGGCCTCCATCATGTGTCATGGTGACTTGGGAAGACAAACGCCACCACTCCAAACATCTCCCCTTCCTCCTTCTCCCCCCACCTTTATGTACTGAACCTAATGTCATATGGTATGGAACACTCCTTTGGGCAGTTGGGGTCAGCTGTCCCAGCCGTGTCCCCTCCCAGCTCCTCGTGCCCCCCAGCCCATTACTGGTGGGACGGGGTGAGGAGCAGAAAAGCCCTTGACCGCCCGGCACCAACCAAACCATCGGTGTGTTGTTATCACTATTTCCCATCCCAGACCCAAACCACAGCGCTGCACCAGCTGCTAGCAAGGAAGTGAACTCCATCCCAGATAAACCACCACACCATGTTTCAGAGTACAGATATGCTCTAGCCGTGTCTGAGGCCAAGGAAAATATCTTACTAGCATCTGTTGCCTTGAGAGCTCTTCAGGAGCCCAGGCCCTGGAGGTGGTGTGATGTTGGACTTTGATGTGTTTCAGGTACATGTATGGAAAGCCAGTGAAGGGAACTGTAACGGTCACTTGCCTTTCTGTCTCCTACTGGACAAACAAGAGAAACATAACAACGACAATGGAGGTGAGACTTCTCTTATCCCTCTGCAGCACTGTAGGCTTTAAGCCCGTGTCTCCTTTTGTAGGTTCAGTGTGCCTGGGACCATGCTGGAGTGTGGAGTTCAGCTGGTGTGATCTCTGGAGTGTCTTGCGTGGATAGTGTTAAACCCTCTTTTATTTCTAGAACAATGTGGCTACATTCAGACTGCTCATTGGGAATGAACTCAGGGATGGGTAGGGAATAACACCCTCCTCAGGCAGGGACCTCTTCCTTGTATTTGTCTGGAACGCCTGGGCACCGCAGCTCTGGCCGGGCAGGAGTGGATAATTATAGATATTAGGGAAAAAAAAAAACAACTTTCCCTGTAAGGCACTGTTGGATTTAAAAAGTAATGAACTTCTACTGGATTTAGAAAAACGCTTACTGAAAGCAAAACAATAAAGGTCAGCACTGATAATTTGCTCCTGTTGATGCTCCAGAACTTGTGTGTGGGGAGAGCTACAGGACTTCACCAGAAATCAGCTGTTAGGGATGAGAAGGTGCCCTTGGCTCTGCTGCTTCCACGTTTATTTTTTTCTCCATTGCAGATAAACGGGTCGGTGAATGTAACCTGTAACAAGCTGATGCTGCAAAACCTGAACGCTGATCAGTCCTGGCACCACAGTGATGGGGATTACGCGGAGCCCATCGAAATCGTGGCGGTGGTCACCGAGTCCCTGACAGGTACGTGGCTGCACGGGGTCTGAGGGAGGCACCCAGGGAGCAGGAGGTGCTGGAAGGGCTCACCAGCTCGAGGAGTGCTAGGAGAGCATCACGTGCTGATGATGGTACGTGAAAAAAATATACCATCTGAAAAAATATATCCTCTGATTTGCTGCTTGCCCAAATATTAAATATTTTATCCAGCTGTTAACTCAGCTGAATGCAGTTCTACACTAAACGATAACCAAGAGAAAGGTTCAGGTGGGGGCTTAAAGTCAATGGCTGATCACTTTTGATGGGAAGAACAGGCATAAAGAATTTCTGGCACTGGCCTGAGCCTTACAGTCTTAAGTTTAATCATAAACTTACCTTGTCTGTTTGTTTGTAAACCCCATCAGCAGAAGGAGTTCCCTGGCCCCACGTTGTACTGTCTTCACCCTCTTCTAGACCATCTGATTTGCAAACTGAGCCTTTTTGTGAATTCATGTTCCACTGCACCTTGTTTATCAGAAAAAAATCATTTGTACAAAATTTCTGCCTGTCCCAGGAGCTGGGTTTCATCACAGAGTCTCCGTAGGGACCCAGGCAAGGTGGAGGTGGCTCATTTGGGATTCTTAAGTTCCTTTCTTGTGTCATTCTGACATAGTCTGCATGCAGTGGACTTCTTTGGTGCTGGGGAAGACGCTAGCAGTGCACTACCACCTCAGTACTGATCCTTAGCTGGGAGGATGAAGCGAGAAGGGAGTGGAAATGGAGAAAAATGTGACAGAATTATTTAAAAATCATGATCAGTAAATAGTATTGCTGCTAAAGGAATGTGGATGTTAAAAGCATGTTGTCTAAACACATACAATTATTCAACAGGAATCTCCCAAAATTCCAGTACCATCATATTTCCAAAGCAAAGCGACTATTTTATTGAATTTCTGGACTACTCTAGAGTTATAAAACCTTCTCTGAACTTCATAGCTACTGTAAGTTCTTTTGTTTTATTATAATCTGGGCATAAACAAATGTGACTTCTTTTCCTGCTTAGATGCCAAAGTTTGCCTCAGATTTTTAAGTATAATTTACAGATTTGTTTTCAAATTACCTCTTTATGACATATATTGGCAAATTCTAACCTGAGAAGTGTTTGCTGTAGAAACGGATAAAGCTGCAGTGCTGGCAGGGTGTACTTGGGTACAGGTTGTCAGCATTCACATGGAAGAGAAACCTTTTCACTTTCTAACTCATTGTTCCCCACGAGGTGACTGCGCTTTAAAGAACTAGAGGAGTTACTGAGTCCCAGAGGGGCAGGAAAAGGATGGCAGAGGAGGAGAGGTGATGGAGTGACACACCTCTGGACTGAAAAACAGAAGGGAAACATTAGTTCAGTGCTTTTTAATGTAGGAGTTGAATTTTTGGAGAAGGAGAATTGTTTTACTATGGATGAGAAGCTCCTTGAACATGGGAGTAAGGGCTGGTGTAAGTTGTAGTGCTGATTGATGGATGCTGGGGAGAAGAAGTTACAGACTGTCCATTCTGGGCCTGTTTTAAGTCTTTTCTTCAGCTCGTTTGATGAGTCTGGTACCATGTCTGCTCATCTGGCACATTTTCCTGCACGTGGTGGAATGTTAGGTTGTCCTTGTGGTGGTGATGAGATACAAGTGATAAAATTAAATATCCAGGCTTTATGTAGGATATGCATAGTTTGCCTGGGAGACAAGCATTTTCCACAGGAAGAGTGATCAGGAGAGCTGAAAGACAGGTCACCTTGTGGCTTCCACCTGCTTCGCTTTTGCTCTTTTTTCACTCCCTGGCGTTATGAATAATTCTGTTCCTGGCTGACTTGCCTGCCTGCAGTGCTCTCAGGGGGTTAAATGTAAAGTTACTGATATTTGATAATGTTATCCTCAGAAATCTGATGATTCCCTTCTTTTTTTGATATGATGTGAGTGCAAATATATTGTTACCTGTTATATGTCATGAATTTTAGTTCTGGGCTCTTGATGGGTGTTTTCTTCCTTTTTGCATTCAGCTGAAGGTGACACGCTCCGACAGCAACCAGCTGACGGCGGAGGAGAGGCAGAACCTCGTCACCATCACCGCACAACAGTCAGACCTGCTTTTTCACCACTCCTCGCTTTCTCACCTGGAGAATGAGGCAACAGAGGAGAGAAACCTGACGGTCCATGTGCTCAATTACACGGTCCCGGAAAATGGAATTATTGATATCGAGTTTCCAATCCTGTCTAATACAAAAACTCTGAGAGTTCAGGTACTGCTCTGTAATGTGTTACCGTGAGACAGCAACACAGCAGGCTGAGCAGGCTGTGATTGATGCTGCTCCTGCCATCTGCAAGCCGATGGGTCACCTACTGTTATTTTCCTGACTTCGTATTCATCTTAGAGCTGGAAAGAAAGTGATGGATCCTGTCTATGGGATCTAAATAATTGCACCAAGGGAGCGAGGGGGAAAAGCCAACAGATACCCAAAGCAAGCAGTAAAGTGGCCCTTAAGGCTACAGTGTTTAGGCTGCTGTGCTCTTGTAAAGATTAACATACATGTGAACATCACACAGATCTTGCTGTTGTGTTAAGAGCTGTGCTTGGTGTTGTCCCACAGGCGGAGTTCCTCAGCAGCAGGACCGACATCGGTGTTTATGACGTGTTCAGCTCCCCCAGCCAGACCTATCTCCAGCTTAAAACGAAGACCCAGGATATAAAGGTAAAATCTGAGACAAAGCTTGCCAAGATAAGAACAGTTCAAATTGTTTGTCACCTTTCCATGCTCATCCATATTGACCATACTCTTTTTCTAGGCTGGGAAGCCCTTTGAGCTGAGCATTGCAAGCAACAAGCCAGTGAGAGAGTTCCACTATCTGGTGAGTTACTGCTTTCACATACAGGGACAGTTCAAGATGACTTTTACCAACCTGAGAAACACTCAGTGGGTGGAACATGATTGAACATTAGAGAGATTCAGCATCTTATATTGTGCTTTGTAAAGAGGTGACCCAAAAATCTTTCTTTCCACTGGGGTGGTCCTGTTTCAGAGAGAGCTCCTCTTGGCTACCCGGCAGAAATGGCTCTGGCAACGTGAGGGGGTGCTCCCTGGGAGAAGAGTGTCTCTGGTTCAGGTGCTGGGTTGTCTCTGCTTGCAGATGTGGGACATGAAGTGCAGCTGTGAGAGCAACACTGTCTCTGGTGGTGCAGAGCACCCCTGGCAGGAGAAGGGGCAGGGATGTCCCAGGAGCAGGGACTGGGACCAGGCTGGGACTTGCCCGCAGGTCCCACAGATGCAGGTGGGAGCAGGAGCCTGAGTGGGCTCAGGGCTGTCAGGGCCGAGCTGCAGCCCAGAGCGAGGAGAAGAGGGGAAGACCTCGCTGAGAAAAGGGATGGTGCAGTGGGCAGGACAGCGTTGGTAACGAGGGAACCTCCTCGGTGGTGTTTGGAATACATGGCTTGGCTGATGGCTTTTTGGTGGCTGGCTGCTGCTGTGTACCTGACAGCGTCTGGGCTGAAGGGGTTATCGTACACACCGTCACCCCTCTCCCATCCTCTCCTGAACACCTGCGTGGCTTGTGCACAGTGTGCACCCTAAGGATGATGACAACTGCAGTTCTGTTCCGAGTCTTTCATAGTAAACAATATAAAATGTGAGCATTCATGTGTGTTTTCTAAAACAGAAGCGCCCTCTAGATGATTTTTAGAAAATCATGTAGATGCAGGGAGGCAGGGAACTGCCCTTCATGGCTCTGTCCTCATGAGTGAGTGGGATGGTCCAGAGGGAGCAGGTTCAGAGAGGAGAAGTTGGTGCTGTGGCCTGAACCCCGGGTGTTTGGAGGCAGCTTCAGCTCTGATGTAGCAGAATGAATATCGCTTCTCAGCTGGAACACACTGGTGGGCCCCAGCTCACACTCTCCATGGTGCAAACTATAAGCCCGGTAAGTAGGGGTGTTTGAGAGATTTGCTTTTAAAATTGTATTCCTGGTCCAAACTCAACTGCTATTACAGATGATCCACATGGCCCAGACCTGTGACTGTTGCATTTTTTATCTTCTCGTAGCAGTTGTTGCGCTGTGCTCTCCTCCTTGTAGTTCTTTACTTCTCCATAGCGATACAGGAATTAAAGCATGAAAAAAATCTATTTCTAATATTTAAATATTACATTTTCCCCATGTTCCATACCCAGTCTCATAGAACTGGTCAACCACTTAGTAAAAAAAATAAATAAAAAATCACAGCTATACGTCTCTTATTTTAATGGCTGTTTGTAGAAGGAATTGCAGAGCTTGTGGCATATTAAGATACCAACAGAGTGAGTGTTTAATTTTTCCCTTTCAGGTGTTATCTAAGGAACAAATTATGGACTTTGGCACAAAGGCTGCAAAAACATTCACTTTGACAGCAGAAAACTCCTGGGCTCCTTTGGCATGCATACTGGTGTTCTACGTTGACGAGCTTGGCGTGGTTGTGAACGATGCTCTCACCGTCCCTGTTCAGCCTGTTTTGGATGACAAGGTGACGATATTGAACTCGAGTCTGAGACCATGGTTTTGCCTGTGTGTTGTGTGGCAAACAGTGTTTTAGATCATGGGATTGGAAATGTAAAACCTCCCTCGTTGAGGATCTAATCTGAGGTTTGTGTAAGTCCTTGGAAAGACTTTTGCTAATACCAGTACAGTTGGGGTCCAGCGATAAATGTAGGGCTACTTTATATCTGAAAGGCGTTTCTGCTAGCCCTGTGTCTTTCCCATAACCAGACACACAGCATCTCCTCAGGTTTTAATAGTTTGGTCAATGGCTGAGGCAAAGATTGTTTTGGCCAACATAGTGGAAAGATACTCAGAAGTGCTCTAAGTGTGGAACTGCAAACCTTTACAAAGACCTTCCTTTAGCCAGGCAGTGGTCACATCGTATGGAGTGTGAGCCCAAGGAGGACCCCTTCTCTGTGTCCATCTCACTGTTGGAGCATTTAGGTGTAACCTCTGGGGGCTGAAGTTGTCCAGGATAATCTTTCCCTAAATAAGTTATATGATGCATTGTTCACTGATAGACAGCGAATGTGTTTCTTTCACTGCCCCCAGCTGCAGAAACTGGTGTTTCCCTGTGGCTCAAGAGGTTGCCACTTGTATAGTAAGGTCTGGTGGGAATGGCCCCAGGTCCCCATGCTGACTCCTCACCAGCCCAAGGAGCTGAGCAGCTGGGAGGGTGAGAGCTAAAGGAATGCCCTGGTACTTTACCAATGGTTTCAGGAAAAGCAAACCCAGGGTCTTAATTATAGCCAATTAAGCTAAGAAAATGCTTCCTCAGAGTTGTTAGTGGCTGTAAATATCACTGTGTAATTTAAACGGGTGCCCTTTTTTACTTTTTTCTAGATTAAAATCTCTTGGAGCAAAGATAAGGTGAAGCCATCTGAGAGCGTCTCCCTAAAAATCAGTACGACAGAGCCAGGATCAGTCATTGGACTCGCGGTTGTTGATAAAAGTACAAAGCTCCTTGGAGAAAGTACTGACATAACAGAAGATTCTGTAAGTACACGGGAAAAAGGGGTTTCATTATTACGCGAATGAAAGATGCGCGTTGATGGAAATGTTACGGTTTATATGCTGAATGAGTAATGGGTTTTGGGGTGGGATTTGTAGTCCTTAATTATGCAAGTATTTTCTACTTCTGCAAGTAGTTTGGCAACATGAGCAGAAGGGACTGTAAAGCTTACAATGTAAGCTTTACACCTGGTAAATTGCTCAGTTAACACCTAGCAGTTTCTCTTTTTCAGGAAAGATAAAAAAGTCAGGAAAAACTCCCTGATGATTTGTGCTTTGTGCTCTTTAAAGTTAGTGATATAAAACAAAGAAGGAATTTTATTTTTTGAAGAGCAGAATAAATTATTAATCTTTTTGCATTCCCTTTGCTTGCAGAAGCTCTAGTGCACCAACAAATTGAAAGAGCTGACAATAGAATATTAGAGGGCTGTAGGTTCCTCTTTTAGGCTTATATAGTCTTTGTCACTCTTCCATTAATCATGACGGCATTGCAGTCTAGTCCCTTCACCCTGTCAAGGGTTCTTCTCCTTTGGAGGAGAGAGCTAAGCGAGCTGCTGCCTGAGGTGCAGCCCTATGAATCAGTGTCTACAGCACTGAAAGTCATGAAAAATGAGAGTTTGCTTTCATTCTTCGGATGACTTTCTTTTTCTTGTCTTAGGTCTTCCACGAGCTCAATTTATACAGCACGGTGCAGTATTTCCCCCTGGTCAGAGGGTCTTTTGGGGTCTTTCAGGTATGTATATTTATTTTTAATTCTAAGCTGTTGGTTTTTTACTGCTTAGTCACTTGCTAGAAGAAAATGCCCTTTTAGAAGTTTGTGACCGTGGACAATGTACTGTTTTCATGGCTTATATAGGTTCTGAATTGTGGATTCCATCAATACGTAAATACTCTGCAAAGAAATATGTTTATACGTCCATAATTACAGATTGCTTTATGCTTGATACCGTCTTCCCTTTGAAAAGTTTTCAGCCATTAAGGCAATATTCAGATTCAGATGATCTCAGTTTTGTTGGTTCCTGTGTATTACTTGTTTTAGTTCTATAATTGCTTTATTATGATGACTTTATTTTCTTAAAAACAAAGAAAAGAAAAAGAAAATAGATAAGTATTGTTGATGTCCTGAATGTCCTGTATTGAGATATGCTGTATAAATTTTATCCAGAAATGCAGCCTTTGGGTATCCACTGATGCAGTTCTTGAGGAGGATAAGGAACATTTTCTTTGTAAGTAATAAAAATAAACGTAGGCAAATACCATTTACTGAGTGGGGAAAGAGGTCCATGGGTCAGGGCCCGCTGTTCTCACTGTGCTGCATCCAGCCTTGCAAACCGTCGCCATTTCCAAGCTCCAAGACAGGCAAAATGCATATGAATACTATTTTAATGAATTTTAATATGACTAGTATTTTAAAAACTTTTTTCCTGCCATCCTGAGTGACACTTCCTGGGCCTGGATGTGCAGTGTCAGTTGATAGACGTGGCAGTGGTTTGTCGTGTGTAGCCACATTACAGCAGCTCCATAAACACTCCAGAGGGGCCACGGAGAAATTTAAGTTTGTGTGAAACCGTTTTTATTCTGAAGAAAAATAAGAAAGTAAAAAAAAAAAAAAATAGTTCTTAGTGTCCCAGAGTAGTGTTACAATGTGTAACAAAGCTATGGATTATACTCCAAACACTGTATTCATTGGATTTTTCTTAATTGTATTTTTCTTAAACCTAGATATTTGTATGTAAGACAATATTTTTTTTATTTCGTAGATGGTGGAATGATACCCATCGAGGACGGTTTTGGTGATGATATGCCGGTATCTAAAAACGGACCTCCTGATTTCAGCAACCTCTACGTGAGGACACATTTTCCAGAGACTTGGCTTTGGATCGACACTAAAACTAGGTATGAGATCAGAAGCAGATGGAAAGTAATGTCATACTTGCCGTTGGTATGTCGTAGGTTTTAGCAGCACTCTGACCCTGTGCTGAACGCTGCTTAAAAATAGAGTATTATTTATATTGTGCTACCACCTAGAGGCCAGGAGTGAGACTGGAGCCCCACCAAAGGAGGGTTGTACAATGGCCCAAACAGGCCAACACCTGACTGAAAGCCTTGTAGTCTCAAGAGAAACCAGTTAAAAATCCTGGAGAGAAAGGAAAGTCTTCCTTTTACAGATGGGGAGATAACAGAAAGGGAGACCCAGTCTCTTTCCCTCCGGTACATGAGAGGATGGTGGTTTGCTCAGAAAGGGAAATCTGTTCCTGACTGTGCCTAATTGAAGGAGCAGCTCAAAGTGCCAAATGACTGAGATCTGACCGGTGACACAGAGCACAAACCTCGTGTTCTTACACAGCTGAGAGGGTCAGGAAGCAACCGTCATCTGGGATTGTTTTAAAGGATCCGTAAAAGTTGATGACATGTTGTGGGATTTGGTGTAGTTACCTTCAATTCATGTAATTTAAAATAATTTAAGTTTTTTTTTAACCATCTTGATCCCATCACAAATATTTCTAAATGATTAGGAAAAGAAAAAGAAATAATCAGCAGCTTTTCCTGCCAAGAGTTTGGGCTTAGTTTTGGATGCCTTTTAAACATTCACGTCCACTTAGTGAGATCTGTAAATGGATGCTTTTGAAAGTCTTCTCTGCCCTTCAGCTCCAACACAGAGACCACGATGGAGGTCCTTGTACCTGATACCATCACCTCCTGGGTCGCCAGTGCTTTTGTGATGTCTCCGAAGAGCGGGCTTGGAGTGACGACCGCTCCAGTGGAGGTACCACAGCACTAGACAGTCCTCCTTTCAATGCCGGTAACACCGTGGGTTATTACTGGAAGCTGTGTTTTAGTTCTACCAGCAGCCATCTCCTTGTACTAAAAAAATGATTGAGAGACCACGTGTAGAGAAAACATCATCACTGATGATTTATGTGATGCTGTATCTCTCCCCCCCTTCCTGCTCATATCAGTGTCTCGGCCATTACACAGACACTCGGGTGCCTGTTTCTGTTGGAGCAGTTGTTTCAGAGCACTTTCAGGGTGTTCTCACTTCAGAATCTCCATATGTAGAAGGAAGCAATGAATGACAGCCTGAGGACAGCTTATTTCCATGTTTCCTTGCCTCTGCCAAGAGGGCCTTCCCTGGGTGGACTGTGCGTGCAGGGGGGTTTGCACAGAGGAGGTGAGAAGAGGTGTCTGGGATGGGAGAGGGACTCATGCCACTACCCTACTCCTCTAACAGCCTCAGGAGGGAGGATGGGAGAATTGCTAAAAGCCTAAATTCTGCCCTTGCTGTCATCTCCCTGTCAGAACCAGTCTTGGACTGAAGCTAGGTGCTGCTTGTTGGGTAACTTGGCTTGAGGAGCACAGTGGCCATGGAGAGCCAGCGGTGGGGTGATATTCTTCTTGGTGCCACGTTCCTGTCTCTTGAGGCTCTTTTTGTGCTTCCAAATGTTTGAGGAGTTTAGCAATTCAAGCTAAATTCAGCACTCCTAAGGTGAAATCTCTAACCCGAGATTCCCAACATACGAGTGCAGTTGTCCTCGGCTCGCTCTGTCCTCATGGAAACAGCTACTGAGAGGGTTATTCAGCTTGTTTAGAAGAGGAATTTCTTTTTGAAGTCTCATTTAGCTAGTATTTTATATACTGTGAAGGTATGTATATACCTCCTTCCATTCATTATGTAAGGACCCTAGAGAAACTACATTCCTAACGGAGACAACTCCACTGAAGCCCCCACCAAAGTCAGAGAGGTTGAAACCGTGCAGTGCTGGGTCATGGATTTCCAGTCTGATGCCAGGACTAGTGTGAGTGTAGCTTGGAGACACCCAGTTACCCAGGGAAGTTCCCATGCCCTCCAGTTCCTGGGGAGGGGCAACTGTTGGAATCCAAACTAAGATCCAGATTCCATAGTTGGCTCCTACAGCAGGCACAGAACATGTGCTTTGGACACCCTCATCATAACTCCACCACAGAACTTGGAGGCCCGTCTGGAGTCTGTGGCTGAGGCTCCTTTGAGACTGGAATCACGATTTGTGTTTCTTTCACTTGACTTGGCAGAGATGGGGCAGAAAGAGGAATAGTTTTCTGATTTAAACTGTATGAAAAATGTATACTTGGCCTGTCAGCCTCAGATCTGAGAAGGCTGCAAGTAGAACAGATGTTGAGATTATTATTATTTAACTGTAATCGCCCACATGCACTGCTCAGTCCTTCCCCCGTGTCAGGATGTTTAGGTTGTGCTCAGGGTTCCCTGTGGCTGAAAGAGATGTTAATTGGTACCATACAGAGAGGAAAATAAAAGAAACGCGTGAAAACTGTGACAGGGCAATAAATAAGTGACATCTGTGTCCTTAACGTCCTTCTTAATGTCCTTTAGTGCTTTGTGTCTTGGTTTTATTTCATTTCTATTACACGGTATCAATAATTTTACCCTATCATATTGTACTGTAATATACTGGGGTGTTCCTATGTGTAAAACTTCAGTATTGCAAGAGTTGTAGAGAAAAGAAAAAAAAAAAAAAATCCCCTCTCCCCCCCAAACCAAAACCCAAAGAAAATTGGTAATAGAGAAAACCTCAACTAAGAACTAACCAAAAGTTCTCCAGCAGAACTTCCCTAGTGTCTAATATCTAAAGAAATTTGTGACACTGAAAGCTTTAGCAAACAACTTTTCAAAGTTTTAAAAGGAGAACGTTGGAATATTTGCTAGCTAGAGAGAAATCTGAGGGGGGTTTGGATCTGAAACTCAAAACACTTGGAAGAATTTTTTTACTGAAAACCAAATTAAAACCATTTCTAGTTGACATTTCAGTAATAAAGGATATCATGCTTCAGCCGTTCTCATTCTACAGATGTTCCTAAGCAGTGAAATTCTGATCCTGTTCAGCTTGATGAGAGTTTACCACCGACTTCCCAGAGCCAAGACTTCATCCAAAAACCACTGTTCACAGATAAAAGCGACTGCTTGCTGGTGTATTTCTGCAGCTTTTCTTTTAATTAAGAAAAGATGTATTTTTAAGAAAAGATGTATTTTTAGATATATAGCTGATGAACTGATGCCGAGATTAGCCTTACAAAATAGGAAACACATCATTCTAAGGTGCTGGTGAGTTACAGAGTCCTGAAAAGCTAGTTATTTTGTGTTCCAGTGTGCATTTCTGTACTGACACGGAGACAGGGCAATTAGTCCCACTTCAGGTGCCTGCGTTGGCCCTTGCCCTGCTGGGGCTGTCACCAGCTGCAGCTGAGGGGACAACCAGGAGCATCCTTGCCTCCTGCCCCAGCCCTGCAGCAATACACGGTGTCACCTGCAGGGAAGAAGTGAACATACTCTGCCAGCTGAATTCCAAAGTGGTCAGAAGACAAGCTGTGTAGTCGCTTTCTGGCTGGTAGCTCGCTGCAGGGGTTCACTGCTGACTTTGTTTTGCAGCTGGAAGCTTTTCAACCTTTCTTCATTTTCCTGAACCTTCCCTACTCTGTCGTCAGAGGAGAGCAGTTCATTTTGGAAGTGAACGTCTTCAATTACTTGAAAGAAGAAGCTGAGGTAAAATAACACTCTGTACTTGAACGTTATAGACACTTCAGGGTCTTCATCACCGATGGAGAGCACACCTTTCTCTTGTGAGAACTTTGGTATTTTCTCCAGTGGGTGGACCAAAAAGCTATTTCTCTGAACACCAAACAGGTGGCAGCGTACGAAAGCAGTTTTTCCAAATTAACACTTTTTACTGCAAATGTTACTGTGTTGACAGGTCACTGTGATCCTGGATATGAATGATGCTTTTGAAATCATTCTGACATCCAATGAAATAAATGCCACAGAAAACCAACAGTCCATATCTGTGCCGAGTGAAGATGGGAAAACCATTCAGTTCCCCATCAAACCGCGGCAGCTGGGAGAGATTCCCCTCAAAGTGACAGCCATATCCTCTGCTGCTGCTGACGCTGTGCTTCGGAAGGTTCTGGTGAAGGTAAGGCAGGTTCTGGTGAAGGTAAGGCAGATTCTGGTGAAGGAAGGTAAGCACTCTGTCCCTGGGCTGGGGCCTGGCAGGAATTGTTCCCTAGAGCAGACAACAGAATGCAGCAAAAAGGCAAACCCCTTTCCTTCTCTGCCTCTTGCTCTGCAAAGTTGGTTCTGGGTCAGGTAGCTTAAGGTAGAAAACACTTCTTTTCAAAGAATTTCTCCTTGTAAATTGTTCAGATCCCTTTGCAGGAGCGAACACATAGCTCTGTTCTGCAACAGGCCATGTCTCACATGGTTCTGAAGGGTGAAACCTATTTGTGTGTGAGTGCAGTCCTGGTGCTACAGCTCAATAATCTGAAGAGTGGACCAGATGACTGTGTTATGGACCAGATGACTGTGTTACGGACCAAATAACTGTGTTATGGACCAAATAACTGTGTTATTGTCCGCTCCATCTGGAGTGGAGCAAATACCTGTGTTAGGATGAGTGCAACCCGTTCTGCCATCCGCCTGCCTTTAGTTCAAACCTTATTTTACATGAACATTTCTGTGTTTTGCTAGTGGTGGTAAGTCAGCCCCCAGGCTTTCTGATAAACCAGAAACTTGCCTGGCTTTGGATATCTAAGTCTGTTTCATGTCAGGCTCTGTTTCAGTGGAAGGTGGAAGACACTTGTCCATCTCGTCCTAAAACAAATGCTGAAGCTGATGGAATCGGAGCATGGCCGAGGCTGGAAGGGTGCAGTCCAACCCTCCTGCTCGGCACAGGATCAGCTGCAGCAGGATGTTCAGAACCACGTACAGTACAGGGTTTTGATATCCCCAAGGACAGGGACTTCACAGTCTCTCTGGGCAGCTTATTCCAGTGTTTGAACACCCTCGCAGTTAAAAAAAAGTCTTTTTTTATGTTTAAAAGGAAGTCCCTTTATTTCAATGTGTGTGTTTTGCCTCCCACTCTGCTACTGGGCACCACTGGGAAGAGCCTGCCTTCATCTTCTTTACACCCAGGTATTTATACACGTTGGTGAGATGCCCCTGAGCCCTCTCTTCTCCAGTCTGACCAGTCCCAGCTCTCTCAGGGGTCTTTAGACCCCTCTCCCACAGGACTTGGAGCTCTTTCCGAGCGGAGCCAGCCACCCAGTGCCCTTTCTGCTGAAGTTCAGTTGTGAAGAAGAGGATAAGAGCTTGGTGGATGAAGGCCTAGGCTGAGGAAAGAAACTAATTTATTTTCTCTGCTTCAAGGATGTTTTTTCTCAAGAGATTTTGCAGGCATGAAGAAATAAAACCTTAATGGTCATGTACCAACTGCAGTTTAAGTCCTCCTTGTATGACAGGGGGTAGGACTGATTGCAGACATAGTCACAGAATGGTTTGGGTTGGAAGGGACCTTAAAGCCTCCCCAGTGCCACCCCCTGCCCTGGGCAGGGACACCTCCCACCAGAGCAGGTTGCTCAAAGCTCCATCCAGCCTGGCCTTGAACCCCTCCAGGGACCATGAACACATCATGAAAAGTCCCACCTCTGTCCTTGGCACGGAGCTCAGTGCTTGGCAGGGAGCTCACTGCAATCAGAGGTGCCCTCATTGACTTTGTCTGGGAATTTTTATAATTAACACATGGTCTTGAGATGCAAATAGTGGAGGTAGGTCTTCGTAAGAAAAACATTCAGTTTGGCTGATGATATCTTGGGTTCCTGGTGTTTTAGCAAGCAGGACAAACACCTGGCAGTGGTGTAGGTCCCCCTGTACAGTCAACCCCAGTCCTGAAACCACATGCTGCTGGAGTGACACTAACCCTGCCTTTCTTTTGGTAGGCTGAAGGCTTGGAGCAGACGTATTCTCAGACTGTCCTTCTGGATTTAGCTGGGAATAAACCACAAGCACTGTCAAAAACCTTGGAGTTCACTTTTCCACCCGATGTTGTAAGTGGCAGTGAGAGAGTGCAGGTCACTGCTGTTGGTAAGGCCTGTTTTATTCTGTTGCCATCTTTTATTATTTGCTGCTCAGCTGGGGTTTGTTGTTTGGGGGTTTTTTTTGGCTTTTTTTTTTTTTAATAGTTTCTTGCCTACTGAGCACAAACTCAGAACAGAGCAGTGGCCAGGAGTAACGAGCAGTAGTAGCCTCTGTCAGGGCAGGGAGGTTGGTGTGTGAGAACCTGAGCAGGGTTTATCACAGCTTTCCCCACAGTCCCTTCTGAAGGACCCGTACAAGATTTTGCCCGAAATGGCCGTGTGGCTTTATTTGTAGGGAACTGCATTAATTTTTATTTAATCACTGTATTAATAGGTTGAATCATTAATTCAAAGTAATTGATCATCATGTATTGGATGAAGCATAGGAAGGCTTTATGGAGTGTGTTATTCCTTTCGTTTATTTAATTTATGCTATTATGGTATTGACTATCCTTTTCCGGGTTTAGAGAGGGAATTGGATTTTCATAAGGAGGGTGCTGTGTAGTTCATTAGTGTCCTCTTTTAATTCTGCCAAATAAAACCTAAAACCTGGTGACTGTTGTTCCTTGTGACACCTGGCCTTTGGTAGCTGTGGGTGGGAGAAGAAATATAGGAAGTTTCAAATATGTAATGTTACTGAAGCATTTTCCTGGATGAAATATATTTTTGCCTTTTTTTTTTTTAATAGTGCCTGTTTGAAATTAGTCTGTAGCTGGAAAAATCTGTGGGGAGATGAGTCAGTGGACACAAAACTCACCAGAAGATGCAGAGTGCCCATTTAATGCAGTTTTCTGTCCAATTAGTGGTGTTTAGTGTGTTTCCAGTGTATCATATTTTCATATTTTTGCCCAGTTTAGATGACAACATCCTGTATGTGATAGATATGCATTTATTTCCGATAGGCTTTAATTTATTTTCATTACATTTTGTCTTTCAGGTGATTTGCTTGGGCCTTCTATCAATGGTTTGTCGTCACTGATTAAGATGCCGTATGGCTGTGGTGAACAGAATATGATCAATTTTGCTCCAAATGTTTATGTTCTGCAATACCTGACTAAAACCAGGCAGCTGAGAGAGGATATTAGATCAAAAGCTGTATCATTTATGAGAAAAGGTCTGTATCCTTAAAAGAAGGGTGTTAAGATTTTTAAGAACTCTTACTGGTATAGAATACCTGCAACTCTGCCTTCGGTTTTTGATGTTCTGCTCTGTTGGTGTCATGAAAACTGGAAGAAAAATTCATATTTCTCTTTTTTTTTCCCCTCTTTCTTCTGGGCTGACAGAACTAAAGAGCAAACAATTTTGTTTACAAGGGCAAGTTTGATTAGAAAAAAAAACATAGTTAATTTTCAGAGAAAAACTGTGGTTTAGAAAGTAGTTTATGTGGTTTTCTGTGGTGGTTGTTGTCTCTCCTGTGACAAAACTGTGTGTGAGCAAACATTTCTGACCTCTGCTTGAGGCACAGAGGTTGAAAATCCGTCAGTGGGAGCCGTATTCATCCCAGGGGTGTCTGTCTTCAGCTCAAAATAAATTTTCCTTTCATCAAGATCCCAATTTTCTTTCAAAAGCAGTTAAATGATATTTTTTTTTTAAACCCTTCCTACTACATGGTTTAATGGAAGAGTAAGTGGGAGAGGAAGAGATGTGTGATGTGAGCGGCTGCTCTGCAGCCTGGAAGCAATCCGCCTCTCGGGGCAGCCCGAGCCGGGCCAGCAGAATGTTCTGAAGTTTCCCAGTAACAGATTTATTAAGGTTATTTCAAAGCAAGTGAAAACTGTAGGATTAAATGTCACTATATGCAAAGCATTGTGTTACTTAACTCGTTCCCGGAGTTTTGAATGTAGGTGTATGCTTTTAACACTGTAGTAGCCAAACTGGTAAGTATGCTGAAATATTTGTAAGATAGAAAAGAACCGCAATCCCAATCTCAGGATCATTAAGTGAGATGACAGATTTGTCTGCATGGGAAAGACTCACCAGTTTTAATCATGTAATTACCCACTGCTGTTAAAAAAACCAAACCCTTTGTTTAAGTGGAAATTGAAATTTCAAAGTCTTGTAAAGAGACACAAGCTAAACCTGGGGTAGGCGTTTCCACGGGGAGGTGCACTGCTGTAATGTAGCTGTTCAGACATCTCTGTACGGCTTCTCTTGTAGAGACACCTCAACTAGGATTTCATTTTACCCTGTGCCTTAGATTGAGGGACTGGGCCCTTTGTTCCTCAGGAACCAAGGCTGTGACTCAGTCACTATGTGTCTATGCTGAGGATGGTACTCAAGCAAGTGATTATCCTTGATCAGTGAAAGTAAGAACATTTTTCAGGGGAGCGGTTGTGGTTGGATGGACCTCATGGGGCGTATTTGTAAATTCATTCATTTGTGCAGGACTCAATGATGGTGTTGCCTGAGGGTTTTCCTTCTGCCTGGCTGGTTCAGCGTTGTGTCTCTATCTGCCAGGTGTTAGACTAAGGAATAGACTTTCTTAATTGTAATAGCTGAGGAGAAGACAGGGTGGGGGGAAAGATGAAAAGATGTCTTGTGAAATGCTATAAATCAGTACGGTTATTGTTCTGGATGCCCAAATGGCAAGTAAAATGTAAGGGAAGGAAGGCTTTAGATGTCAGAAGCCACGGTGGGTAGCGTATCATCAGAGGCTTTTCATTTCTATCATTTCTATCATTAATGAACAGATGGCACCAGCTGTTGGGCAAGGGCACTGCTGGTGGTGGTGAGGAGCTGGTGAGCCCTGGGGGACCTTTTGTTGTAGAAGTTCAGCCATCAGG
>JAHREE010000077.1:5661927-5702258 GCA_033628505.1 Tringa tobata | reverse complement strand
GACTGGTCACATGGATGCATATTGTGCAAAGAAGGGAATCAAAGCAGAACTCGGGATTATTATTAATAAAACAGCAAAGGTTGTTTTGATATCATTACATAATTGTGATAATTAGTGTCACACTCATAACTGCGTTGCTTTGTAAACTGTGATTTTTGCCACTTCGGCCTGGCAGCAGAAGGCAGGAGAGCAGCATTAGAATAAAGATATACATGTGCCAGCAGACTGGGAGTCTGTACTCTGTATTTATTTTTGAAACGTAACAGCTGCAAAAGGGTGATCTTTAGGAACAAGGACATAGCTTCATTTTTGAGGGGATTAAACTTAATCTACTTGCTTGTCTGGGTGAGGCACATATATTCCTCTGTGCTTGGGAGGTGTGTGTAGAACAATTTATGCATCACGGTCTTTTTGCACCATCTTAAAGAGAAGAAGCTGCAATATGTTGCTAATATTGTCGCATTTGATTAACCTTTTCCCCAAGGTTATCAGCTTTTGTGTTAAGATGTTTCCTTCAAGCTCGTCCATTCATAGACATTGACCAAGACGTCCTGAGGGATACAGCTAAATGGATAGTCCGGCATCAGAAGGTAAATGGAGAGTTTCAGGAGCCTGGGAGAGTATTACACAGTGATCTTCAAGGAGGCACCAACAACCCAGTCACTCTCACGGCTTACATCATGTCATCCCTCCTGGGCTTCCCAGATAAACAGGTACTGGAATTCATCAACAGAATTCATAGTCACTGGAGCACTCCATAAATTGTCACAGCCCCTGGCAAGCTCTTGCTAGAGTAAGGAAACAGAGGGACATCTGAACAGAGATGATTTTGTTAAACATCCCGTATCTATCTGAGACAATACAAAGTTCTGCTGTTAGACCCTTCCATTTTCTGTGCCTTTGCAAAATCTAAAGGCTGTTGCTTTTAGCAAGAGTATTGTCATGGCTTTAGTCCAAGAAGTTGCAAAGAAATTTATGGGGGGAACTATCTGTAGAGATGTTAAGTCGTTCCAATTGATTTCATGGGGATTACTCAAGTTCATAAGGCAGTGCCAGATCAAAAGGCTTGTCTTGAGATTCGTGCCTGTGACTCCGGCAGAGATTTTCAGCATTTCTCAGTTGTTGTTTAGTGATAGTAGTAATGGTTCTGTGTATGTAAGCATTTTTCTTTTAAGTTATAATATTTCAATGTGTATTTTATTCACTGTATGTTCTTCAATATGATCTTCATTTCCAGCACGCTTATGTCATCAAGAGTGCTACGAACTTTCTAGAAGATAAATTAGCAGAAGGCATTTCGGATAATTACACTTTGGCACTTGTGACGTACGCGCTGTCCTGGGCAAAGAGCAGCAAAGCGAAGGAAGCTCTGAATGTGCTGAACGAGAGAGCAGAACAGCAAGGTACTGCCCAGCTCTCTCATGCGGTGGTACAGACGGATTTTTGTCGGGTTTGAATAGATCAGGAGGGTGTGAGGGAGCATTTGGTTAAAATCACCATCGGAATGAAGAGTTGAAGGGTTGAACTTTCTGTCAGACGATGCAGAGACCTGTTGGTCTGTTGCATTTTCTGCGGGGTCCCATCATCTCATTACGTTTAACCTCTTCTGAGTTCAGCAGGATGAATTTTGTTCCCCATTCTGGAGAAAGACAGTTCATATGCAATACAAGAAATTGAAGTTTTTGGGCTCAAAATAGTAGTTGTCCTCTTGAAAAATCTGAAGGAATTCATGTTGTAGTCTAGAAACAAAGCTTCCCAGGTGTCCCTCTGTGGTTACTGAGTCAGGCCTTTTGGACAGTCGCTTTTGGGAAGCGAGGAGATCACTTTTTTTGGAAGGCTTCACTCAAGAACAAGCCTCGGGAGTAGCCTGCGGAGCCTTCTCTGGTCCTGAAGAGAAAGGAGCACCCCAGAAACAAAGCAGCCTCTTCACAAAGGCTCCTTTATGGGACCACTTCAGGCTGAGAACACAAGGATCAACGTAAAGTTCACTGAAATCCATGGAAGGGACTATTTGTACTCCAGCTTTTTTGGTATCTAGATTCAGTCCCTGCTGAGGAAATACTCCCTTTATGGGACGCTCACCTAAATATTAACACAATTTTAAAGAACCTCGCTAGATCCCATATATAAGCATTAATTAAGAGGTTTCCCTTACGTCTTTCCCAGAATTCCAAAGTCTTCATTCTGTGGATCTGAGGTTATTGTTGGTTCCTTTTGCAGGAGAATTTCGTTTCTGGGTAACACCTGCTTCTGAAATTTCTGCTTCCTGGCAGCCCCGGTCCATCGATATTGAGCTTGCGGCGTACGCTCTGCTCTCCCACTTCCACCAGGACAGGCTGGCGGAGGGGATCCCCGTTATGAAATGGTTAAGTCAACAACGAAATCACCTCGGGGGATTTTCATCTACTCAGGTAATACCTTCTCTCAAGGGGCTCTGTTGCGCTTTCTAGATGAGCGCTGCGTATTTAAAAGAAAAAGAAAAAAGGGAGCATTTGGGTTTTTTTACATAATAATTACTGAATTTTGTTTTGTTGTACCAGCCTTGGTTACATTCAGGTTTGCATTTTTTGTGATACTGGCATCTTAAAACCGGACCACCAGATTTAGTGTTTTGGCAAGTATAATAAAAAACAGAATTGGAGGGGCACCTTGATTACATAAACTATTAAAACAAAAGATCTTAAATTAAAAAGAAGAAGAAGTGATGCCCGTGGAAAAATAATTAATCAGATTTTCCAAGCCAGTATGATAAATATCTGTGCTTACTTTCTTTCCAGGGAGAGAAACCTCTCTCTATTCTTTCCATATGTGGGTCCTCAGACTCCTGGGGGGCTGTGAGCTGAGATGGGAAAGGGGAGTGAGTTTTAGGGGAACAGTTCAACCCAGAGCCTCTGCTGGCACTTGCTCTTAATAATGTACTTTGTCCTCGTTATTGCGGAGATTTTTGATGGGCCATGAAATTTGGAAGATATTCGTTATCTCCAGGAGGTTTCCATGTTATTGAAACCACATCTTGTAAGCTGTGCTGGCATCCAGAAAATTTATATAGTATTTGGACTCTATTAGTTTAAACTAGCATTTTAAATTAACTACAAATGCTGGTCACAGTGAAATGTCACATTTCATCACAGTGCTCGGTACCGAGCTGTACAGCCTATCCTGTGTTATTGTCAAATGTTTCTTGGTTTAATCTGAGAGAAATTAGTTCTACTAAATAAAATGCAATTTAAGAACCAGCCTGGTTCCCCTGAAAATACTAGAAGTATTTTCCTAATGTGTTAATTCTTGCTCATTATTTGAAGAGGCTGATGGAAGCACTAAATGAGTTGAAAAAGCTTTTCTCTATTCTCCGGAAACCATTTTTACTTGAAAGTTTGAAAATCCAGCGGTGCACCATTTATCCCTGAGGGTGAAGTTAAGAAATGAATTTAATCCTTTTGCTCTTTCGTAGTCTAAACTATTTCGATTTCAAAATTACTCCAGGGTCCCTCTGGGTGCCTTTTTTAATTTGTGGAAATGACCCCATACTTTCTGCTAACTTCTAAGATTGCTTTAAAAAAAAATATGTTTGGAGTGTTTCCATCCATGAGTTTATTACATTAGAAACTTAATGCATTGTTAAGCAATAGGGAGGAAGGTAATCAGTTGCACGTGTGATGTTGTGTGAGTTGGGGTAGAGCTCACTGCACTTCATACCTGTGGAACAGCTTGCCATGAAGAGGCGCTTCAAGGTATTCCATGGTTTCCCCACCTTGGGTAAGGGCAGGCATATTTCTGCTTTCAGAGGATTAGAATTGGCTTCTCCAACAAGGTCTTACAGCTCCTTAGGTCCATAAGGTAGATAGATCTACAGATGTGACAGGTTGCTGTAGTTTCATTCACTTCAGTGTGAAAGAAGTTTTGTAAGTTGGGCTTCCAAACCTCAGATCTTCCTTGGGAACTGGTGTCTGAGCAGTCTGGGGGAGGGCAGAGTCATTGACATGCTTTGCCTTCTGCAAAGGGGTAACCAAAGACATTCTTTCAGGGTAAATATTGGCCTCCTACTGGAAAAGTTTGCTGCTTTCTCCTTAGATCTCCCTGTAGCCCATGAGTTGCATCCATTCTGTCCCACCATGTTAAGCTGGGAGCTGGGGTCCCAGTCACGGCGGTTCCACGTAACAGCAACTTTGGCACACAAAGACAAACAAAAAGGAATTTTTTATCTATATCTATATATCTATATCTATATCTATCTATATCTATATATATCTGAGAATGTGTTTATAAGCATATTCTGCAGTGGTTAAACCATTGCACACCAGTTTTTGATCAAATACAGAGTATAAAAAGTGGGCTGAACTCCTTTGAAATTGTTGCCGGGCGTCCAATAGAAACTCATTTCAAGCTTTTTTTTTTTTTTTTTTTAATTAATGTTAATGGTTTTTCAGACCTGTAACTTTTGCTTCAGCAGTCAAGGTACCCTAAATAACTCCTGTGCAGTACTGGATATTTAATGCACAGTCACTAAATAAATCTAGGCAGGAGGGCAGTGTCATTACATTCCCATCAAAGTCCATGTGGTGTGTGATTCCCACTGTTGTGTCCGCCCACGTGCCACGTCTTCCACGCACCTTGCACAAGAAGGAAATGTCCTCATCTGGCTCCCACCTCATCCTCTGTTGGCTGTGACAGTAGATATCTCATTGTCCTGTGCTCTCCTGTAGTGGGATCCCAACGGAGATGTGGAGGTGGCTACATGGAGACTCCAGCATAATCCACAAATGGTCCAACACAGGGACCGGGAGCTCCCCAGACGCCACCCCCACGCAGGAGTTCTCTGCACAGCTGCTTCTCTTTCATACAAAGGGTTTGTTTCTCTTGACAGGACACGGTGGTGGCTCTGCAAGCCCTGAGTCTGTTCGCAGCTCTCACTGCTGCCAGCGGGACAGAAATGGATGTGACAGTGACAGCACCTTCTCTGAAAACACCAGAAACGTTTTCAATCGATACTCAAAATCGTTTCCTGCTGCAGACCAAGGAGGTACTGTAGAAAGCGAGAAACAGTTTTGTAAAGTCTGCTGGCTGAAAGTACTTTGAAAATACTGTTTTATTCATCTTTCTTTCAGATTCCCCCTGTACAACCCATGACAATGACAGTGGCAGCGGAGGGGACAGGGTTTGCTGTCTTTCAGGTACGCAGTGCAGCTAATCTTGCTAAAGAAATGCTCTCTGTAAGGAAGGTGTATTTTTGGGAGCTTTACAAAAAACGGTTAATACGAATAATCTTCTGAAATGTCTTAAATCAGTGCCAAAGCAGTTTCCTAATTGAAGAATCCTGTGAAGCAAATAGCGTGTGAAGGGACACGCTCATGTGATTTGATTGTGTCTGATGGTCTGGCCTTTTAAGCACGATGGGCTGATTGGATTGACTGTTTTGGGGCACTTCCACGGGCCAGAGCCACGTCAGAGCACCAGTGTCCCTTCGCAAGACGAGGGACTGCGGGGGTACCCCGGCAGGCACAAGGGTCACGGGACAGACGGCGTGTGGACCGGGCAGAAGTGCCTCCCTGGGAACCCTGGCAAGGCCCAGATCCCTGCAGAGCAAGGTTACACTGCTAGGTATTACAGTTCCTTCCTTTTATTGAAGTAGAATACTTCGCTAGTGTAAAAGCTAATAAGGAAAGAGTATTAGAGCCAGGTTCTCCAGCAATTTGTACGCTGTTCTGGAAGCGCATGACAGGCAGAGCCAAAGGATCCTGCAGATGGCTGACAGTAGCAGATGCTTAGTGTCAGCCAGAAGTGGGGGCACACCAAAGAGTGGAAGGGGGTACAGTGACCAGCTCTCTGCCTGTCCTCCAGAGGACTGTCTCCCGGCAGTATAAACTCAAACATCTTTACGTACATTTAAGCAAGCGAAGCTGGGATCAGTGCACGCTGTGTTTAGAACTAGCAAACTGTAAATGGCCTTTTCAGCTGCTTGCTCTTCCCCCATAGCAGATACTGTGTTCTGAAGGAATTTCACTACCAGGATTTTCCCTAACCCTGTGAGAAATACCATGTGAGCAGAAAACGGTATTGGATCTGATTTGATCCTGGAGATGTTCAAGATCAGGCTGGATGGGGCTTTGAGCAAACTGGTCTGGTGGGAGGTGTCCCTGCCCAGGGCAGGGGTTTGGAACGCGATGATCTTTAAGGTCCCTCCCAACCCAAACCATTCTATGATTCTATATGGAAATTAATGGGTCTCTCTTCCCTGCTGTCCTGTCCACGATAGTGGCTTAAACCACACAGATGGAAGAGGAGACCTTTGAAAAGCTATGGATCGTACAGAAATGTTAGTCTCTGAGCATGAGAGAGTCATTTGATTGGAAGTATGCAGATAAACTCTAATTAATGAGTGTATTGCAAAACCAGACAGAGTTCCTACAGGACTCCTAGTCATAGTTGGGGAAACTGAACTTAGGCTGCCCTTATTCGTCTTGAAGCTTTATGCCAGGTCAGATTCCATCTTTTGTTCCTTCCAACTTGGCCTTCACTTCGATGTTTTTGTGCATCTAGGAGAGAAAAGGCACAGTGGTGTTGGTAAATATGCTTTTGGATAAAAGACCTTTACAAAGAAATCGTCCCAGCTGCCTACCATCAGTGAACAGCAGCTGGAGATACACCTCAATCCTCCAGCACCGGTCTGCAAAACCACCGTGCCGTAAATCACAACCCCTTTTTATTAATTCCCAGAAGTGCAAATGAAGTTTACAGCAAAGTTCAGAAGTTTCAGGGCATAATTTAGGTTCAGACCTGCAGGCCAGGCTAGGAATGAAGGTCTCTGCAGGGCTGCCTTCACACGGCTGTGGTTTTGGTGGGCGTGTGTGTGGAATGTAACAGCGGGGCTCCAGGACACTTAACCTCAATCACTGTTGAGAAATACTCCCTGATATTCAGTCAACTAATTTGTCAGGCGAGCTGATCAAACACTTTTCAGCAAATTGTTTCTTGCTGGAAGAGGCTGATTTGCTGAAAAGAATGCCTTTAGTGGGAGCACATTGGTTCCAGTTACTTTTTTTTGCCAGCAGGAAAATTTCACATCCAGACCAGTGTGTCTGGTGAAGGCTGAGCAGAAGGCTTCCGCCCAGAACAGTTGGAGTTGATTCCATGGTTAGAGGGCTCCTTGAGGGTATATAACACCATGGCTTAAGTTCCTGGTTTGTTGTATAAACATGAAAATACACTCCCAAATAACTGATGTTCAGGAACCGATGCCAGATTGTCTTCTTCATTTAGGCCGGTGTGCTGTTGCCTTTTTCCCCACAGCTTTGAGTCAGAAATGCTGTGACTTGGTTCAAAATAGTGAACTCAACACACTGGAGTAGCTTCTCCAGAACCTTTTCTTTGCTGGGATCAATTCCTTCCTTCTGCTTCCCTTGGCAGGCCTGGTACGCTAAGAGAAAGAGCACTGATGCCATTTGAATGAGATTTCTCTCTTTCCCAGACACAAGCTAGATCTGGGTCACATTTAATAAATCAGAGAGCTTATGACATTTTGATCGCATTTCTTCAGCTGGGTTTCATTGTCTTAGGGCCGCCAAAGTACCGTGGGGAGATTCACTGGTCTGGGATTTGGCTTTCTGGCCAAATGTAGCATGTCAAAACAGTAATTCATTTAAATATCACAAAACACAAGATTTGGTCCATTAATGGAAAAGGCTGCTTTCCCAACAGAATAGATTAGTAGAAAAAAAAAAACCCTTTTTTTTTTTTTGTGAAATCTCACTGTCTGTGTGTGCGAGTTGGCAGAGCGTTCACTCCTGGCCCTGCAGGATCTCATAAAATGTATTTATTTTGGATAGTATGATTACACAAGCAGACATTCACTTGTAGCTTTGTGGTCCTGCTGTCAACAAAGTCTCCTGGCTCAGCCCTTCATGGTATGGGCACATGCTATGGGTGACCCGAGACACTGAGTCTGCCCAAGGGAAGAGGGTGCCTGTAGGGTTAGGGCACATGAAAGGCACTCTCTAGAGAAGGGTGTTGAAGGAGTGATCTTAGATGGCCTGCTGAAGGGCTTGGAAGAAACACCTCTCTGGAACTGCCATGACCTGAGCTTGGCAAATGCCTCACCAATCTGATGTGGGTCGTGCCTTGTGGAAGGGAGGAGAATGCCACTGAAGTCCAGGACTAGCCACGAGGAGAGGGTGGGCAGGCTCCAGGAGGATGGCTGTGGACAAAGAGGATGGGTCAACAAGGTCTCCTTGGCCACGTGTAGGGAGGGAGTGAGGAAAGAAACAAGAATCACCTGTGACTTGTTACTGAAAAGCACTGACCAATTTTCCCACTCAGCGTGTTTTTACTAGACTTGGGCAGGGGATGAGGGTTACTGGGTGTGATGGCACTGCAGAAGGGACCCCTGTGACATACACACGTTTCTCCTTTATAGTTTGAGTGGATGCTAAGTGCTCAACAAGGAACAGAAAAATATCGGAGGTGATTTCATGGAATTCATGTCCTCGGTCAAGCACGTTTGTGCTGCCAGATGAGGAAAAAAAAATAAAAAAATAGGGGAAGAGACATCGGTTAGGGCTTTATAAATGAGTCATGTTCTTGAAACGCAGTGCAGTCGGTTGGGTCAGACACTGATAAAGCACCTCTGTCAGGCAGAACACCAGATCTTAGTCTTCTCTTCTTGGGCCTCCCACCAGAACGGATTGTGGTGTGACAAGACTGGACCAGTTCTGTCCGCAGCTTTGTCAGCTGCTTCTTTAGAGGGTTAAGAAGAAACCATATGGTTTGTTTTGTTGGTTTAATGGTAATTTCTGTATAATAACCTGTCCCCGAAGTAAGAGGGTATAAAGAAGGAGGCTTTAATTAAACTCTGTGTCATGAAAAAGTTTTTTCCTTCATTGTCATGAGAAATGAGGGAAGGAAAGTCCGTGATAGCGGTAACGTATTCCATGAAAGTTCCAGCTGATTGACCCGTTCAGTGCGTGGTTTCAGGCATCCTGCGCTGGCAGTAAATTCCCATTCATTAGCTTTTTCTGGCAAAAGTTTAAACAGCGTTGTTCCTGCCATGACGGATCGTTGAGGCACCGCCAGCTTGTCTTCACCAAGCTTTCTGCCTCCCTTCAGCTGGCAGCTTTCTAGCTCGGCTTCATCCTCGGTAGGGCCTTCTCCTGGAGAGCAGTTGTGTGGGACGCATCCTCAGGCGCCTGTGCAGAGCCGGCACACCACGGAGTGAGGGATGTAGCAGCAAAAATCAGAAATTAAAGACTCTGCACAGACGTGCTAACCTGTAACTGTGACACCCCACCGTCACACCGTTACAGCTGGACTGGCAGCTTTCCCCTGGCTGGCAGAACCTCTCGTAAAGGAACCGTGGTTTTCCAGAAGCACTCTTCATGCCCCTCGCCTTAGCCAAGCAAAGTGCCTGTTGGGGTCTTGCAAGGGGTTATTTGAGCCATTTTCTGACTATTTTCCTGCCAACATCAAAGAAGGTGGGTGGTTGCCTTGCCCTGCCATGTGTTTTATCGTGATGTCTGAGGGAATGGATAATGATTATTAGTTTGTGTGTGAAAAATGTGTGCAAACTTACTGTTCTGTTGTCGATGAAAATAACTATTTTGCCAAATAACGTCAATTAGTATTTGATAGTAAGTATTTTCTTAGTTTCTCCTGTTTGATTTTGTCATCCTAGAATTTTGAAAGTTGAGCTTTCTGATTCATCACGCTGAAGTGCTGAGTCAGCAACCCCTTCTGTTGTCCTCTGTCAGGGGTGGTATCCTGTTGCTGCCAAGCCAAGGGATGCTGCAGTTGCCATCAGCATCGCGCTGGCTGTTAATCAGCCTGAAGCACCTTAGAATGTTTTCTTAAAGTTAAATTTAATTTTTGGTGTCTTTTATTGGGTATAAGTACGCGAGTATGCGAGAGCAGATGGGCTGGGACAACTGATACCACTGCCTGGTTTGTCACTGCCTGATTTTCTGCCATGGCAGATAACGGGAGAGTACTCGTTGGTTGCTCAGTTCCAGCTCCAGCATTTCTGCTTTGGCTGTTGGCAGTAGAAATTTTATAGGATATTGAGGTAATCGGGCCATCTCCTAATTATTCAGGTCTCTTTTAAGGGCTTCTGGTTTTACCACTGTTTCAAGCATCTTATATGTGTCTGCACTGGAATTGGAAATTTTTCAAACTGTGCTGAACAGATGAATTTATTTTATATTGATGATGATGTCCCGCATGGGACATCCCGTCGTGCCTCCTCACCTGGCTGAGCAGAGCTCTGTCCTCAGGGCAGACTGAGGGCCATCACTTTGTCTTTGCTCAAATGAACCTGATGATGAAACCACTTGCTTAACCTCCAGGAAACGGTGCTGTTCTGAGCCCGGGGTAACGTGCTGTTCCTCATTCGGTTTGGGCGTACCAATGCTGTGACGTGAAGCCTGGAGACAAGTTCCCTACATACGTTGTGTGTTTGCTCTCGCTCCGCTTTCACATCCAGCTCTCTCTTTCTTTTAACCCAGCGGGTGTCAGTCTCTGCAGTTCACCCTTTTCCATCCCATTTCACACTCCCGGGAAGTAGCTGCACTCGCTGCAAACCAGCGGACAGCAACTAGGGAGAAAATCGCTGCTTGTCCTAGAGCTCCCTGGAGCTTGCCACAGCTGTCCTCTGTTAATTGCACTGGTTCTGCTGTGTCACAAAGTGTTCAGAAAGGGTATTTCATTCAGAGAATTGCTATGAGTAGTGTCATGTGTGCAGCTGCCAGATACGAGCCGTGCGTCCTGCCTGGTGGGAGCGCTCCTCTGACATTGCACTGTTGGCAACTGGCTGTTTTAACCACACTGATTTGCTTTACATTTGTCATCTCATGTCTCTGCTTGCAACCCACAGCTCAATGTTATTTACAACACAAAGCACACTGATCAGAGGCTCGGATCTGCCCGAAAACAAGAAGCCTTTGACTTGAATGTCGATGTAAAGGATGACAAAGACGATAAAAATCATTTGACCTTGAATGTGTGCACAAGGTAGGTGATTCCATTGGAACATCTCATATACTGCTTTGTCTATACAGCTTTAAAATTATTTAAAATGAGCTCAATTATCCACTTGTTTCTATGTATTTATTAATGTACGGCATATAAATGTATAACTAAAGAGAATGAAAAATTACTTTGTAAAAATGACAGTAGTTAAACTAAGAACCAATTTATAAGCCAATAAATAGAGTGGTAGATCTTTAGTGCAGAATTGTTGCTGTCCAGGTGATGGTTTTTTACTGGTGTGCATAAAGATGGTGGTACCCTAAATGTTAGAGTTGTATGGAAGAGTTTGTGTGAAATAAGAGAAGAAACTCACAGGCTTCTTTGGTGCAAATGCTTCTTGGCCATATGGAGAGCTGTGGACAGACTTGAGAACTGAATCAATGTCTTTCACATTCTTCTATTAGCAGAGTGTGACACCTGCCCGTTGCTCTGACCTTTCATGAACACAAACCTTTACTTTTGTTCTAGAAGTAGATACTTTTTTTTTTTTTTTTTATAAACAGAGAAGGAGGTTCTGAAGTGCTGAAAACACCATTAAGTATGAATAATCATTGTTTGGTCATCTCTATTAATAAACTTTGCTCAGAAGAATTTTGGCAGGAGTCAAAACCCATGTTTACAAAATGATAAATTCAACCGGGCTTTTGTCTTATTGCGCAAGGATCTTTGTGGGCTTTCATTTAGCAATATGTCTTATCGTTCTGAATTTGGTAATACAGTATAACGTAAGCATCGTTCTGCAGTTGAAAGCAGTGATGGCCTTTCCAGCCGGGCTAATTCTGTTCCTTCTGCTGACTGAGGGAGGGGGGTGGTGCATCCAGGGTGATGTTTCTTGTTCAGCAAACACCTCCTGAGAACGGATGTGGGACTGCTGAAGCAGCATCTCAGAGAGCCCAGAGCAGGCACCGGATCTCACCTGGGTGGCATTTGGGTCAGATGGGGACGGGTGACATTGAACAGGCACATTGCATATTCCTAGGTCAGCCCATCATTAAACCAGGTTGTTTCTTTGACTGTTTTGCTGCCTCACTTTTACTTGCTGTGAAACTGTTTATACATGTATTTAAAAGAAATATGTGAAGGTGCTTGTTCTCCGGCAGTTTCTTCAGTATGCACTTTTAATTGTAGTTAAAGAGCTCTGCTTATTTCACAGAAAACCCTAGAGGACATTGTATCTCTCTATATATATTTATATTTTTAGTCTTCTTCTCTTTTATTCTCTACAAAGATGTTGAGATGACTGCATTCTCTGGATTTTAGGAATTCATCTGTTTGTGAATGCTTTCTCTAGAAACACTGTTTTCTTCCTATGACATTATAATGTGTTCTTTGTAAATGCAAGATTTGCCAAGTACCACCTGATCCCCTGTGATTACTCTTGTGTTCCTTTCCTCCACATCCTCTTTTGGTTATTCATCTAAACTTTGAACACCGTATGCCTTTTACTATTTTTATCCTCTGCCTGTCGCCAGGGAGCTGTGACTGGAGCTGGAGCCTCTAGGTGACACCATCATACAAATAATCAGCCACAGTGAATATGATTTCAGTAGGGAGAGGATTGATTTAATTTGGGAAACAGCCAGCAGGCACGAAGCCAGAGCCCGGGTTTAATGTGTGATACAGATGGTGGGCAGGGACACGAGAATACATGAGAGCTCTTAAAATAGAACGGGCTTGTTCTCTTTTAAAGTTTTCTATGAAGTGTCAACAGCTTTCTCAAGTCTAGCACAAACTCTTGACATGTAAAGGGTTTACATGACGGCTCTGGGATGAGGCTTGGCTGAGTGTTCCGATTTTCTAGCGAGGGCCCTTGGCTCAGGAATACAGACAGGGAACGCTCCATCTCTCTGGGAAGGCTTGAGGGTGATGATGTTTTAATTGCAAAGCGTTCAAAGGGTAGGGGAAAATGTAGTGGCATTATAAAACTGCCCCAGGAGAGTATTTGGACCATTAAGATCCATTAACTCTTACCACAGAAAGTGGACTGGTGTCATTTCTACTAAGTGTGTCTTTCTATTCTTTAGGCTGAAACTTCACCTCTGGTTTCTTGGCTTGATAGAATAGTCATCCTCTTCTTTTTTTTCCCCTATAATATATTGATTATCTATATTAAATTCCTGAATTAGTTTAAAGTTGGTCTAGTTATAATCTTTACAACATGGTGTGGCTTTCTGGTAGAGAAGCCAAAGTAGGCAAATGGAGAAAGACAGACTGTGGAAACCTCAGCCAGTTCAGCCAGCTGTGGGTGTGCGCAGTCAGGTAACACAGGCTGCAGCTTTCCAATGTTCTTCTTTCTCTAAATCTGCAGAACGTTCCACCTTCTTCCAACCAGCTTCATGGTGATTGGCCATGGTCAATTGACACTCAACTGGGTGCCATTTATGAGGCTGGAGCAGGTGATGTCTTGTTCAAATTGAGCTGATTCTGGGTTAGAGGACCTGACTCCCTGTCTGGGACACAAATACCCAGGGCTGCCAGTGTCCCCTCAGGTCAGTCCCAAAGACCGGGTCCATTTCTAGGCGTGGGAACCTGGTCGCTGATGGTTCTACTCACGCTCTTGTTTATGCTTTCTGCCTGTACCACCTTGGTGCTGTTTTCTCCTCTTTGTATTTGTCTGTGAGAGGGTCTCACACAGATCTCCTATTGCTGAGGAGCTGAAACATAACATTTAACTCAAAGTGTTCTCCTCAGGTACAAGTTTCAAGGCTTCTCTCTTTCTCTGACTGATCACTCTTCTCACGTGGTGATTTTTTTTTTAATTTTTGAAGAGACGATACCAGGAGCCACCCCCGAGGCTGTCTTTCTTGGGAGCCAGATCTTCATAACTTCTAGGGATATATCTTACTCACTTCTTGACAATACCAAGCTGGTTTTGTTGCCCATTGGTATTTTAGTAGCCCCCCAGGCTAGCTAGAAAGCTTGGGTATTTTCCTCTGCTCCTATTGGTAATTATGTGGCAATAATTACATTCAGTTCCAAATCGGTTATTTGTTTTTAATAGCAGCTACTTTGGCACAGCACATCGTCCCACAGATGGCTTCATTTGTTTCTAACTTCAGGAGCCAACTGAAGTCAGCAGTTGTGCTGTGCTTCTTTCAAAGTCGTCTCTGCCTGCAGTCAGCCTCTCTGCCAGGCTCAGCAGCGCTGCTTTGAGAGCAAACCCTCTCTGGTTTTAAACCATCCAGCTCTACAAAGAAATAGTCTTATTCAATTACTTTCAGCTCCTGTCAGGCCTTCAAAATGAAGACTGGAGACACTTCTGTTCTTGTATAACAATAATCATTTACCCTCCATGCCAAGGTGGGGGGGGACTCTTCTGCCACCTGCTTTAGTTAGAATCACAGAATCGTTTTAGTGGGAAGAGACCTTTAAGATCATCAAGTCCAACCATCAATCCAACGTTGCCAAATTACCACCAACCCGTGTCCCTCAGCACCACGTCTGCCCAGCTTTTAAATACATCCAGGGATGGTGACTCCACCACTGCCCTGGGCAGCATCTTTCAAGGCTTCGTAACTGTTTCCATGGAGAAGTTTTTCCCAGTATCCATCCTAAACCTCCCCTGGTGCAACTTGAGGCTGTTTCTTCTTGTTTCATTGCCTCTTGAAATGTATTTAACTGCAATATTTCCTGCATGTTTGTGATAAACCTGCATGTAGAGATGCCAACAGAAAGCTCCTGGTGGTGTCAGTGTAGTCTCTCATATGATTTATGCACTGTAGTTTTCTCAGTGCCAAACCTGCTTTAGCATATGTAGTTAAAATTATCAAGCAGAACAAAAGAGAAATCAATTATTATCTCTTTATAGTTAGAAATTTCCTTGCTGGTGTTTTGTTCCATTTGTTTCTTAAGTAGTCTTGCTTCTATAGTTGGGATTTAATGATCAGACAGTTTCTTTGGAGAGTGGTCTGTGGTATTTCTGCTAAAATGTTCTTTGTCTCTGTGTTTTGAAAAGGTACTTGGGTTCTGGCGCAGCTCCCAGGAGTGGGATGGTCCTCATGGAGGTGGGCTTACTCAGTGGTTTCTCCGTGTCACCAGATTTCGTTCCATTAGACAATACAGTGAAGAAGGTGGAAAAGGACAATGGAAAAGTCAACCTATACTTAGACTCTGTAAGTTGAAAATAAAGAAGAAATATGTTTTTAGTCATGTTAATCTTGACTCTGCCATTGTTTGGTTTAAATTTGAAAAGATGTTATGGTTGCACTCTTTGGGGAAATCAACATGTGCTGTTCACATTTAATTAATAGTTCCACTGCTTTTTAGTGATACTGATTGGTTGTATTTGTAAGAGGTCTCTAGATGGGGCCTCTTAAAAATCATATATAAGAATTCAGACATTTCTGTAATTTGGCCAAAATGACTACAAATGAGACAAGCATCTTTCTGTGCATCCTGACTCCAAGTCTTTAGAAATGAAGGGCTGCCGCTGAGCTGGAAGTCCTTACCTCTTCCATGAAAGCACCATCGCCGGGGTTCTCAGGCTGTTTCTCTTCTGTTTTTCCAGCTAAATGAAACACAGGTTTGTGTGGATATTCCGGCTGTGAGAGACTTCAAAGTGGCAAATATCCAGGACGCTTCAGTGACTGTGGTGGATTACTATGAACCTAGTAAGTGTCAGTCATTCCAAGTGGATCTTAGTGACTCGGAATTTGAAAAGAATGTTTCTTTTCATGGAAATAGGACAAATTTCAGTGAAGACAAAGCCACGTTGAACTGAAATTTGTGGTTTTTTTCATTGAACTGCAGCCTTTTTGGACATTGGCATGCCAAATTTTCTAACAAATAGTAACGTTTTCCCATATATATGTTTACTGTCCTAATGGGTTGGTTCCTCAGCTGCTGTGAATTCTCATAACTTAATTGTTAGCTGGTGTAAATTGGCTTTGGTCTGGCCCAGTGTGTTCCCAAAACTACCAGAACGAAGGAGCAACTTCACTGTGGTTCACTTAGCAAGTTAATGATTATCTTTCGAGTAGCTTTTCCATCTGTTTCGTGTTTAAAATAAGAGTCCTTCACTGGAGAAAATGCCAGTGTTTTGATTTCTGTCGTTATGTAAAAAAGATGTACATGGGAAAAACAGTTTCAAAGTTTTTTGGGTTGGGCTGGGTTAGTTTGTTTTTTGGTTTTTTTTTTTGGTGTGTGTAGAGTGTATTTTAGAGAAAGGCAGCAACATACAAAGCTCTTGGGCAAAAGGAAAAGCAAAGAGAGATTATAAGGTGCTGAAGAAGATATTAGAGAGGCTTTGGTTACACCAGCCAGCTGAAACAGGAGAGATGGGGACAGACTTTTCAGCAGGGCCGGTTGTGATAGGACAAGGGGTAATGGTTTTAAACTCAAGGAGGGAGAAAAAATTTAGACTAGATAGAAGGAAGAAATATTTTCACACTGAGGGTGGTGAGAGCCTGGCCCAGGTTGCCCAGAGAAGCTGTAAAAAAAAAATCCCTGGAGGGGTTCAAGGCCAGGCTGGAGGGGACTTGGAGCAACCTGGTGTGGTGGGAGGTGTCCCTGCCCAGGGCAGGGGGTGGCACTGGGGGGGCTTTAAGGTCTCTTCCAACCCAAACCATTCTGTGATTCTATGAAAACAAATTTCCATGTGCTTCACTTCCTCGGAGAAGAGCTCAGGACCTAGTCTTTTATAAGAATGCTGTTAGACTCATGAATATGTGTAGAAAAAGTCATATATAAATGCACATGTGTAAATATTTTCATTCTATTTAAATACATTTAGTATCCATAAATTCTCGATTAATAGATCACTATTAATTTAAAGAAAGACATGAATTAATATCCTTAGGGACTCAAATTTATGTCACATAATCAGTGCCGCAATAGAAAGCTTTGACTTTCAGAAAAAGATTGCTTCAAATATTATTTTACAAGACACCATTCCTATCCCTCTGTAGTATAGAAGTATTGTTGGTCAACATATATACATTTGCCATGATTCTGAGTTCTCTTGGGAGAACTCCTTCCTGTCTAATACAGGAACCTGCTTTTATTTTAATCTATTATTTTCCATGACTCTCAGAGTGGGTGATGCCAGCTGCAGGTGTGTGTTTTATGTGATGGTGACAAATTGAGGTTGTATTCAGAGCCAGGAGATGTCTGAGGAGTTCTTGTGCTCTGGTGTTGATCAAAACAGTTATTTCTGCGTGGTGTAAGAACTGCCTTGGACGCCAGGGTCACTGTACCCAGCTGCTCAAATGGCTGCTGCTTCTGTGACCTGACTTTGGCCAGGATTAGTTGAGTGTCACCATTGGGCAAGCAAACCTCTTTAATATCTTGAGGCTTGAAAGGAAACTAAATATCATTTCTGTTAAAAAATACTACTAATTAAGAAAGAAATTGCAGTGTCCCTAGTCGGAATGAAAGCCTTCAAATCAAAAAAACCCACTGTGGGAATGAAACTTTGCAAAAGCCTGTTGTGTGGGTGACCACTGGGCACTGATGTGTTTGAAATGAGCAGGACTTTCCAGGCTCCTGGTCTGGCTCTGTAGCAATGCTTCGGGGAGCGGGGGAGCGAAATCCAGGAGCAGGAGCTGGGTGAGGCAGGCAATCCCGGAGCTGGGAAGCTGAAGCTTCCAAGCATATTGTTGAGAGAGAAGGCATCGGTTATGAGAGACCTAGCTCTTAGGTGTCAGAGCCAGGAACCTGTGGGTAATGCCTCTCAATTGCTGTGGTGGGAGCTGCCGTGTGGGCAGGGGCAAAATCCCTTTTCTAATGTTTGACCCAGGTTTGTGAGCAGATTGGGTCCAACAGCTGAGACTGAGTCTGTGAGTGTGCCTTTCACCAAGCCTTTGCCTGAACGTATTGAGAGCACTTTGGTGTTTTGGGAGAAGAGCAAAGATGAATGCCTGGGCTTGAGCACCCGCTCTGGGGCAGGGTATGGCAAACTCTGCGTCAGAGTTTAGCCCATCTTTTAAAAATGCTTTCTTTTTGAAGCTAATTTGTTGGTCGATTGTCAGTAGCTCATTAACTAATGCCAAGTAACCTTTCCGAACAGGGAGAAGAGCGGTGAGAAGCTACAACTCGGGGGTAATGCAAAGTGTCACCCCCTGTGACTTCTGTGACAGCGACTGCACTCTCTGCCACCGCGACGGCTCTCCAGCCCTGCTTGGGTGCTCCTGGCTGGCCTCCCTCTTCTGGCTGCTCTCTCTCCTTCACGTCAACTCCCTCTGCCCTTGGGTGCTGTAAGGGGAGACGGACTATGTTTCACGTCTAAGGTTTCCATAAATTATCCAAAGAAAGCCTCACGTTCAGATACCAGCCCGTCTTTAGTGGTGACAGCCACCAAACTCCCGCCGCGTTCAGGGGAGCTGGGCTGGCCCGGGCGGTGCGTTTCTGGCTGGGCCAGGAAACCTCTTCAAGTGTCTGCTGGAAAAAACTTTCCAAGTGTTCGTTTCGTACTGAAGTTATTTTCTGAAGAAGCACAGAGTTGCTGAGAAAGCAGCCTGAGAAAACACAAACCCAGCTCCGTGTTCCCACTCCCTTTCTCCCCCAGCTTTCGTTTCTCCCTGTTTTTTAGGGCTGTACATTCGTTTCCTGTGCTTTTCTGAAATCTGGCTGCTTCCCTGGTGGGGTGTTGGGAAGCAGAGCCCTGGGAGCTTGGTCCCAGAGCTCGCTTTGTGCTGTTCTGCAGACCTGACACTTATCGTTAAGATTGAATTTCACTGTGTGCTCTCATAGGGAATAATATGAAAAATATAAGGAGCTGGCTTCACGGCAGATCCGAGAGCCAAGAAGTGCTGCATTCACAAACTGCTCAACGCTCCAGAAAGTTGTCAGTCTTTTTTTTTTTTGTCATTACAGACAAGCTAGGTGGATGTTTTGCCAATTCATAAGTTATTCATGTTTGAAAATAAGGCCTTGGGATGTTCTGATGCATTTTACTCTGAAAGGCTTTTACTGTAAATGTATCAAAGATGGAGTCTGTGCTTGAGACTCCATTTTTCTAGGGTTTTTCGGAAACCAACCTAATTCTCTTTCTGTGTGGGAATGCAGGTGTCCATTGGCGTATTTATGGCCAGCGGGATGAAGGTTGCTTGGATCCTTTTCTGGTTTGTAGGAGCCTTCTGGAAATGTCACTCCGGGGCATGGGGCATCGTTTATGTCTTGCATCCGCAGTGTCATCTTGTCAATGATTTGAGTGACATAATCCCAAAGAGCTGTTTATCAGCCATAAAGAGCTGTTTGTCTCTCCCTGTGCCGTGTCAGCCGCGGGGCCCTGAGGAGAGGGACAGGGAAGAGCAGCAGCCACTTTCCCACCCAGACCTGCTCCTTGCACGTGGGGAGAGTTACAGGTCCCTATGGATGGGAAAAGGTGTGACCTTGGGAACTCCTCCCTCTCTATGAACGTCTTCCCTGATTTATCCTTCTGGAACACTGCCCCTATATCTAATGCTTACTTCTTTGTGAGCAGGGAGCCAAGCCCATAACAGCCCTAGTCACTGTGATGAAGTGAACAGCTCTCATGCCGACTAACACAGGGAGAAATTTTAGGGCTATTGGCTCCCTTCCCTTCCTGCCTTTCTGAGACGGAGTGTGCACGTGTGCACATGTAATAATATGGCAGTCACTCTCCTTGAGCGATTTCTAATTTTTATTCAGATTTTGCTGCTGCTTAAAATGTATATTTTTGTATTTTATGCTCATCTGTACTTCTGTTCTCAAAGGAAGCTGGTGGATGGTAGCACAGAAAGAGCCCTGAACTTCCTGCACCGGGCGCCTTCTAATGTCGAGGTGTCGGTTTTTAGCTGCAAAACGAATTTAGGGGGGGTCATTTGCTTTACTTTATCCGTACTTAGAATTTACAGTGTTTTTCTCAAACTTGGGGTTCTGTTCTGTCTCTCTGGCAGAGCTTAGGCCTGGTTCTTCGTACTCATTTCATGCGTTTGACTTGTCTTTGGTGCACTTTGGATCCAGCCCCTGGAACAGTTGATTAGTGCCTTAACACGAGTGCCCGTACTGCCCTGACCCATGGGCACTTGTACTGAATTTTTGGAAATCCAAAGTGCTGCTTAGTCAATAGGGTGCAGGATCTGCCCCTCTGTAAGTTGTGCCCTTGGTCACACGGGTCCAAAGCTGGTAGAAACCAAGGTACAAATTGAAATGTGTCTTTGTGCCTCAAACCCTGCACCTGCGTGTGGGAGCAGAGTGAGTTGTGCTGAGTGTGAGCTCTGGAGAACACTCACACGCTGAACTGGGGTGTGTTTTGCTGTGGGTTTGATTTCTTGGTGACCTTTGGGTTCAGCAGCCTTGGCATGTCATTTGCCTCCATTTAATATAATTTCCAGAACCCAAAGCTCACTGACTTTCAGTTTTTACTATATGTAGAGCTTCTAAGAGGAGTGTTAATACCTGATTAATCTTAGGATAAAGAAGCTTATTTTCTAGACAAATTGTACTGGAGATAAACTATTCCATTGCAGTAGAGAGTAGGAATAAATGAGTTTTATTTTGCAGGCAGTCCCAGCTTCCTGAATATCCTCCAGAAAAATGGATTGAAACTGCTCATTGTAATTTCAGATATTGCGGGTTTTATTAGTCTTCTTTTATGTTTGCTTCTGAGGCAAGCAACACGTGTTTCCCAATGACTCTTGGCTGCCTCGCCCACCCTAAAAACCATCGGTCGTGATGCACCATGTCACGGGACTGTGGGAGTCGGTGACCAAACACCCAGTTGCTGATGTTAGAGGGGCCGTGCTCCTGCTGAAGTTATTGGGAAATCTGTTAGCAAAAAAATCCGTAGGAGCAAGGTCTGTAAGGAGTGACAGTAAAAGCAGTCAGGAGAAGGTAGTTTGTGATGGGGTCGTTGCTTGAACGTTTCTGTGTGGTTGCTGTTTCTTTGAAATCTGAATATTCTTTGGTATTTCCCACGCCCTTTTCAGCCACGTGCTGTCAGTGGACATGGGGTATGCAGGGCCATTAATATGCTATTAAATCAGTAAGAAATAGTAATTTATTTAGGACTGAGTTTAAAAGAAAAACATTGTGCATTTTGAAGGTTCTCCCCTGCCTTGCTCCCGTTGGCTTCACAAGCAGGAGCCCGTGGCTCGTGCTTGTCAATGGCCAGTTAGAAAAGGGGCAAGTGGCCAAACTGGTGCAGGAGGAACAGAAGAGCCAAGGTCCAGCGTTAACGTGCCTCTCTCTTGCCTTGAAAGTCTCTGTTGAAAATTGAATCTAAGGTTCAAAAATTGGTTTTATTCAGTTTTCAAAATATTATCCTAGCAGTATTTCTCCCAGTGTGCTGTCCCAGTTGGTATGAATATTGACAACATTGGGTTTAAGCAGATTCTTGTAGGAAGCACATGTATATGCGTAGCCATTCTTTAGGCTCTAGTGTCTATGGTGTGTAATGTGTGTGCAATTAAAAATGTACAAGATCTTCACAAAGTGCCCAAACCAACAACACAGTGTGGTTTTTAGGAAAGATTGTATTTGGAAGGCAGCTGGTACCTAACGACATAGCTTTTCTGTCTCAAATACCAAGGAAGAGTATTTAATTTTAATGGCCATTATTATTCCTTTTACAGCCTTCCTTCTGCTGTCATGAATCTTTATGCAGTGAGCTCTATTTATGTGTTTAGTCCTCTAAGTATATCAAAGATTTTGAAATTAGGTGTGTTCCCTAGTAATTTATCCATAAGCAGCAGTTACGTGATTGGGTCTTTAGAGTTATTATTAGATTCTCCTTTACCCTGTGTCAAAATATTTGACTTCAGTGTTGTGTCTTACTCAGTTTATTGTATTTTCTGTGCCACTTGGAAATACGGTTGCACTAATGCTGTTCTATGCAATAAAGCCTGACCGTGTGCTGCATCAGGTCAATCCAGTGATTATTTTTCCTAATGGACAGCTCGTTGCTTTCCAATGTGTATGAGCATTAATTCCTTATGTGCTACCTTTGAGTGACCAGAACTCCGGTGTTAGGATTCCTCTTTGATTTCAAATCATACATTTTATTGCGTGTTTCTTAGTGGTTACCCAGAAGCTTCATCGTCCTTGCTCAGATCTCATGATGTTGTGTTATGAATTGATGTTTTGTTGTGGTTTTTAGAATTGTTGGCTTGGGTGGGACACTAATATGAGGAAGAAAATATTAAAAAAAAAAACTGGCTCAAAGAAATTATCGCATAAGGAGGTGCAATCTACCGTACATCAGCTCTGCTGCTGGCTTTTTCCATATTAGACCTTAAGCAATTGGAACTAAAGTTCTTGGCTGGCTTGAGACATGGTCAGATACCCATTTTGGCCTAGTTCAAGATCATCATAAACATTTCCATTTTTGATCAAATCGGAGACGGCAGGAAAAGAATGCTTTTCTGAATGGTTTTGAGCAAAGGGAGGTGGACTAACATGCTAGCTCTGCCCACTGCTTTTGCCTTTGCAAATAGTGAAACAAATGTTGAGGAGCTCGACCGTTTCACGGGATTTTGGAAAACTGTCATTGATTTATTTTTCTGCAAATAAAGTTTGCAATAGCTATTTTTAAATTCTATTAAAGATGACTTGTAATAACACACATCTAGTGTTTGCTTGTTTAGCGAGGCAGCCTCCTGCGGCAGATGGAGGTTCCTGTTGTGTGTCCTCAAGTTGGAGTGGGGAGATGATGGCCCAGGCCCATGGCTGGGCTGCTGACCGTGGCCTTACACGTCATTGCTTGGGACTTTTCCAGCCAAGGGTCACCACGTTTTAAAAGCATATTATTTTAGACACCATGAAGCTGTTGGAAACTTTGCCTTTAACGTCGATAGGAGCAGTATACTCAAGAGCGTGTGATGAATACAGTTAAGTTCCTCAGGCCCTTCGTGGTTTATGGAGAACCTCAGGAGCTACTCTCTGGGAACAGGAGCAAACCTTTCAGAAGTAGAGTTTATTGCTGTGTGGGGCCTGGGGTGGCAGTGGAAGAGCTCCAAGTAATCTTTATAAGTATTTCTAGTCATCTCTATAAGTATCTTTAAAGTAATCTTTGTAAGTAATTTTATAAAAAACCTAATTGAATTCATGTGCCATTTTTTTTTCAGGTCAACTGCTATTTTAGCTCTAGTTTTTCGTGCTTTAGAAGTTTGGCTTCCATGACCCTCCGTTTCCCTAATTCTGAAATCTCTCGCTGTTCTCCCTGATCCAGAGTCCCTCCCCATCTCTCCTGGAGCCCCTTGAGGGACTGGAAGGGGCTCTGAGGTCTCCCCGGAGCCTTCTCTTCTCCAGGCTGAACCCCCCCAGCTCTCTCAGATTGTCTTTGTAGAAGATGAAGTGGAGACACAGGCGTCTCCTCACTGTTTCTCGTGTCCTTGGCCCATCTGTACCTGGTGCTTCCCTTTCCCTTCTGCTGAGATCACACCACCCTCTTGCCATTGAGACAAAACCTGCCTTTTCCTGCGTTGGTACAAGTTTGTTACAATCGGGTCCCTCACTCTCTGTTCCAGTAATGGCCTTTCATGGGGAAATACGGTAAAGCCCAGGAGTATAAATCTGGAAATATTTTATTTCGATGGAACTTATAATATCTCAGTTGTGCAGCTCAAGAGTCCACTGAAGTAGAATCACTGTACTAGTTAGCTTTGAAAAAAATCCCATTCTGTCATTTGTTTTGCTCACCCAGAGCTCTCCCCACAACCCCCAGATGTGTAGAAAATACACCTATTTCCAGATGGCAGCAGATGATAAAAGATACAGAATATTTCAGTCTTGTTTCTTGCCTTTTTCCTCCCATATGTGTCACTGCTTTAAGAGCTGCAGAGTTGTGGATTTTTTTTTTCCCAGTATAAGAAGATAATAAAGCAATAAAAATTCCCTGCCTAATCTTAGTGCCATGTGTTTGAGTTGTGTGTTTTTATCCCTAACACATAACTTACGCTGATATTTCTGTAATAGGAAAGCACTTCCCAAAGTGGAAGATGGTTTCATGTTTTTCTGTTTTCTGAAGAGTATTTTCCCTTCTGCTGAAGCTGACCTCTGCCCGACGTCTGCCCTTTGTTCTCACTCCCTTTCTGCCTCATTTCCCCCCATTATTAGGACATTTGGGACTGAGCAGTGGTAATGGTTAATGGCCAAGAGAAATGCTGCGGGCTGGGACTGCTGAATATTAGAAATTTCCAAGTATAACGTGGTGGATGCTGTTTGCAGGTTATCCTTTTCCGGGTTTCCCTTTGATCCCTTTCCTTTGAGCTCACCCCTTGTCCCCAGCACGTTGTGTGGTCCCAGTGGGGGACAGTCCCGAGGGGTGACAGGACTGTGGCCTCAGGGGAGTGACCGGGCAGGTGAATCTTCTGAATTTCCCTAAATAATTGGTGGAAGGAGATGGGTTTCCGAAAAGGGTCGGTCAGAGCACCTAAGTGATCTCCTCATTCATCTATCTACCTACTTATTTATTTATTTTTATCGTACTTTGAGACCAACTCTTTTATTACAGTCATTGAGAATGCAATAAAAGTGATTCACTGTTCATGAAAGCCTGTAAGAAGAGAGAAACCCACTGAGTTTATTACGATGCCGTTCAATATATTTTATTATTAGTAGAAATTCATATACAGTTAAATTTTCAGACAGTATAAAATTTGTAGGGTGGTAGATAACAGGAAACTAATTTTGCAGTCGTATTGAAGGTGCTTGGTACTGTGGTCTCCAGACTGAGTCACCTACGTGGAAATTTGCATTTCAATTTTGTCAATAATTGTTTAATTTCAAAATATTTTTGTATTAAATATGAACAAACCCAAGATTGTATAAATATAACATGAAGCAACGCCTTAAATCAACTTCGGCCATCAATCAATTTAAAATTCTTGGTTTCAAGATTGATATTATCCCTAAATGAAGCAAACTGGGAAGGTGACCCATGTAGCCCACAGACCAGTTCCTGGAAAGGTGGGTTTGGTTCAGACTGCGTGATAGAACACAGAAGCAACCAGAGCTTGAGTTGAAATGTAGATACCGGTGGTGAGTATCATGACATCTCCTGCAGGAGTGGTCCTGGGCAGTGTTGGGAGGATGCAGGTGGTCGAGGCACAGAAGTGTTGGCTCCTGTCTTTGTTTCTGACCCATGGACACCTTTGGAATACCCATTCCCTCTGGCAGGTGTGAGCTGCTGGTGCTCCCTCCCAGGCCTCGGTGTCCTGGTCCCGTTGCTCACGTCTGCCTGGCACTAACAGGGGGTCCCAAAACCAGCCGAGACCCCAGGCTCCACGGCGTGGGCAGAGAGGACTTCTGTGTCCAGAGGAAAGAACGAGAAATCGTACCCCTAATAAAGAGGAATCAAACCCTATAAAAAAAGAGTCTCTTGACCCGATTCTCGACAGCCACCAGGGAAGCTCCTTGGGAATCCCCAGGGATTATTCTGGCTCACGCTGATGGAAAGGGAGGACTGGGCCAAGGGATGCTTTGGGTAAGTGGATGGATATTTCTTTATATTTTTTTTTTTTGGAAATGAGTGCTTATTAAAATGCTGGATCAAGGGGGCAGTGACAGTAATACAAGCACATGTGGAAATAATGTACTGAGAAAGCTCTGTGGTTTCATATGGAGAGAAGAGCTTGCAGCCAGCTCTAGCACAATGGGCAGCTAATTAAGGCAGAGATCTCTCTGTACATTGTATTCTAAGTTCAGCACAAGAGCAAATACCAGCAAGGTGCCATAGGACTTTCCATTTATAGTTTGCAGTTT
This sequence comes from Tringa tobata, assembly GCA_033628505.1. NCBI lineage: Eukaryota > Metazoa > Chordata > Aves > Charadriiformes > Scolopacidae > Tringa > Tringa tobata. The sequence continues at coordinate 5,676,581 of JAHREE010000077.1, read as the reverse complement.
GATTTCAGGAATGAACGATGCGTCATCTCCACAGCGATCATCTAAAGACGAGTGGGTTGGCTGGATGTTGGGTGAGGGTCAACACGATTAATGTGTCTTCCTCCTGTGCACGACTGTCTTCCTCGGTCCATTGTTCACATGCAGCTTGGGTCTATTGCTCTTCCCTCCCTGGTTTTAATTGGATATTAGTTAGGATAATAAGTGTGTGAACAGTTTTAATGTTAAACAACAGTAAATGGTATTGACACAGGAGCAAGTTTGTTGTCAGGAGCGAGTTTGCCATCTCCACGTATCCCGCTTCCTCCATGTGAAATGGGACCCTGCAGCTTTCATGGTTCCTTCCCCGGCTCCACCCACTGCTTTCCCAGTATGCCGAGACCAACCACAGTGTAGGAGACTTTTATTACAGGATACAGGAGAAGCAGAGCCAAGAAAAAAAGGTGTGAATTCTTCGTGAGGAAGCACAGCGTGTGGTCTCGACGTGGTACCTCTCACCAAAGGAGTATGAGATGTTTAACAGTGCATTATCCAGAAAACAAAGCCCAGTGTGAGCTGCCCAGCTCGGCCTCAGCTCCTTCTCTAGTTTCATTCTTTTTCCACTTGTTCATAATGACTTTATTCTTCTACATTTGCAATAAGTAGCACTGGGATAATGCTGCGCAAGGTGAAACACAGGAACTGTCTCGTACGCAAACCCAAACCCCATGTCCCTCTGGATTAGTGCCTTTCACGGGGCAGCTGTGGGGCACATCTGGCTTGCAGGAGGTTTCCTACCCAGCCCTTTTTACCAGAGTTTGATTGAAAACAAGTCATGGCTTGAGCTGCAGAGCTAGGAGCCACCTTGTGCTCCCCAAGCCAGGGAAACGTGGGCATGGGGTGACAAAGAGAGGGACAATAAAGGTGAGGGACTCGGGTCTTTTTAGTCTGGAGAAGAAAAGACTGAGGGGGGATCTAATCAATGCCTGTAAATACTTCAAGGGTGGGTTTCAGGAGGATGGGGCCGGTCTTTTTCCAGTGGTGCCCAGGGACAGGACAAGAGGAAACGGGCACAAACCTGAACATAAGAAGCTCCACCTAAAGATGAGGAGGAACTTCTTTGCTGTGAGGGTGGCAGAGCCCTGGCAGAGGCTGCCCAGAGAGGTGGTGCAGTCCAGACACCCCACCCTTTAAGTATTTATAGGCGTTGATCAGATCCCCCCTCAGTCCTCTTTTCTCGAGACTAAAAAAGACCCAAGTCCCTCAGCCTTTTCTTGTTAGAGAGATGTTCTGGTCCCCTCATCATCTTGATCATCTTTGTAGCCTTACTTTGTTTGCTGTGACCATGAGAGGTAAGATTAGGAGCAGGTGATTAAACTGTGGAAAGAAAGTTTTGGTTTAAACATCGGGGAGCACTTTCCTAATAGAACAAACAAACTGTGGGGTGGGCTGCTGTGGGAGAGAGCCTGCTTCTTCAGCAAGATGCTCTTTAAAAGCAAGTTAGACAAACATCTGCTGATAATGCACCTGGGTCTGTATGAGTCTGTCCAGGTGGTGGAGATGGAATAAGTGATCTGATGATGTCCTCTCCAGTGCTGTTCTGTTACGAGCTGAGGTCTGCACGCTCTGCTGCAATGACATGGCGTTGGACAACTTTTATAAGAGACATATTGAGACGTGCAAGGTGTGACTGTCTGCTGATGCTACAGTCAGGGCTGAAAAGCTGCTTTGAAGTCACTGTGGGGTTACGTGGTGTCAATGAAAATCTAGCCCATAATTCCCTCCATAAGTTAGTGGTGATTATTAAAAGCACAGTGAGAGCACCAGGAGACGTGGCTTCTCATTTATAGGAGGGTTCACAGTATTTGCAGAAGGAAACAGTCGCTCTTGAAGATGCCTCATTGGAAAGTACAGGATCAGGCGTCCTATCAGATACAGTCAATTTCTGTGTCTTTCAGGGGTTGCCTGTGCCCAATAAATGTGTGTGGGCACCCAAACTGCAGATCGGAGCTGCATAAATTATTATAAACAATAAATCGTTACTGTAAAGAGATTTAAACGATAACTTTGTGCTGGCTACAGCTGCGTTGTTCGATCAGAGTGAGCAGATTCAGCCTCGTGAGCTGCCCAGGGAGTGTTTTCATTAGTGGCTGCAGTTCCGTGCCAAGCTTTGTCCTCTGTATCATATTTCTGCTGAGCTTTCCTATTTCTTCACCGTTTTCTTCCCCAAGGATAAAATCAAAATGCTAGAGGTTACAAACCAGAAGAAAAGCTGATACTGAACATACCTTGGGCACATCATAACCCTCACAGAAAGCCAGGTTGTGATAACCAAGGTGACACCACCACTTTGGATTACTAATTACACTTTTCCAGGAAACCACAGCTCATATTTACTTGTATAAACAGATGCTGAACAAATGAACTATTTATCACTGAATGTAGTGTGTGCTGAAGGCAGGCTGTTAGGCAGAAGTGCAGCTCTACACCCCATACCTTCAAAATGCATCTATAGATGAGGCTGGCACCGTCCCTACCCTTCCTATTATCATATTTCTCACTGTACTTACAGTTTTGCCCCATTTTACGTGCAGTCGCTGGCTGTGCAAGGGCCTTGGGAGCCCAGGACTCTGCAAGAGTCAGGGCCCTTCTGGGGTGTCTCAGGCTTAGGAGTCCTCATGAGCTTTCTCAGCGAGTAACCCCGCTCTTGCTGCTCCCTGGGGAAAAAAAAGCCCGTTATTTAAGTGACTAATTATCTGTCACATGGAATACATTCACTGCTGTGCTGGAGAGCACGGTGCAACGGGTGGTTGTTTCATATTTGTTGACAAGCTCCAGGTTGTGTTGAGGATTGTACCTTGAAGGGGTCAAGCGTGCAATGGACTGCTGTAGGGCATCACTCTGGCATCTGGAGACGCTGCCCAACACGGCCTTTGGCAGGGACAGCCGGCAACCGTTGGCCTGATTCTTCCAAACAGAAACATCCCCTGTTCCTCGGGAGGCTGACACGATGGCCAAAGATGGAGATTGATGACATGGGTAATAAAACAAACAGGGAATTCCTCTTTTCCTGGTGAGAATACTCCCTGCCTCCATAAGGGCAATGTGGGGAGAGAACGAGCAAGGACAGGGAGATGTCCCGACAGCTTTAAACTTTTAGCTCTTGAAAAAAATTCTTTGGGACTGCTCTGTGTCTTTTCAAGTATCCCTTTAACAGAAGGGATACTATATCATATTTACAGAAGGAAGCCCATCCTGGTTGTTCCTTGCTAGAGCTGCCAGTCACCGTTCCCCCTGGCTGAGACAACCACAGAGAATGCAGCTGGAAGCACAACTTCACGGAGCAGAAATCAACCCAACCCAACCTGCAGGATTGCCTGGGAGCAGTGATAATTGCAGGGAGAGATTTTTTACCTCTGCAAGTTACACATGTGTATGGCTCAAATAGAAGCACAGCAGTTTGTTATTTTCTGTTCTATAGCTTGCAGCTGCACATACAAACACTTTACATTGGAAATCCTCCCAAATCTGTGAAATCCCCAATGATGTAGGTCTTATATCTTGGCAGCAGCTCAGCTCACCATCTCCAAACAAGCCGATGAGGTATGTACACTCATCAGATACTTGCTGCATTTCCATTCTTCTGGGGTGCAGATGCCCATGAAAGAAGCCCCAACGCTGGCCCAGAGCAAACACCAGAGCTGCTGCCCTTGAACCACTGTCATTTGACCATCTGCAAAACAACTGATTGCATCCATTTTAAAAGTCAACTGCTGCCTTATTAACTTTTTTTTTTATTAAAAAAATATTATTCCTTGGTGAGAGCAGTAATCTAAACATTAGCATACGCTGGAGCACGCCTTGCAGCACTTGGAGCACAGGCAGAGCCTGGAATTCTCTTTGAAGGCCACCAACGAGTCTCAGCTGAGGCACCTTCTCAGAGTGCGGATGTGACACTCAGCCACCAGCTGCATTTTGATTGTCTAGGCCATCTTCAAGTACTTACGTTGAGTATTTTGGAATCAGAAATGGAGATGAACTGGAAAATCCCAATCAAACATGAGCTTCATTAAAGTTTCTGAGTTTCTGCCCTGAAATTTGGGAATATCAGAACTGTATGATTTTTCCAGTTGTTTAATACTTGACTTTTTGCAGCCTGGGGAGGGATGATAAAGCGGCTCCATTTAGAACCAGCTCCAGAGAGCTCCTGCATGTTGGGCACACGTGCTGTCCAGTACCTTAACAAAGTCAACAGTTTTACTCCTCCAAGAGACTGATCTCATGGCAAGGGTCTAGGAAGCAAAATGTTTTAGGGCTGGAAAAACCTTTTTCGGCCAACTCTACCGGGAAATGTTTGGGTCTGAGTAGAGGGTAACATACATTCTTGTACAGGTGCAAAAAGACATGTTCTCATCTGGCTGTGCTTCAGAATGCTGTATGTCCTGCGCTGTATGGGGTGTCTGATCACCTGGGACCAGCAGACAGGATTTCTGATAAACCCTTGGTGCTAGGATAATTCCATACTTTTTCACAAGCCCAGAGGCAGAAGGTGTTGACATAATTCCACGAGATACCTGCAGAAATTTTGCAGAATTTCCTGGTTTTCTCTTTCTCTTCTTTTCAGTTTTGATGCTGAATGTGAATTTTCAAACCAAGGTGTTCCTGAGACTTTTCTATTTTGAGAGTCTTTCACCATGAGTGTATTACATATCTTTGCAATGCCATCATTCAGCACTTTATGGCAACGGTTTTATTCTGTAAAAGTTGTAATTCGCCATAAAGTTAGGGAAAAGACCATAAAACATTTCTGGAATTGCAGAAAAATTGCAGTCTAACTCACCTAGCAGAAGCTTGGAAATTTCAGTAAGCTGAGGTTCAGATTTGATTCAAATATTCCAGATTCCCTGAGTTGTGATAGTTTTCCTTAAATGATCTTCCTGACCTTATTTAATAAAAATACCTTTAACTCCAGACTGAATTAGTCTTTGATATTTCAGAAAGTTGGCAAGAGGTGGGGCATTATTTGCACTTTCCTGAACCCTTCTGATACTACTGAAAAAGAAGTGAGAAGTATATGATTTCCTTCCCCTCCATAACAGCCCCTCAATGTCCAGATGGAGATCAGTGACAAGTGGTGTCCCTCAGCGGTCCATACTGGGACCAGTGCTGTTTAATATCTTCATTAATGAGATAGAGAGTGGGATTGAGTGCACCCTCAGCAAGTTTACAGAAGACACCAGGCTGGGTGGTGCAGTTGACATGCTGTAGGGAAGGGATGCCATCCAGAAGAACCTGGATAGGATTGAGAAGTGGGCCCATGTGAACCTCATCAGGTTCAACAAGGCCAAGAGCAAGGCCCTGCACCTGCGAGGGGGCAGCCTCCACTATCAATACAGGCTGGGGATGAAGGGATGGAGAGCAGCCCTGAGGAGGAGGACTTGGGGATGTTGGTGGATGAGAAGCAGGACATGAGCTGGCAGCCCAGAAAGTCAACCATATCCTGGGCTGCATCAAGAGAAGCATGGCCAGCAGGGCGAGGGAGGTGATTCTGCCCCTCTGCTCTGGTGAGACCTCACCTGGAGCACTGTGTCCTCGGCACAGGAAGGACATGGAGCTCTTGGAACGGGTCCAGAGGAGGGCCATGAAGATGCTCAGAGGGCTGGAGCACCTCTGCTATGAAGACAGGCTGAGAGAGCTGGGGTTGTTCAGCCTGGAGAAGAGAAGGCTCCGGGAGACCTTATCGTGGCCTTTCAGTACGTAAAGGGGGGCCTCCTCACCTTCCTCTGCCTAGCTTTTGTTGACTTCATTTTTGGGGCTTCTGCTTCCCTTGAGAGAGTTTTTGACCATCCAGAAATTACCTCTGCTAGGAAATTATTCTTTTCCTTAAAGGAATGTGTTCTTAAAAATAACACTAACCTTTCAGGGTAGACTCAAGGGATGACTAATACTTTGGCGTGCTCTCCTCTCAGCAGTTCATATTCTCTCCTTCTCTTCTTTCTCTTTCCTTTCAGCTCCATGCTGTGGATTTTCTAACTCTCTTTAGAACATAACTGGAAAGCATTTCTTTGTTTATCTCTTTCACTGTACTTCTCCCCCCCCCGTAGCTCATCTTGCTACTCTGCAAATACAAAGGACTCTGAACCAATAACAGCAGGTAACCACGGCTCTGATGACCATTGTCCTTATTTTCTCTAAGTTCTTTCAAATACATTTTTTTGTCTTTTTTTTTTTTTTTCCATCTGTGGTAAAGACAATGTAAGCCTTAGCGTTTTGCAGTAGACATCTGTAATAATTCTCCACTTCCCTTCTTTTATCTGCAGCAACTGAGCTCAGTCTATGCTCTTCAGATTTAGTGCTTTTGGAAAGTATAGACAGCATAAATCTCTGTTCCTTTTTCCTCGTCCAGCTGAAATGGCGTGGATTTTTTTTTTTTGCTTGTTTTTATGAAGAGGAGCAGATGATTACTGTGCTGTCACCAGCATCCTCTGCTAAACTGCATAATTGCCAACTTGAAAATGCTTGTCTTTCCCAGCACATGCTGTTCTACTGTTCACACCATTTATTCTAATGCTTGTCTGCTACGCAGTGGTATTTTTTTTTTGGTACTAATCAGCCTGAAGCCCCCATGAGGATGAGCGTTAGTCCCTTTTTAAGGAAGACATAACCAGAACAATTAATTTCTGAAGGAGAAAGGGGTTAAAGCCATTGTACCCTCTGGCTTCCAGACCAGTTAAATTCACAGAGGTGACTCCAAGGCCAGGTTTCCAGGAGTGGTGAACTGCCGTAGCTTCTGGGCTGGGAGGAGGTGATGGCTTGATGCCATGTCTGCTTGGACAGGGGCACATGGAGTCTGGCGGTAGCTGGAGACCTCCTTGTGATCCTGCTGAGACCAAGAGGATGCCGGGGACACAGCCCCGGAGGAGGCTTTCCAGAGCATTCACCTTAGGCCAGCTGCATTAGATAATCCCTTCCAGTAGCTGACTGGGTTCCTCCAAGGACAATCTGGGAGCCCACCTCATTTGGCGTCCCTCACTCCGTTTAGGGCTTGTATTGGGAATCTCATTTGCATCCACATTGTTCTGCTTGTGAGAAGCCTTCTCTGAGGTTCCAGCCTAAATGTATCACTTAATGCCTATGGGCTGGGCTGCAGAAAGCACCCAGAAGAAACAACCCCAAGAAGAGGTGATCACCAGTGGTGTGTTATAATGGCCTTTGTAAAGGTCTTGGATACTTAGTTTTTTCTAAACAATTAAACAACCTTGTCAGCCATGGTCAACTACTTCCTTTGATCTTCAGCCAGAAGTGAGTCCTCTCTTTGGATGCTGCTTTATCCCGTCTCACCAGCTCAAAGCCACCTCGGGGTGAAGGCAGGGCAGCACGCTGTCTGTGGGATGGCTGCCCTTGGGAACGTGCCTGCCCGTGAAAGCAGCTTGGAGTCAGAGACAGGCTTGTAACGAGGAGACCCCATCACCTGAGATGGCAGTGGGGTAATAAATGAGCCCTGGAACAGTTCAGGCAGCTCAGAGTCATTCAGCAATCCCACCTGAAACACCATTGCCCCGTTTGTTGCTGTCCCGTTGGAGATACGAGGAATGGAGACAGGTGGGCAGGAGTCCTGAGGGAATAAAAAGCTATTCCTTTGTTCCACCAGGACCTTTTGGCAGTGCCATTGCCCTCTGTGGTCCAAGAGCAGTGAAGAGAGACCTTCAGGGCCCCCGGCAGCGAGTCCTGTGGCTGAGAGGGGACCGGCAGCGTGGTGCCCTCAGCACTCCTCACCTGCTGTCCCTCCTTTTCTCCTCGGCTCGTTTCCCTTTTCCTCCCTCTGATGTAATTTTTACAGATGAGGCATAAATGGAAGGATTCCAGCAGTCCTCTAGTAGCTTTTTCCATTGACATAATGCTTTATGCTTTTAAAACGGCTTCAAATAAATATGATAATTAATAAAGATAGGCAGCAAATTAGGAACATAAGGCATTTTTGGAGGATGAGCAAAGACCACCCGGCATATCACATATTTCCCTTACACACAGATCTTCCCAGCCCCACTCTGGCCAAACAGCTCTAATATTTAAATCCCAACTCTTTTATCGGTTGTGTCGAGATTTGCAACAGCCAGAATGGAGGAGCGTGCTGTAGGCCTGACCACAGGCTCACGGAGCATCCCAGAGAAGACAGAACACATGGCTGCTGGGAATTGTAGCTGATCATTATTTCCCTGCCTCTGTGACCACTGATTGTGCCTGACACGTGTGTGTCAAACGTATGTGTTCTTAAGAGTTTCACATCAGCCACCGTTCTGCTTTGGTCTCACAGCTAAACCAACGCTGTACTTCAGTAACCACCCCCCCGCCACTCCTGATCCCTGAAAACAGGAGTTCTTGCTCCCCAAAATTCCCATCCTGTGCCCCTAATGAAATTGGTAGGGGCAAATTCAGGTTTTTTTTTTTCAGGCCAAACAGAAGAATGTTTACAAACACCGTGTCTGAGCACCTGTCAGACCTCTCGCTGGTCCCTCTCCCAGCTTGGATCCCACCCCTCTTCACCATCAAGGTGAAATTCCCAGCTGCAGAAGTGCTGGAAATTTGCTCCTCATTCATTTTTTCCTCTAGCTCCAGGAACGAAATAACGCTATGAAAAATGCTTCAAAACAAGCCTGGAAAAATATTTGCTGTAGCACAGAGAGCAGGCGAGGGGAAGGCTCGCAAACCACAGCCATTTCTGTGTGTGTGCGCTCAAATCAAATCTGATTGGGAAAGTATACATTATTTCTTCCAGACTCAATTTTTTCTGCAGCAGTCATTTGGTATAAGGCCTGCCTGCTTGTTCCTAAGGCAGGTCCTGTCTGAACTCTGCCCTGAAGCAGGGAGCAGTAACTCCTCGGCATGATGTGATTTATTGTCCCAGCTGCTCTTCGGCAACACGGGCTGATGGTCAGACCAGCCGGCTGAAAAAAATTATTAGTTGAATAAATCTGAAGAATGAAAGAAACCCAGTGAAACTTCTCACCAGTATTTCACAGTTCCCTCTCGGAATAAGGCTCTTTTTGCTCAGAGTTTGTGAACAGCTGAGTCCATAGAGTGTATGTTTTACAACCCCAGCATTAAATGTATTATTTCTTTCCAGCAGGGATCCCGATGAGGTAAAGGCAAGTGAATACTGGATTTTGCTGGCATTTGCAGTGGGAAAAGAGTGACTAGGCTGGATGTCATTGCTGGTGTCGTTTCCCTGGTACGGAGAGGGACTTGCTGCCTCCTCACTCATTCAGGGATGACCATCACTGTTCTTCTGGCAGGCACAGAGACACCTCACCAGCCCAACAGGTCAAGCCAACAGGCAGCTGGTTATAGTCCCCATTTCCCAGTTCAGGATGGAGATGAGGAGGGCTCTCCTGCTGTCCCACACCCAATACTGTCCCACGGCTGGTCTGAAGAATGAAAGAAACTCAGTGAAACTTCTCACCAATATTTCACAGTCTCCCATCTAAACAAAGCTCTTTTGCTCAGACTTGTGAAGCGTTGAGTCCACAGAGTGTTCATTTCACAGCCCCCACCATTAAACCTTCCAGGGCTGGTTGCAGACCCCCCAGCGCCTCATCTCCCAGCCCTGCTGACTCCTCTGCCACGGTTTAACACAGCACAATGTTCACCAGAAAACGAGAACCCCTCAGACCAAAGCAACAGAAGCTTTGATTTTCACGTGTTTTTTTTGGGCCACGGAGCAGAGATGGGGCAGGGGCTGCTGCGCCCCCGGCACCACTAAGAAATGAGCTTTGTGCTCCTGCTCTGGCCACGAACCTCTCCTTGGGGGGATAAATCAGCAGCAATGGATCTCTCACAGGGACAGAGATCGGGGATGTAGCTCCTTGGAAAATTTCAATGTGAAACTGAAAAAAAATTAAAATTTCATCCAAAATAAAAAGAAAACTGCAGGTTAGGTTTCAGCCAAAAGTGTCAAATGTTGCGGGGGGGGGAAGTGCTTCAGAAAGGCAGATGATGAAAGAATTGTGGTTTCCCATGAAAAAGCAAGAGAAAATTTTCCAGGAAAGTTTTTTACCTAGTCAAAAATGTACTTTTCCATTAAAAAAAAATAATAAAAAATTTAGATCAGACAAGTTCTCCTCAGTCCTGATTCGGCCCAGCATTCCTGAGAGGACCTTATCCACTAGATGTCAGTCTATTGCCATGCAATGAAACCAAACGAGCCAGAAATGTCATCAGGAGTTTTTCAGGATGAGGATATTTCCACTGAGCTGTCTTCTGTCAAAAACGTTGCCAATAGCTCCTTAATTTCTATAAAATTCCTCAGCTTTGGATTCCCAGATTTTTTCAAAGCAATTGCAACACATTCCATGGGCTATGCCAGCCAGATATTTTTCCACTACCACAACTAACCCCCAACTGACCTTTGGTTCACCAGATCTTTAGAAATTTCTAAGCAACATCTGAATAGCATATAAGAAGAGTTTAATCCCCCCTCCCCAATGCCTCTACCCCCCCGTGTCTCCCCCTTCAGTTCATGGTCTTACTGATTTTTTTTAGAGAGACAGAGCAACAAGTACCTTATTCAGCTGAGCTAAGTGTAGGCAGCAAAAACCATCTTTCTGCAGTATTTTACATAGCTGAAGTAAACGCCTTTCTCCCTGAAAACAACACATGAAGACAAACGGGGTGTATCCCATGAAACATGGCATTTAAAAAAATATCTGTGATTGCCTTGCTCTCAGCAATCATTGTTTTTGGGCTGCAGGTATTCCAAGCAGAGGCCAAAAAAAAGCCATTGGAGAGAACGGCTAAGAAATGGATGTTCTTCCCACCACACGTGACAAATGCTGTGATACTGTAAATTGCTCAGTCGATTCCCAAATTGACTCCTGTGGGATCTGTGGCAGTTGCATTGCAAGAAAATATGGCCATTACCTTCTAAATGTTGTGGTCTGGGTGGCAGGCTCTTTGGGTACATTCTGCTGCTTGTGTCTTCAGCAGTATTGTCTGGGCCTTCAGTATTGATTGGATTCCTAGAAAAATACGTGAAATTGACCTGTGGAACGGAATGCAAGAGGAAAAATTACTTAGACCCCAGATGAAAACAGTACTTTCTTTCCTCGCTGCAAAAATGATAATTTTAGGAGGCCTGTTCATACAGTTCCCCTGCTGAACTAGAACCTGAATTTTCAGGAGATCGAGTCTCCCTTTCACATACACATGTGACTATAACGACAAGGGCAGTTTGGATTTGCAGGGGTTTGCGTTCAGCTTTTCTGAATAGCACACAGAGGCCACTGGGCAATATTTCAAGTACAAAATCTGCTAAGGCAGCTGGGTTTAAGCCTTTTCTCGATGATCAGTTGTGATTCCTTCACGTGCAGAGGAAACTCAGTCTTAAGAAGAGTTATAAAATGTTTTTGAAGAAGGCTTTTTTTTTTTTTTACAATTAATTTGCACCCAGTATTTGCAGCTGAATTTAATGGGCTTGCAAAACTCCTGTGCTTTTTAATACTGGATTATTGGGAGACAGAGAATCGGTTGGCAAAAGAAAAAAAAGTTTGTATCAGATTTGTGTTTACAAGATTGGAAAAACAGGAAAGAAAAAAAGAGCCCTCTCAGTCATAAAACTTCAAAGACTGGCCTTCCTTACAGAATATATGAATGAAAATTGAGAAACGTACCGCCCGTATTAAATGTCCTCCTGTTCTGCTGGGAGGTGACCATCAAGCCATGCTCCATAACAACGGTCTCAGGAGACACCAAGGGACAGTGTGGGTGACCATCAGCCTGGTAACGCCACGAACACGTTTGAGTTGACATACTGAAGCCTCATCTTCCCTCAAGAAGCTTCTGTGACCAAGCTGTACAAATTAAACCGTTTTTCAGAGAAGAGGCTGGCATAAAGAGAGGTGTAACCAGGTGGGTAATAATAAACTGAGTCTCTTGGGGTTGGCTAGAGGTTAGTGCCAAGACAATTGCCCCTAACAATACCTGAGAAGCCAAACACACAGAGCTCGCTCCAAAGGAGCCTAAAGAAACCAGCAGCCAAGGTTTGGGAGAAAGCACGGTCTAAATACATGTTCTGCCTTTCAAGCGCTATTTCCAGCCACATTTGGCTTTCATTGACAAGTCCTGCTCTGCACATGGGGTCTGTCTCACAGGTGTGGTGTGTTCCAGACAGCAGAGATCAAACAGAATCGGATAAATATGCCTGTTGAGACTTAACATATGATGTATGCTGGAAGATATGATACAACACCTTTGGTCCTCTGTAGTTATTCATCAGTTGGAACATACTCCTATTTGAAGAGGTTCACTGGAAAGCTGTTGTTTAATTTGCTCTAGCCCAACACTTACCTTCAAACCAGCCGTGGGATTTTCCCTGCAACCGCAAGGGTTTATACGATCTGCGACCTCTCAGGTGGGTCTTCTTTGTTCTTCACCTGGTTCAGGATCATTAGACCATCTGCTGGTGACAATTATTGCTCCCAGCCCTTTGGGAACACACAGCAATCAAGCAGTTAAAGCCACAAGGGAGGAAACCCAACCCTGCTCCATCCCTGCCCAGTTTTACGGTTTGGTGAACCCTGGCTCTCAGAGGGCCATGAGAAGCTTTATCTCCTCTCACGTGACAGTCCAGGTTCCTCCAGCAGATGGGAAATAACAGCGCTTTTGGCTTCAACGTGCTGCAAAGTCACACTTCCTTTTTAGCTAGATGGCAAGGTTAGGCTTTGCGTGTAAAATTATCTGGGAGAAGACCTTCAACACAAGTACTCTGGGCTCTTCCTTGGACCAAAATTGCTTCCTTTTACATATATATATATTTTTTTTTTTTTTTAAATAAAATTTGTCTCTGGGGCTAGGAAATACAGAAAAGTTTACTTTATTCTGAAAATAATCCTTAATGAAAACAACAGGAAAAAAAAATTCCAAGGTTTTTTTTTTTTTTTGACCACTCACATGGGAAGAATCTGCCAGAAAATTGTTTCTAATAATCTAATTCTGATTCTGTGATTTGATTCTGTATCTTTAGGATTTCTTCTGATACCCCTTTCCCTGAGGAAGGTTTACATGTTGCCACAGTCCTAGAAATGAGGTAGTGTGGGATTTTCCTCATGCCCAGGGCACCTCAACTTAGAAAGTTGAAAGAATAAGGGTCAGGTGAAGATCCTTTTTTGAAGGACCCAGTGGTCCTTCAGACTGAACAAAAAGATGAACCATCACCACGTTCTGGTACAGAAACCCAAGAAGTGTTTCAGCCCAGAGATGTTGCCCCCCCAGGTAGCAATTTACTTAAAAATGAGTGTTGTGGAAGGATTCTTCGGGACAGGCACAGGGAAGCAAAGGAAAGACTGAGAAGTCTGAGACGAAGCAAACTCTTGCAAATCACAGGAATCGGTCTCCAAAATGTTAGTACAAACCCTGCAATGACAAAAGTGGTCCAGAAATAAAAAACAAAGTATGGTACTGTGCATGTACTGAGCAAAAAAGGCTGGCTGAAGGTGATTAAAAGTTCCTAAAAAAAAAAAAAAAAGATATTTCAATCATTCTAGGGAGGCATCTGTGAAGAGGATGATTAATTATGTCTCCTGAAAGAGAAATGCCACTTCTACAGTGGAAGCCAATTAGCAGCTAATTGTTTCTCTCCAGATTATCCAACCATTCTTGAAAATGATAATTAGGAAATGTTACGCACCGGCAGCCAGTGTGAACGGAGAGACCAGACCAGCAGTTAAGGCACTGATTTACAGAGCCCCAAGGGCAATGTCTGCTCCATCAGGGCAGAAGGGGATGAACCCCACTGCTCTGAGACACTGTATGTTGACTTGGTGGGACAAACTAGGGGACCAGGAGGAGTCAAGAGGGCTCTTAAGGGAAAAGCTGCTGACCATCAGACCCTCTTATTGAGGCCGGGCAACCCTGAGTCAGAGCTATCCCTGAAGCCCACATGGGGTCCCATCTGAGCCAGGACACATGATCCTCCCTTCGCTGCATTGAGTATTTCTGGGGAGGTGTGAAACTTCTTCAGACACCCTAAAAGATCCTGGCACAGCATCAGGACCCTGCTTCGGGGCCGTCCGAAATGTGGCGATGGGCTGCCTGGGGACAGTAAATACAATTCCCAGCCCCCCAGGAGGGTAGGGATGCTGTTATGCTGCTGCAGTGAATGCTGCCAGTCCCCCGACGATCCCAAGGGGAGTCTGAATACGGAAAGCCAGGTATGGGTGTGTGCCAGAGGAAAGCAGCCACGGCAAGCAGCAGCTCCTCAGGGCAACTCCAGGAAGAAAACCAGTGAGAAGGTTCTACAAGACAAAGGGTGTAGTAAAAAAGATGGGAGATGGGTGGAAGCGTAGGGATGGTATTGGTGAAGCAGCTGCTGAAAGAGACAACAGTAAAACACTTGATGGGTTCAAGTATGTCCTAAGTGCCGCGTTTGCACTGCTCAGTGCCTCCGTGGTGGCAGGAGGAGAGGGGAGAAGAGAGGGAGGACGGGGGAGTGCGGTGTCTGAGGGGTCTCCCAGCTGCTCGACAGGCTGGTACCACAAACTGGGGCTGCCTGAGGTTAGAGAAATTCTGTGTACCCACGGGCAGACACAGGGGAGCGGAACATTTGATGTAAAAGCTGCAAAACGCTGCTAAGACATTAACTACAGCACTCCCACACCCCCCCCCCCGCCCCTTTCAATTTGAAT
>JAHREE010000077.1:5621010-5661565 GCA_033628505.1 Tringa tobata | reverse complement strand
CCCGCCCCTTTCAATTTGAATTTACTGAGAAAAAGAGGTGGAAATATCTGGGTAGAAGTTTAAGAATGAAACAAGTTGCTCTGCCAGGACAATCTGCCTTTAGACAGCTGGAAAGAAACACGAAAGGGGCTGACTAGCAGTAACCTCCCGTTGAAGTCGGGCTGAGAGGGAAAGCTTTCGTGTCTGGACATCAAAGATGCCTGGGAGATGTAAGACAAAGTGGAGATACATTTTTTTTTTTTCTCCAAACATTGTTCTTGCCCTAGGCAATGCTTGGCAGATTAAATATGATTCTTCTTCAAGGCGCAGATTTAAGATTCAAGATATAGTCCAAGATGGCCTGAAAGGAGATGTGTGGTATCCATATTACCAACTATCCATAATAATTATATTTCATAAGAATATATTATTATTTGATAATAGTAGTCCAGAGTAATAGAGAGTTTAAGGATGAGTTTTCTACTTCTGGGGCAATGTTTACCAAGGTTATCTTCTACAAACAACACTCTGGGAATCAACTGCTCCTTCTGAGATTTTTCAGAATGGGAGGTTGTGACACAAGCTCTGAGAAGGTCGCAAAAAAGAAATGAATGGGACTGTTTTGCCCATATAAAAATAACAGGGGCGTGCCAGAAATCATCATTATTGGCAGCCTCGGGGCACACTGCTGCATGTCAGCGGTGCAGGGAGGTTTGGACCACGTCTGCTTGCATTTTGCCGAGTTCTCATCGGTGCTTATTCATTTCTCACTTTCCAACACACTCAAGCCAGCATTTTTCATATTTGGATGGCAAAGTCCAGCTGAGTTAATTAAATCAGAAGTGAGCAGGATACCAAGTGATTTCATGGAGTATGTTGGTTGCAGTTTTTTGTTTTTTTTTTTTTTTTTTCCAGGGGATTTTCTCAGTGTGTCTCAGATTTTCCCACGATGTTGTTGGGTTTCCCCCCCATTTTCAGAGTGGGCGGTGAGTAACGCCCTTCCAGCTGTGCCACCTTTGTCAGGAGAGGTGTGGCAGCTCCTAACAACCTCTGGGCCTGCCGAGATAAGTCCCATCAGAGCAGCCCGAGATGTTCAGACAGCCATCCAAACTGGTAGAGCCTGACGAGTTATTACAGGCCAGCTGAGCCCCAGCAATGCTGTGCATGTGCTTTAAGCACCTGGCAAATCTGAGCTACTGTACTACAGCTTCAGCCTCTTCCATCGCAGGCTGAGAGACCTGTATCACCCAAAGTAAGAGCTGTCTTCTGTACTTACTTGTCTTGGAGAGTCCCAGTATAAGGACAAGGTGGATTCTGCATCAGGGCTGTACTTACCACGTGGCTGTGAGATGGTTATGAAATGTACCTTCTGCTGTTCGAGACTGAAGAGCAGGTCAAGCTTCATCACCAGGTTGTTTCTACCTGACCTCAATAGCCCTATTTTTACCTCTAAGCAGCACCCTGCTTCCACTTGTGGCTGCCTTCTTCTGTCACGCTTTATAACCTTGCCCAGTCAGCCCTTGGGTTTAATTGGGTGAGAATTGGGAGCAGCTGGTGATAAAGGCATTTGTTGCAAGAACATTGCCTCTCCAGAATCTGCTGCAAAGCTGATGTCTTCCACAAAGGCTACGAACAGAACCAAGAAGGGATGAGTTTGTTTGCTTTGTACAATTGTGGTGGGATTTTAACCCCACAGACTTAAATTTGCTCGATCTTTGTTTGTTTTTGTTAACAGCTTTTGTTTTTTTTTTCCTCAGGTGGAGTTATTTAGTGAATCTTACTGTATAAGAAATGAAAAATAGTTTAGACTTTTATCTGAGAGAGTGGGATGCACAACTGGGCAAGACTGAACTTTGCTTTTCTTGCCGTCAGAGATATAATGAAGTTATTTTATAGCTCCTAGACCTCAGCAGTTTTTGCATGTAGTTATTCACCAACAAACATGTGGTACCATTAAGAATAGCAATGTTAATTTTTGAGGCTCTCACGGCACAACTGCATGAGAGTCCACAGAGGTCAGGCCGAAGGGAGGAGCTGATTCCCTCTGGTGGTGTTAACCAAACTGCCCACGTACGTCAGGCAGCTTTCCACAGCTTTTCTACGAAGTGTTCTGTCACTTTGCTGGAGTTTTCTTCACTCGTTGAAAGCAGCCAAGCTAACATTACAGAAAAGAAGAATTAGTTAGAGGTGAGAGAATAACACCCTGGGAGTTTCCTTCGGGTTTGGGAGCTTCTCTTCGTTTTTTTTCCGGTTTCCCGGCCAAACGCAGGATAACCCGACACCTGCTCGGTGCTGCACGCCGTGCTGTCATGTCTAGCAGGGCCAGGAAAGATGTTTTTGTGCCATGCTCTCCTCGTCATCTGTCTTTTCATCTCAAATCTGTAATGTGACTATTGCTAGAGGGGTGAATCAGTGCCGGATCAGTATAGAGAAGAATGGTTATTGGTGTGAATGCCAAGCGTCAAAAAGAGAGTGAGAACGGGTGGGGATGTCTGAAAATATCCAAAGGGAAATCTCTGAATATACACTGCAGTTATGCTTAAAATACACTTTTAATCTGCAGTCACTTGGTGATGCTCTTGAGTTGTATTTCAGCTTTGTAATAGATAATTGGCAGAAGGGAATATATTACTTAATTGTTCTTCCATTTTCATTCCTCTTTCTCAGCTGAATCCTGAATTTAGGATGGGGTCCCATCATATGCTCCTGAGGTCTCTCCTTGGTCTCTCCTGCAGAGACTCAATGGACAAGTTTGGAGTCATGGTGAGTTCTTCCGTGCCAGAATTGATCAACCCAGGACGTGGGATGCATCTCAATATTTCCAACCATCTAAAAATATCCACTGAAAATTACTTGTTCAGACTCTCTCCATTCTTGCTAGAGAGGTCTTTCCAGAGAGTGCTTCACCTCAGCTCACCATGAGCCAGGTGGCCAGTTCTCCTTTGACCACAGAAGAAGCTTATGAGTATTATACACTAAACTTCCCCTTCCTAAGTTCTTTTTCTCTTCTTTCATAGCCCTGTGGGTTAGTCCAGCCCCATGTTGCATTCACAGGACAGCACAGCTGGGACCTACCTGAGCTGCAGCAGAGGGTAAGTCATGCTGTAGAAACCAGCATGAGGCAAATGTTTGGAGATTTCTGCAGTGTCTCAGCTGTAGCAGGAATCTAAGGTGCTAAACCATATCCTGAAACCATGCTAAAAACAGCTGCATCAGCTCTGCCTTGGTATTTCTAAGACTTTGGTTGGTGCCAGCCTCCCACAGATGCCCTGGGAAGCCAAGTCTTCTCAAACTGTGGCTCCTGAAGATCTGGTCTTGGGACTATTCTCACACGTTGCTCCTCATCTGAAACAGTTAAAAAGGGTTATTAGACTGATAAAATGATCTAGTCAATTGTGATTTGTATACAAAGCCGGAGAACCCAATCACATTTTATTTTTTCAGCACCTTTCTGCAGCACTTTTTCCCTCAAATGTGTCTGATCCTTAGCATGTTGTCCCCTTGGATGAAAAAATTATTGCAAAGCATAAATACTTAGCACGTCCGCTTTATGTTTTGTGTTTTAACAGTGCGTAACAAAGGAAGCTCCCTTTGTGATGCTGGAAAATATGCCTTAAATAACTGGTGTTTATAAGAAAATGCCTGCAAGTTACACAAGTGATGATTTTGTGTTTGTGGGAATTTGGTGGGGAGCGGGTGGCTTTTATGCCAGCCTCAGATATGGAGCTCTTTTTATTGACAGCGTCACGTCTTTGCAAGGCGTATGCTTGAAAACAGCCAGTTAGATGTTATTTGTATCTCCGGCCTCATGACCTGACTAATCAGACAGCTTAGAATTTGCGGAGGCTGAATCAGACCATTTTTCCTAGAACTCTGGTGATGTTGCCGTGGCGTTTGTTTAGGTGTGATTTCTCAGAGTTAGCTCTTGGTCAGCAGCAATTTGACCGCCACGTAGCGGACCCCGTCTGGACTGAGCGCCGCGTTTATGTTGCCGTGAGATCTCGAGTAAATGCTGTTGGAAAGTTTTATTATCTGCTGTGAGAAGTGGAAACATCAACAAGTAAAGTCAATTAGCGTCAAACATTATTTTCACACTGTCGCATCCTGAGGGGTGTTTAACCCTGGTCAACAGTGTTAGAAATGTGATGGAAATAGGGTGCAGTAACAAAGTCAAAAAGAGCTACTGAAGAACTGCTGAAATAACTTATTGTTGAATCAGTGAATTCCTCTCCAGCAGATTTCTCAAGCAGTATGAAAGGGTCTGATACAGTGAATGAGACATCTGTGTTGAAGAAATGCCTATTCTTATTTGTCTCAATCTGTTCTTTTTTTTTTTTTCTATTTATTTTTCAAGAAAAGAAAACATTCTCGGCAGTCACTGTCCTGATATCTGTAAAATATTCTGATACTTTTTCTGAATGGCCACAGGAAAAAGTCTAAAGTTGTATGTTTACTAGGAATTGTATGAATTATATGAATTGTTAGTCATACAAAAATATTTTTATAAAACAAGAAAGAACATGTTTCCTATTTGAAGTAAAATACAGTCAAAAAAGAGACAGAACAGATTGAATTCCGTACAACAGTAGAAATAGTAATCAAGAACAGTTTTAAAGTGTATTGCCACAGCCTGTGCCAGTAACTGAAGATGTTTTCTGCTCCTTCCTCCACCTGTTTTGTGTTGGGTTTTTTTTTCATACAAAACCACTCTTTGCAAGAAGAGTGATTTTGCATTAGGACTTCATTGGTAACTGAACATAAGTGGTGGTTTTTAACTAACATATTTAGATACTGGGTATTAGCCATTGCTGGTAGAACAGGTACCTTTAAAATTTAAATACTTTTTCAATTTATTCACAGGATTCTCCATTTTAAATATTGCTTATGCTGCAAGTGACATAGTGAAGCCAATTCTTTTAGTAACCTCAGAATATAAGATTATTTGTAGATTGTTTTTTCTAGACTAAATGCTATAAATAGACGTCTTTTTTACTATGTTCTAAACTATATCTATGTGATGTTTCAACATAATTTAACTGATGCATCCAGGCAGGACAGAGCTTGCTGAAAGATGGTTGAGTGATACTTCTTAGCTTGGACTTTCTAAAACTTGGGTGAATACCATGGAAAGTTCTGCAAATTTCTACTGCAGAAAACTTTATTGTTTGAGTCAAGTTTGGGGTGGGTAGAATGGGAATGAAATGATAAAATAGTTTTTTTACAACTTCTGACTGTCTTCTCCTGGAGATTCATCCACCACATGAAAGCATTCATTGATGCTTAATGACCTGAAGAGCATGTGAATGAGCCCAGGTGCAGTAAGAGCTGACTTAGAAGTTTGCTAGTGATCTGGGAACCCAGCTGTGTGGGTTTCGCCCCTGGCTCATGTCCTGGGTCTTGGCATATTTCCCTTGTGCCACACCAGAGGGTTGTGGGGACTACGGCTAAAGCGTGGAGCTCAGGGTACTTCATGGCCCCCAGCAGCGGGTAGACATCACTTCTCATCCAACCCCAGGCAGGACAAGATCCGCAGGAAGGGTGTTGCTCCTTCAGCTTGCTTTTCATTGGGAATGGTGCCTTGGTGGGAGCTAAGGATGATGGGGGCCAGGACTGTAAGGCATCGAGGTGTGCTAAATATATTAGGACTGGAGCCCAGACAACACAATTCTCTACTTCAATGAATCAATAAAACTGCATTCTTTGAGCTTTGAACTACTATTTAATAATTGTTAATGACAGATCTGCTAAATAGCTTGGAATATACTGCGTAGTCACTAAAATGTGTACTTTTGTGGCAAGCCAGGAGCTCACGGTGCCTCTGCCAGCAGCTGTTAGTGCAGAAGCCCAGATACAGTCTGTAATTACTCGTGCTTCTGTAATTACTTGTGCTTCAGTTTCCACCTCTTTTCTTGAGGTGCTGTGGTGTCTTAGAACCAGCTGGGTCTGGTGGAACCCCAAAGCTGCTGCACATTGAGGGTGGCCTGGGAAAGGGGCACGAGATACTGGCTCAAAAGCACAGATGCCTGAAGGGGATTAAAGGCATCAAAGAGCCTGCAGGGAAATAAATGCCTTGAAAAGGTGACTATGTGGAGAAGAGAGGTGGCAGAGGGTGTTTCTGCCCAGCAAATGGAGATCTGGTCTGGGGGCCTCAGCCAACCTGGCAGTATCAACCCGCGTTGTTCTGAGTCACTTCGTCCCGAGGTCCCTTGCCATGGGGCAAATGGCCCAGCTGCAGTGATGTGCTCAGAGATACTTCCGTGAGACTGACCTTGCCTTTTGCTGTTACTGATCGGATGACACTGAACAGAAATTTACAGAATTAATGGGTCATTTTAACCTTTAACCAGAATAAAACCTGCATTTTGCTAGTTATTAAATACATTTGTGTGAGACATTTGAGAAAATGTGGGAATGAGTTGTGTCAAAAGCTTAACTAGGGTTTTTTTTTTTTTTCCACAGTGATTCTTTTGCCTTTAGCAGTAGTTGCAATCTTTAACTTCGATAGGAAAGAATGGGTTACTCATGCACACACGGCAAAGCGTATAGAAAATCACTTTATCGCTTGTCAGAACCCGTGCTGAACACTCTGAGACAGTGTTATGCAGACTTTCTTTGTTGGGGAGTGACAGGAGTGACTAACTGGGTAATGGAATTGGCAGCGACAGCGTTGGCTGAGTGCTTGGACCAAGAGCTTTGATGTAATAAAGCTGCACTTTCAAGGCCTTTTCAGCAGTGTTCTGGACAGTCAGGAGATCCAGCGGTTACCGTTCCATTATATCAGTCCCGGTGGGTATTGCATGCTGATCCCCACCAAGTTGCTTAAATGCATTAACTTCCAAGAATTTATAATTTAACTAATACAATTATTTTTCATTCCGGATTAGATTTATTAATCAGTCTTGCATGGATTTAGAAATTCCATGTATTTCATGTTTATTTCTGGTAGGAATGTGAGTATGCTTCTGAGTCCTAATGCCACATTAATCTCTTCTGTATCAATTTCATTTCAATTGAAACCTTTTGTTTTCCCATGGACTCTAGTTAGGAGCATTCTTAATGACATGGTTACTGGTAGAATCATTACAGAGGTCTATCTCTGTCACAGGCACAGTCTGTCCGCTGAGACATGATGTATTCATCATCTGTTCTCATGTGTAGGACATATTTAATTGAAGCGTAGCATTTCCTTAGTTTTCTGACCTGGTATTCTGGAATACCGCATTTTGGGTAGAATTAGAAAACTGTTGTTACAAAATAACTATCACATTTTCTGGCAAAATCCAACAGTTGCTCCTTCCACTCTTCCAACAGAGTGCTTACAGAGTAACAGAAAGTGCTTGTCCCCTTCCTTGTGCTGGAGCATCATCTCAGAATGGCAACGGGCACTCCCCCGCTTGCTTTTCAGTTTGGGCAGAATTGGGCTGGAATGAACTAAAGGCAAAAGCAGGCAGCCTGAGGCAATCCCTTTGGTGGTGGTGGGACAACTTCAAATGAAGCCTGTGAGGAAAGTTCAGTGCAGGGGCTCTGGACCCTGTGATACAATCTCAGACGTTGCTTTATTGTTGATTCGACACTGCCATAAATCTGTACACTAAACTGATTATTAATCCCGTCCAGCTTGGCGTTAGCTACAGACTAGTAATCCTGTTTGAGGCTTTCGGCTGATGTCATGACACAAAGCTGGACGGGAGAGAGTCAAAACCTTTCAGTAATGCTGGGCTTGCTTTCTGACGTAGGCTTGGTTTAAACGGCTCTCAAGAAAAGTTTTCGGCTTTCCACATTTCAGCAAAGTGGAAGCTGGGAGCTCTTTCAAAAAGCAGTGAGGTGCTTTGATAGCAGGAGGCACAACAAAACCTGGTGTTGCCGAGAGAAGAAACCACTAATGGCTGTTCTGCCCTTCCTTGGGAAGCAGATAACACACGTAATGTGGCACAGTCATGTCAGTGGAGGGTGTGCTCTGATGAAACCTCTGCCTGACATGCCTCACAGCGCTGGCGCCCAGTTCCACCACCAGCTTTTACCCCTTGGGCTGGGGAGAAGGACATTTTCTCATTCTAACGCCCAGCCTGCAGCCGGATTGATGGGGTTGTGAATTGGGACTGTTTTAGCAAAAAGCTGGGGTGAGCTTGAAGCAAAGTTTTCTCTGCAAAGCAAAGTGGGGAGTGTGTTTCTAACAGTGCCGGGCACCTTCAGGAGGTGTTGGGGGCATGAGCTTGGGGTTCTTCCTGGAGAGGAACAGCCTGTGGGAGATGTCTCTCTCCCCAGGCTGCCCCGAGATCGATGGAGTTCCTCTGCAATGTGTCATGAACCCCTGCCAGGGTGTTTGCCTGGAAAAGAGCGTGTTTTTACCGACTCAAGTCTCAATACATGAAATGTCTCATCTAGTGCAAGAGCTCATCAGGGTTCAGAGAACAAGCACACAGCTTTCTTGAGCGAGTAACTCTCTGTCCAGATGACTGAAATATGAAATTCTTGCCATGCTGTTTATACCAACTGCACTTTAGGAAAAAGATTATGAAAATGCAGGGTTATAGTATTCATAAGAAAAAAAACATTTCGGAAATCTATTAATTTAAACTTCCCAGTTTTATATGACAGATTTTTCTTTCTTGTTCTGTTCAGATATATGGCCAGACATTAAAAAAAGTGTTAATGTAAATCTTCCCATTATAACAGACTGGTAAATATTGGAATCTAGATGGCATTTATGGGAGAATCAGCAGTTAATAATTATTCAGACAGACTTAAACTGCAGTTCCAGAAGGAAGCTGCTGTCCTGCAGTAGATGAACAGAAAATCCAAATTTAAATTCATGGTGCGTTCCCACAGAAGATATGTCAGGTTCCTGGTATAAAAGTATTTCGTTTTATAGAATCATCATTATTTAAATCTTAAAAGGTTGTTAAATTTGTGCTTGGATAAGTACCATTAAAGTGCACTAAGCTTCATTCTTGCATCAGTGCTGTGTGTAGGTGTGTGAGCTCAGAGTGTGTGCGTGGGACATCGCCGGGAGAAGCCAGCATCCCTGGGGGAGCTCGGGCACCGTTTCCATCCCAAAGTTATAATCAAAGGAAAATATGCAGAAGTTTAATTTAAAAGGCACCATTAAGTTGTAAAACACAGTAGCTCAAGCTGTGTAACAGACCGCACGGGCAAGGGGTGATCACAATCTTGCATTTCTTCTTGTGTCTCTGTTGGGTTGATGTGGTGTGCACTCCCAAAGTACGTCTCTTTCTCCTTCCCTTTCCTCAGTGGAACAGAAGCCTTACAATCGCTGCTTTCCTCTGCCTTAGCCACGGTGGTTTATTTTGCTCTGTGGACAGGCCGTCAGTCCTGCCGTTTAGTCCTGCAGCAGGGTGTTTGGGCTCGTGGGGTGTCTCCACCAAGACGAGCAGGACTTTGCTCCATGCCCTGCTGTGAAGCACGCTGGGCTGGCAAAGGTGACAAGGCGGGTCTCAATGGCTTCCTTGTGAGTGACAGCTAAAAGCACTTCCCTGCATGATTCATTTATAGATGATAACTGGTAGAGGCTGGACTGTGTAATGGAGTAGATGACTTGGTCTCTTGCAAACAATATCCTATTTCTTAAGGGAAGGCATTGAAGAATTACTGGTTGTGACCCTGCAAATTGGCCCCATTTCAGCAGTTTTGGTCAACACATAAAGTTGACAGCTTCCAGGGGCAGTGCGAGCAGCACCTTCTATTTTTCAGCATTTCCCCCCCGCCTGCTACAAACTATAAAGAAAGGCTATGAATGGTTTCATTATGAATCACTGAGCTGATGCCATGTAAAGATAGACCAGAGCTCTCCTCCACCAGAGATCCCGAGGGCTTGCTCAGGACCCTGCCATCCTGGCCCCTCACAGAGCTGGCAACTGCCAAACCCATCTGTCTCACGACCAGAGGCTGGGAAAGCAGCGGGTTGTGTAAGACGAGAGAATTCACCACCCGGTTTGCTCATCTGGCAAAGTGAATTAATCTCTTCAGGGTTTATCTGAAGTCTTTATTAGACTTCAGCAGCTCGCCTGGGTCAGCCCCAGGGTGAGTCGAGGTCTAAATCCTGATCGGCAGGGCAGGGAGCTGAAGATGGGGAAGCCTCGTGGTGTTGGTGGGAGCTCCAGCGTGAGGAGCATGTCTCCTGCCAGGCTGTGCTAAAGTGGGCTACTAACGGCTGTGTGGGAAAGAATTAGGAAGAACTTCTTTGGTGTGAGGGTGGTGAGAGCCTGGCCCAGGTTGCCCAGAGAAGCTGTGGAGGAGTTCAAGGGCAGGTTGGAGGGGTTTGGAGCAACCTGGTGTGGTGGGAGGTGTCCCTGCCCAGGGCAGGGGAGGGACTGGGGTGGCTTTAAGGTCCCTTCCAACACAAACCATTCTGTGATTCCATGATTCTATGAAAAGAGGCCACTACTTGGGTGGCAAAAGATAGGGCTCTGACAGCTTGTTAAAAGGGTAATGGGACACCTGGACCTCTGTCTCAGGGGGAGGAGGGCTGCCAGCGTTTCTCTTACCACCAGACAAGCACCCTGGATATTTCTGGATCCAGTCAGTGTCACCCAACTCTCCCCTACACATCCTCTCAGCTCCCCAAAAGCCTGGCCTGTCAGTCCCATTCTGAAGAGCTCACAGGCCCACAGCCCATCAAAAGGCGTTTTAATGCCAGCCCTGTCTCTGTTGGTAAAGAAATCATTACTTATGGGGAAAAAAATAGATATCTGTGTCTGCAGTCATCAGCCCGTGCACTGTAATTTAGATTTCTAAATGACGTGATGTAACCATCACACTGATTACACTGCAGTTGTACCGTGTAGCTGTCAGCTGTCTCTCTGTAGGATGTGTTCTGCTATGGTAAAGTCTACACAAAAAAAACAGATCTGCATTTTCCAGCTTTCAAGATTACCAGTCCATTTCATCAGGAGTCTGAAAATCATGAGTGTGTTAAACACAAAAGCCATAACTTATGCAACTTTCCAATAGATTTTTTATTTTACAAACTAACCAGAGAGTACTTTGGGCAACAGCAGTAGAGTTAAAAAATTGTCCGTGATTGAAGGACTGCATTTCACCTTGTCATGCACACGTAAATTCAGAGTAGGTCCAAATCCAGGAACCTCATTTTCAGCATGTATAAACATAGAGACTAGAGACATTATTTTTGTCTTGTGAATGGAAATATTATTATATTAATTTAAAACAAAAAAAAGTATCTTTCTCATAAGTAAGATTTCTAGCCACAGGAAAAAATAATAATCAGAACAAGACTCACATGATTTTTTTTTTATGGTTAATAAAAAGGAAGAAGGGAAAATCACATGTGCACTTGTTCCACAGAGAAAACAAACCTTCTACAGATTTTAGGCAGAGCTGTAGATACTTGTTTTTGTAGCTGTGCACATACTCATCCTACCTCCAGTTAATTGGTGAGATGAAAAACTGATTGATCTTCACACCCTATCAAAATTTAAGAAAAAATTTAAAATTTTCTCTCTACTTTTCTGCAGTTTCAAACCAATGACTTCTTGACCTGCTCAGTACAGAGCAGTTTGTTTCTTTCTTCTCTGCAGCGGATTTATGTATATGAAGCTGTTACCCTGCCTCCCCTCCAGACTAAATATCTCCAAGTTCTTTAGTTGTGTTTTCTGAAAATGATCCTGTTTGTATTTTTTGTAGGCTTTTGCAGATTTTCTCTGGAATCTCTCCATTTTATTGAATGAAATGCCCTAAATTGGACTGTATTATGCCTAGAACAAAATGTATTTAGGTATAGTTAATTTTAGCTAACAACAAATGGGGGAAAACCACTTTTTTGGGTTTTAGTAAGGATTTCCCTGAAATAAGGTTTAGCAGAATTCTCTCTGTCACTCTGCTTCATATTACATTCCTCCTTCCAGACAATAAAAATCAGTTTACATCTTGGAGACTATAGTTGAGTAATCATAAAATAAAATGTATGATGTCCAGATTAAGATAAACAAGCTGAAGGCAATCTGGCAATATGATAAAGGACTGGTTTAATTGTGAGAAATGGCCAAGCAGATAAAAGGGGAAACCCAAGTAAGGGTAAACACAGATGAAAGCCATAGTAATAGAGATTTTGTTAATTTTTTTTACTAGAATAATCCTTAGCTATGACATAGATTTTTTTTTATGTTTTCCAGAAAACATAATAGAAACGTCTCTGTAAATCATTACCTGATCAAATGACCACTGTAGAACTGTAATTTCCCAGTTACTATCTATAAATTTTAACTGAGAATCCAGGTTAAGTCATGTAATTAACTTTTTATTATTACTTATTCCTAAGGAAAGCATTAAACTCCACAGAGTTCAGAGGAAAGCATACAAAATAGTAAGTTTTATGTATTCTAGCTACCTTGTTGAGGAGTACCTACCCACTTCAAGATAGTTCTTGGGCAAATGGGCTTCCCCTTAAATCAAAAGACAGAGCTCTTTCAGAAATGGAGGTGAATGTGGGTGCTCCATGGTCTGGAGGAGCGTTCTGAGACCATCCCCCTCTTCATCTTCTCCCATATCTAGTATCTGCTCCTGTGCATTTGTTGGCTGGTGAACACCTCTACTTGATGAGACCCCATTTCTCACCACTGCAAAGGGCTTCCAAGTGTCCCTCTACCTCCTCTTACGTTAGAGCAGATGCTCCTCTGCTAAGGACTGACTTGCTGCAGTCTTGTAGCAGAGAACATTTTGGCAGTCATGTGGAAACAGGAGAACCAAGAGAGAAAGGGAATCCTCCAGTTCTCCCTTCTCCCCTGAGACCGATCACCTGCTGCCACAGGAAGCTTATCACAGATGAAGACTCCTGGTGGGCTTCACAGAAAATCTGTTTCCCACACCGCAGACCACAAGGCCACATCACAATGTCCTCCAGCATTGTCAGTATTGGATGGTTGAAGCCAAAGGTGAGATGAACTACAAAAGTCTCTAAACTGGGTCCAGCCACAGGCACGTCCAAGCCCATATCAGTACTCCCTCCCAAAACTCTTCGTTCCACAGAACAGGAACTTCTCTGTGTAGGCTGAGGAGGAGCTGTGGAAGGTTGTGACTGTTTGCCCTGTCTGTAGACTTGAAAGATCCGGAGCCCAGAGCATGGTCACGCTCACTATAAATGCACCCTACGTTCTATAGGATCATACTGAATGTCGTGATTTATTTTGTGAACCGTTCAGGCAGTATGTTTGCTGTAATTCTTAAAAACATCGCCTGCCAGAAATCACAAGAAGAATTACTTCATTAAGGGGTTCTGCTGAGATCAGGGATTATGGTAATAGCAGATCTGCAGTCTATTTTGATTTTGCTGTTACATCAGATAAATGGCCGCTATTACTGCTCTGGGGGTTGTTTACTCAGCAAACTAACTTCATTCCAATTCACATTATTGTACTTCATGATTTATTTGATTAGTGTTGTTTACACTGTGACTAAGCTGACCAAGGCTTTATCATGTTTATGTTGAGAATGCTGTGAAGAAAGCTAGACTGGTTGCTGTGTGTCCCATGTATAGGGAATGTTCCGCTGTGGCGAGCCACCAGCAACTTGATACGTACTGACACAGGGGGGAAAAAGCACTACTCAAAACTGATGACCTTGTAAAACCACAGTTTTTAACCTACACTTTTTACTTTCTCAAAATAAACCTCATACTCACAGCTTCCATCTCTTTTTTAGAACATTTTGTCATTGCCACGTGAGTTAGTGTATTCTTCTGTCTTGATGACACGAGCCTTCTGGCAAGGTGTGTGCAGCAAGTGATGGAGGGTTGAGCACTTCGGGCTCTGCTCTTTTACAGGTTTGTACCCATGTGCAGTGACTTTTCCAGCCTGCTGTGATGTGGGAGAAGAGTTGGTCTGTACCACTCAGAAAGGGAGGTTTGAGCTCTGAAATCCAGTTAAACCATGAGTGGCACCAAGTTCGGCTCCAGCCATATGGAAAAGCGACTGCCTTCCTCCCTCTGAAATGACCACGCACTCCTGAATTAGTGCTTTGAGATGGCATTTTCAAGGTTCAAGCAGAATTTTATACCAGTGCTGGTATAGTTGATTTTTGGCTTAATTAAGGTCATAGATGCCTCTATGGAGATTGTTTGTCAAGTAATGTAGTTGTGAGTCCAGGAGTGTCTGTGCTTACTTGACTTTTCAGTCATGGAACTCTCATTCTGCCATAATGATAAATATAGGGCAAATTGGAACTGATTAAGGAACATGACCTGCAAGAGAAAACACACAATAAAACACAGCAATTACTGGAAAATGTCAAAGTGTTTTTACGTGGAACATTTTGGATGGATTTGGTGGCCGTCTGGAGAGCTGAGCCAGTGTTGGAGCCAGAGGACAGGGGCATGTACACATCCAGGATTAATCATGAATCAAAACACATAAAGAATAAAAAATAAATAAGATGTACACGCTGCGAAGCTGCATCGCTATGGGCCTCATTAGTCTGGGCAAGCTGGTTAGTTGAGTGTCACCTCTGTGCCTCCTGCTGACCTCATTTTCACAAGAAGTTTGTTTTTAACATTCTCTGTGCTTTATTGTTGTTTAATATTATGTTTGAATTTGATATTACTTGTTTGGAAAAAAATACACATGCCAGTGTTGCATTTAATATGTCTATTTATTTAATTATTTTAAAGAATGTCTGCCAGAGGAGCATATGGCAGGCAAATCTAACTTATTTTAAAAAATAGAACATGTAAGTTAAAATCACTGTTCATTCACACTATTGACTCAATCTGTTTTGCATATTTTCGGATAGCAGAAACTGCATTTAAAGACTGAAACTGCATTTTATCTCCATTCTTCTTCCCCACCAGCTCGTCTTTCAGCACATGGGGACCACCTGCTCCTGTGCCTTTAGGATTTCCTCCTTGAAGAATGTCCAGCTTTCCTGGATTCCTTTGTCCTTCAGGGCTGCCTCCCAAGGGACTCTGTCAACCAATCTCCTAAACAGACCAAAATTTGCCCTCTGAAATTCCAAGGTGGCTGTTCTACTGACCTTCTTCCTTCTCCAAAATCGAAAACTCTATCATTTAGTGGTCGTTTTGGCCAAGATGGTCTCCAACCATCACATTCCCCACAAGTCCTTCTCTGTTCACAACCAGCAGGTCCATCAGGGCACCTTCCCGCATTGGCTCCCTCACCAGCTGTGTCAGGAAGGTCTTTTCCACACAATCCAGGAACCTCCTGGACTGTTTCCTCTCCATTCTATTGTATTTCCAGCAGATGTCTGGGAAGTTGAAGTCCCCCATGAGAATAAGGGCTAGTGATTGTGAGACTTCTCTCTGCTGCTGCTGGAATATTTCATCTGTCTCTTCATCCTGGTTGGGTGGTCTATAGTAGACTCCCACCATGATATCTGCCTTTTTGGCCTTCCCCCTGATTCCTACCCATATATAGTTGGCCTTTCATCACTGTCAAGCTCTAGACAGTCAAAATACTCCCAAACATACAGAGCTAGTGAGCCTGGAGCAAGGTCACACCATGAGCTATACAGCTCCATTGGTCACGGTAGGATAATTGTGTTCAGAATTGTGTGGAACAGACAAAACTGTTCCAGGAGAATTATTTTATTGGAAAATTAAACCAGTACAGACTGTAGAAAATATTTGATTATTTTTACCATGTAAGGATTGATAGTAATTAGGGTTTTCTGATTTTCCTATTATTCTGTCTTTGTGAAGTTTCTACACTGCGTATATGATGGATATGAAAGAACTTTTAATTTTGGAGAGGGTGAAATAAGCAGCACAGGTATGTAGAGATTTTTTTTGTTGAATCTCTTCACTTAACTAACAAATGTGCTGATGAATTGCTCAACAAATGCGGTGCATACACCAGTATCCAAGACTTATGGGAACAGACTTGTTAACTTGTACCTGTTGCTGTTTTTAGCATGTTTTTAGTTTGCCTTGTGTATAGAGCAACCCCACAGCAAATTTGGCCTGTAACTTATTTATCCCAGTTAATGTTAATGAGCCTATGTGTATAGCTACACATTGCTTGTCTGGGGCTATTTCTGGAAGAAATTTATTTCCCCCTGTGCTAAATCCACAAGAACAATGTGTGTATGGCTTTCTGCAGCAACAGGCTGTTCGTGCTATATTTCACTTTCCTTGCTCTTTTCACTACGGTATGATATAATATTTCAAAAATAATCCTGTATATTTTACATTAGAGTTCATAAGTCGCCCTTGAATTGTTACTCAAACAATTCCTTATAAGGATACATAATTCTTGGATTAACATCTGCCCAATAATGTTTTGGGCCTGTATCAGCAATACAAAACAGTTACAGCAGAAATGAAATGTCAATTGTCATTCCTAGTAAGAAAAGGTAATCTCTGGGACATGCAGGTAAGACCTTCTGCTAAATGCAATCCATGTACTGATGATAAGCTCAAGCACCTGACACCTCGAGAAGGAGAATTCATAGCATCATAGAATGGTTTGGGTGGGATAGGACCTTGGCAGGGACACTTTCCACCAGACCAGGTTGCTCCAAGTCCAATCCAGCCTGGCCTTGAACCCCTCCAGGGATGGGGCAACCACAGCTTCTCTGGGCAACCTGGGCCAGGCTCTCACCACCCTCACAGCAAACAAGTTCTTCCTGAGATCTCACCTCAATCTCCACTCCTTCAGTTTAAAACCATCTCTCCTTGTCCTAGGGCTCCCCTCCCTGATCCAGAGTCCCTCCCCATCTCTCCTGGAGCCCCTGAGGGACTGGAAGGCTGCTATTAGGTGCTCTTCAGGAGTGCATGATAACGTAGTGCCAGCCCCAGCTCTCACTCGGGGGGTTTGGATGCAGCGGGTGCAAGGCAGGACCACTGCCATCCGGTCCATCAGCAGGCGTCCTGTGCATGGCTCTTCCCTTCCTGCTGCTGGAGCCAGGATACAGCAGTCTCAGACACTGTGCTGTCTGGCAGGTACAAACCTTAGCTCCACAAGGCGGACATGACCTAAGGATGCTCAAGTAACGGGGATTCTAAAAGAGTCTGGGAAACATAGGAAAAAAAAGGAAACACAGAAGAAATCCAAGTAAGCTTTGAGAAGCTACCACAAAGTGTAAGTCCATTTCTTTATTGCCTTCTTATTCTACATTAGTAAATTTCTACTTTAGAGATGAAAGATAAAGCGAAATTTACTGAATTTCCCAAAAAGCCTCAGTGTCTGCTTGTGCCTACTTTGAAGCAGGCACACAAATTGATAGCTACGGCAATTTCTCTTACAAAGCATATAGATTCTGTGTCCCAATAACTTTCCATTTGGTGCAGCACCCAGTCCTTGCCAGTGGCCAACAGTAGGTGCTGGAGAGGAGAATAAAAATATTGAGCAGATGGTGACATTCCCCAGAATAATCTGGTTCCAGAAGTCTATGACTTCTTCACCTGAGGCGGTTTCATAGTCCTTGACTAATAGTTCTTACATGAATGAATGTAACTGCCTTTAGACTTTTGACATCCTGTTGAGATGAATTCCAGAGATTAAGGGGGTGTTATCTGAAGAACACCTCCTCCTGTTCCCTCAGAACTTGTGATGTGCTGGCTTCCTCTGACAGCCCCCCCGTCCCCCTGCTGTGGGACAGTTCTGGAAAAACACAACAATAAAAGTTTTAGACTGATATATTTCTCAAGAGTCCTTATACAGTCTAAGTAAAAAACCCTTGGCCAAATGTGAGGACACTCAGTTCTGAAGGTGTTTGAATCCAGGGCCCAGCTTTTGCATTTTGTGCCCCTTTCTAAGGAAGTCCCCAAGGCACGTCGGTGAAGCAGGTCTGAAGCCACTGCTCTGGGAGGTTCCAGTGAAGGTCTCTGAGGAGCTGTGTTTTATGGTCACCCTCGCTGTGACCTCCCACTGCTGATGGAGGCAATGTGGGGGCAGATGACATGCAGAACAGCCAGTGCAAACCTGTGCCTGTCGCAGATCGCTCCCTCAGAGCATTCGCAATAGCAGACACAGCTGGGGATCATTTCCTTTCCCAAACAAACATCACAACCTGATTCAGCTCTTCAGACACTTCAAAATTCCATCTTTTTTTTTTCAAAAATTCATCCAAAGTAATATATTAGAGAAAAGATCTTAAAAGCAGTGTGACTAAAAGGGCTCTAGGGAAACAAGATGAACTGATTAGACATTTTTGTGTAGTTTGATAATTCGGCAACTTTTATTCTCGTATTTTTGGTACATCTAAAAGTAAAGTGTTCATTACTCTATAAATAGCTTGTCAGCTAGAAAAGCAGAGTGACAGACCCTATGTTATTTGGTTGCTTTGATTTAAAAGCTGTGCTCTATTCCAGCTCCTGCAGGATATCCGTGTGTGTGTGCAGCTTTTGAGGGACAGTCTGGTGACTGCCTCTGTCTATTTATCCATCTCAGGGTCCCTCAAACACAAGCTTTTGTCCACACAGAGGACTAGCCCTACAGAAGGAGGTGATGGAGACCGGCAGGCCAAGCCTAAACCAATATTCCTTGTTTTATACTGAGCCTGGGATGCATCCATGGAGAGACAGCAAGGGTGATCTATGAAGAATGATGGCTGTTAGGTCAGTGAGCCTTTGAAAGGCAACTGTTGCTAAAAAACATTGCTTAAACTATTTGCATCCTTGATACTCCACTGTCTTTGAGAAAACTGGGAAACAAGAAAGAGAAATCCCAGGAGAAGAGCTCCTGTAGTGCACTTATAGGCAATCTGCAGCAAATGTTAATTGTTAATTGGATGTCCCCTCTGTGCCATGAGATAAAAGTGCCCAAGAAGCTGTACTCAGCTTTGCCTTTGCAAGCCTTAAGATTGCTTCAGTTTTCAGCAGAGAAATGATGTGAGTGCTGAATATCCATTTGTCCTCTTGCGTCGCAGCACCTCTGTTTAAAAGGAACTTTGGGATTCAAAATACTGCACAGAAAATGCACATAAAATGGAATAAATTTAAAGCTTTTACACACGTATTCTAGAAAAAAATATTGAAGTTTGTCAAAATGACATCTGCAGAATTGACCTTTTTGTCTCCCTGTTTCCTGTTCTGAGGATATGATTACAAATAATAACAGCAGTAGTAACAATGTCGGGTGCTGACTCTGATGAAATAGCCGTGCCCAAACACTTTTCCAGCAGCATGAATCCTTGGATAATAGTTGGCAGTGCTTTTCCACCAGTCCTCCACATCAGGCTTTGTGTTTCTTACGGGGTTGAGGGACTTGGAGTTGTTGGGAGACATGAATATAACGGGAATTCCATCAGATTTCACAGAATTTGTCACTTGCCTCCAACAAACGAGGGAGACGTGAAAGTTTAATGCACGCAGCTGATGTTTGCTAAGCCTGGAAAGGGTGACTTTCCAGGACCTCTATGCTTTTGGGCTGGGGAAGAGGTTCATGAGCAGTGGAAGGTCATGGCTGACGCCGAGCAGCTGGGGCTGTTTGCAGAGTTCGTGGTCTGGGAGCAGCAAGATAAACAGCAGAGTCCTACTAAAAAATAAATAGAGCATGTTATCCCCAACTTTTGACCAATTGGGAAAAAGTACCATCATGTCGAGCATGGGCTTTATTAGTTAAAGTTTTAAAAAATGTCCAGAAAGTCCTGATTTGCGGGAACTTGTTTTTGGTGTGGAGGAGGAGAATAATCCGGTTCAATTACGTATCCCAAGATCTCTGTGAAAATAGCAGACTGGTTTTCACTCAGATCAGCTTCCTTTATGTGCATGGAGCTGACTCTGTATTCCAGCTAATTGTGCTTAAAGATTCATTATGACTCAGTTTAAAGGTTTATTCTGTATTTCCCCCCCCTCTGTTTATAACTTCATGCAAAAAATGACATTCACAGAGTGATGGTCTCGGAGCTGAATGTGAAACTGGTGGTCTCGAACTATTCTCCTATAATTTACCATGTACTTGGCCCCTCTTCTCTTTTGTAAAAACAAATGATGATAACATCTATTTGTTTTCATTTTAATGCACTAGAATTAGCTCTAATATAAGTTTTCCAAAGCACTGTAAGCAGAAGTATATAAAATTGTGCCAAAAAGACTATGAATAATAGATCTGAAGAAAGTCCTGGAAATGCATGGATTGCACTATCAGACTGCATTAGGCAGAACTCATTTGGCAACTTTACTAGGTTTTGGGGAGCATTTATTTTTACTTTTTATTGTTCCATTTTTGCCCTGTAGAACCAGAAATCCACACACTGTATACCAGTCATTGGATGGGAAACTTGTACTGTTTTACAGAAGAAAATAGTTTAAAAATACCAAAATACCACTAATAGCTCCAAACCCTCAAGGGACTTCAGAACTGTGCTATTGCATTGAGGGGAGCTATTAAAACTTAACTTTTTCTATATTTCGTACTTTGAGTGATTTGGCAAAATGATGATTGAAGAGATGAAAATAATAAAAAATATGGAGTTCACTGCCCCTTCCCAAGGCAGGTGACTGATTGCTTTTCAAATTTAAGGTTTGGCTTTACAATGAAGAATCACTAATATTTGCCTAAGGGGATAAAATAAAATGTATTTGCTAGGGTGGAATTAAATGTAGTACCTCTTAAAAAAAACATTCTGGAAGGGGTAAGTGTTTGAAGACAGTTTTTCTCTTTTTTTATCTGTACACTTTTACTTTTAATATTGTTGAGTGCTCCCATGTGTTTCTTTCAATTCTTAAATGCAGCTCTAGCCTAGAATTATAGAGGTTCTTAAGGGGTAGTGTTTTAAATAATAAATATTTGAATAGTGATATAATGATACAAATCGCCAACATAACAAGCATTTTCTCGAATGTTTTATCGCAAGAGACATCCAAAAGTTGTCTATAAACACTAAGACACCTTGCATTGTCTGAACTTTAATGACAGAGTAGATACTTTTCCAGAATTTGTCTTTGCAAGCTGGTTCAGGCAGAGGATCCAGGTATAAAGTAAATATATGTTCAGAGTTGTCCAAGTTGCCTCTGCGTGGTCGTGTTAACTTTTAAGTTGGGCAACAGTAAGGAGGAACCAAGATGGGCAGCAGAGCATCTACCATTCTCTTTGCAGCTTCTCTCTTCCCTTTGAGGCAGCATCATTGTGGGTGTTCTGAGCCCAACTGTGAATCCACCTCCTGGGGGGGCCGCAGCGTGTAGGAGAGGGGGTGTGGGGGACCTTAAAATGAAGAGGGAGTCTAGCATTTAACATCCCATCACAGAGCTGGTTGCTGGTAATGCAGACACAACGTCATCTTCAGAGCAGGCATGTTTTGTGTAAGTATTTACCTTCTTGCATTTCAAAACTACTAGAGATTATGAGATTGATTCCAGACAATTAAGAGATAGAACTGATTTACAGCTCTGTTCCACAATGTACCGAGTGGAAAACAGTTACGTCAGGTTCAATCAAAGTTGTAGTCATTTTTTCATTCATACTTTTTAAGTGTCGCTTGCTTTACTTTCAATATGTTAAGCAATATATTTGCTCAATATATTACAAATATGATTGACTAGATATTTCTGATATGAAATAGCTTCTGGAAAAAGCACACTGGTTAGTTGCCATGATGCATTTTGTGTTGCTGTTCTCTTGAAGTAGCTCTCAGAAGGGAAACCATCACTTAAGTCATTTGTCCAATCTGGCTATAAATCAGTGGAGACTACACTGCAGAAAATATTCCTTCATTGGCAGGCGCTTTGATGGGATGACCTCATCATTTTTTCCATCTCCAGTATGGAGGTGTCTAAGATTTATTACAATCTTAATATAAATTCAAGACTATGGCTATGTTTTTATGACTTATTGTCATGACAATGACAAAAAAAAGGCCGACGTGAGTACAAGATAGCTTTATAGTGTCAGGATATTAAAATATGTCAATCCAAGTTTATGGTGAAATTTAAGTAGGAAGCATCTGAAAATATTTTCTCATTTCTGTTCTTTCTAATATATTAAAATAATTAATTCTGTTACAGAGAAACAATGTTTTTCCCATCAATTCAATACATGACTTAAAAAGAAAATGACCGTTTCAGGATGATTTTAAAATCTAATCTTTCTGGATGAAATTCCAGATAGTCGTGGCCCACATTGTGACAATGGATGGCAGTAGGAGTCAGATCTGAAAAAGACCTCAGACCTGAATGAGAAGACATAGGTACAGTTCTGTGTCCTTGTTCAAAGATGCAGTCTGACTGCTTCTTACCTAAGAGTTGTCTCAGCCTGAGGGTTTTAAATGCCAGTAATAAAGCCCTTTTCACCCTGAAAACTCCCAACATTTAACCTAATGGCAGGATGCCTACCCTCCATCTAACCATCCCTGGAATCCAGAAACAAAACAGGGACTGATATTACTGATATTACTGGGCAAAGCAAACCCTGAAAAGCCTTTCAGAAATGCTGGGTAACAGGAGCTACTGCTGAAAGGTTACTGAGATGCTTGAAGAAAAGCTGAGGAACAACAGAAGAACTAAGTGTGTGAGGGGAACCCCTCAGATGGAGCAAGAAGTTCAAGAGGACCCTCCTCAGGAATGAGAAGGAAGGCTGGGCAAGACCACAGAGTAAAGGGTTATACCAGACAATGGAGAAAAAAAAAAAGGGGAGTCTGAAAGCCATTGGGGATTTGCAGCACCATCTGCATGCTATAGATCCTGCCACAGATGAGAAAGGGAAACTTTTGGGGGAACCCAGCTGCCATGTAAAGCCCAGCTGCATTTTTTTCAGCCCTGCTCTGTGTTAGATGACACAAGCTACGGGCACAAACAAGTGTCTGCTGTGTCCTCAGCTCAACCTCGCTCCTACTGTACGTACAAGCCATGTGCCAAGTGTGAGTCAGGACTGATCTGGCCTTCCTGGAATCTAGATCTTTTCACTGGGTGACAGATCAGACCACTGAAACTATCCAGGCTACCGTCTACAGGATGTTGGACCGGTTCCCAAGGTTGTAACTTCTCCCCCTTCTGACTTAATCACATTTCCTATTTGTCCTGCCATGCGACAGGGAAATATGTTTAACTGTCATCTTGCCATGCTCTTTCTTAAGGGTGAGATCTCGGGCACATTCTTGTTCACGTGTGTCCACAGATGCCACAGTCACACCATGAACGCAATGGCCACGGTGCTTATTTGTGTTTATATTCTGCAGCTGTGGTCTCTGGGAGGAGCTTTCTCATCCCTGGCCTCCGGATGGCAGTTTGGACAGCCCTTACGAGCCTCCTCTAACCATCAGATGGCCCTTACCCGCCTCCTTTGGTGACACTCACCAGATGATCAAGACACAAATACCCTCCAGCTAAGTCACAGAAGCCACCCCAGACTGCTGACATCTCCTCAGGCTCTAGCTCTCGTCAGACCTCTTTGTGATTGGGTCTTTTCTTTTCCCATGCAAATTTGACAATTTATCTTCGTCTTGTTTGACTTTTCATCTGCAACGGTCCTGCTACTCTTCACGATCAAGTGACATTGCAAATGTCCCAGACATTTTTTTGCCTTTCCCAGAATCAGGACCACTGTCAAGAGCCACCTGTGGCGGGAGAGTTCAAGTGTCCCTTCTCCCAAAGCACCCTCCAAAGGCAGGGTGCGTGTGGATGGCCACAGCAGCCTCTCTGAAGTGTATGCAAGGACCTTTTTTTTCACTTCGGTGGGATGTGACAGTGATATGGAAATGAGAAACAGAAACCCAAGTCAACATCACTGAACTTCCAAACCAGTTTCAAATCTCATGGAACATGCCACACACCTAAAATTCTTTTTTCTTTGCTTGTGTTTGATCTCTGATGATGCTCTCCCTGCAAAATGTATATAGTACCTGCAGGCAGGAAGGCTCAAGATGAATATGCAGCATGCAATGTGGTAGGCAGTCATGGTGTTTAGGGGAACTCACCAGGGAATGGCCGATTGACCAAGCCAGGTGGTTGTTCCCCAAGTACTCCTCAGAGGAGAACTGAGAGCTGTGCGTTGATTAGAGGCACTTCCTTCTACTGAGAGCGTGAGTTTGTTTCTGGTACGTGGCAGCCAACTGAGAATAATTCCAGGGAATATCACATCCTTGGGGTGAGCTGGCACAGTTGCAATGTCAACATGGTTGGCAAAAAGAAGTTTGGGGCTGGCAGGAGACAGTTTATAGGAATTATCTAGGAAGAAGGGCGGAATTGGATGGATGGAATCGTTGTCCTCAAGCAAAGGGGAGGAAATGGTGGACTTGGGGTGTCTGGTGATCCGGATAGCTAGAGGGTGTGAGTGAGAAATGGAAATGTGAAAGGCAAAAAAACCTGCCAGGGACAGCAAAGCAGCTGAAGGAGGTGCGTATGAGCAGACACGGAAAGGGAAGATGAGGAAGAGGGAGGTACAAGAGCAGTAGGTCATCCAGTACTTCTGTGGGGAAAAGATGGTGAAAGGAGTGTGTAGTGAATTTTGATCCCTGTAAAGGCAACGATGAGGAAAAACAACCTCTCGCCCATACTATTGCATTTTTGGGTTAAAATCCAATTATTTATAATAAATATCATATATGACTGTCTTTCAGATAAAGATATTTAATTCGATGCCAAATTCATACATCAGTGAAGTTGAAGTCAATGGCAAAATTCTAGGTCAAATCAGTCCAAAGATGCTACCAACACAGTATAAAACACCGCGAAAGGAAAAAATTGCCATTTTGGCCTTACAGAAAATAAGTAGATTAACTATAAGAAAAATATTTTTCCCACCTTCACCCCTTTACTTTCCACCATCATTCAAATGCCCACATCCCTTGAAGACTTTGGAACTGGCTGCCCATTCATTAATGTCTTATTAGCTATTTATCATAGTCAAAAGTCTCGGCCAAGTGTTTTTCTTGGACTACCAGCACGCAACAGTCTTTTTAAAGCAGTTGTTGCTTCCATTATGTTATTTCCTCACTGTTGGCTGCTATTCTAGGGTTCAGACTTTTTGCTGGTGATAATTTGTTTCAGGTCACAGTGTTCCTTGGCTTAAATTCTCCAGAAGATCAGGTATGAGGAAGGCAAATGGTTATGATCGCTGGCAGTGGAAAATGGAAGAGAGACTTTCATGTTTGCAGGAATTCAGTTGCAGAGGAAGAAGTCCCATAGATTGATAGCACGGGAGCTCAGGAGAGACCACTGGTTTGTTGCATCCAACACAGCCTGCAGATTTTTGGAATGTCTTGTAAAAAAACATCAGAACTCGGTGTTATCCATGAACTTGAAGACAGCACTTGATTTTTCAATGCTTATTTTGATAAGAAGCGTCATGGAAACTTCCATGTAAGGACACACCTGTAATATAATGTTTGTGGTTCCTCAAGGCTAGCAAATTTAGTTCATGGACAAATGAAGGTGAGGTTGTTAGAGACAAGATGTCTCACTCCTTAGGTGAGTTCTGACAAGTTTTTGTCTTGTTTACAAGAGGAAAGAAACTGCTTGATCTGGTTATTTTCCAAAATGACCTTATTGGTGTTTCACAGGGCAAGAGGAAGAGTATCAGCTCCGCAAAATTAAAAGTTCAGTCATGGTTCACCGCTGATTGGGCCAGTGGAAGCAAAACTGATTTTGCACGTAAGTGTATGTTTTACAGTTGTGGCAGGATCCCCACTTTCAAGGTGATGGTTGAAACAAGCCTGTGCTCATACACTGAAGATTAAATCAGCCTTTTGATGTCTTGTTGCTGCTGACAGTTTTCTTTTTCTTGTGTATAATGTGGTGCTAAGGCTGGGAGAAACTCATGTCTCTGAGAAACGATGGCAGGACCTGGGGAGCGTGGAAGGTGGTGGCTGCAGAGCCAGAGGCGTTCACTCAGAGGGACTGACCCTCTCATCTCCTGCCTCTTTTCCAGGGGGCTGGGGGACACTGGTTTTCTCTGATTGGTGTGTTTAGCATCTTTCTGCTCACACTTGCATAACAACAGTGATGGAGAGTCTATGGATCTCTCTTGGATTTAAAGATCCCACATCTTTCCTTCCCACCCCAGCAGGTTGCCAGGCTTAAAGTGACAAAGTGACACAAGTTATTTTATTCTAGGAAAAGGCTGTGTTTCCTCTCTATGCTGCACTTGGGATAAAGCTGGCAGCAGCGCCAACTGCAACGCTGTAATTCAATCGCTGCTGTTTTCCACTGTGCTACTTCTGCCTTGCAGGATAGGTGTGTTTCCTTACAGCTTGTTCCCAAGCAAAGAATTTTTTAGTAGTGTTATTGCTTATTTAAGGACTGGGCACTCTTTTTTTTTTTTTTTTTTTTTTTTTTTTTAAATAATGGAATATGCCGCCTTCGTTACAAGAGTTTCTATTTCAAACCAAGACTTCCCTCCCTGCTCTGTTAACGTGGCTCTGAATGAATTCCACCCTCCCCATGCCCATTGGTAAGTCAAAGTCTTTTTGGAAAACAGTCTTCAACGATGTTTAGACTTTTGCCGTATTCTTTCATCCGGTCCATCCTCCCATGAGTGGGATCTTTCATGAGAGCTGTCAAGTATACTGAGAAGATGGTTTATGAAGTGTTAATAGCAACTTTCAACACCCTCAAATGACTAGTCATCCAAAGGCACCGCACTGTACTTTGTAAAAGCCTCTGTTTATAGTGTTTTGAACATGTGTGCTAAGCTATGCCATTTAAAGGGTACTCTCCTAGACTGCAACAGGAGGGAGAAAGTCCTTTTCTGATCTGATAATTTTGTTTGACCTCCTGAGGAAGAGAGAACTACATGAGGTGAGTGAAAGGTAATTTGCCAATAACTGATTGTGTCTTGTGTTCTGATGTGTTGGACATGCCCCATGCACCCCAGCAGTTCTTAACCGAGATTAGATGATATTTGTCAACCCAGGAGACAACACGGACTAACCCAAGGTGAACATGTTAAAAAAGAGGCTCCATGCAATATGTGAATTACATTTAAATCTGATACCACAGACTGGTTAAATGATAAAAAGCCTTAAAGATAGGATTCATGTATGAAAGTAACTTATATATCATGTAATATATTCATAACAAAGAATTACTGGAAAAGTCCTATAACTCCAGACTTCCAAGTATGGCCTGATTTTTTCACACCTTATGGTTGTTAATGCAACTATATACACCTGTGTTTCATCAGGCCTGACCCTGTGGATCTAAGGGCATGAAAGAGCAAATACAGGTGGTAAGAATCAGCCTAGAGGTTTGTTTCCTAACTTAACATAGGCAGAGGCCTTGACAAGAAATATATATGTGGTGGCTTCTGGCAAGGTTTTCTGGAGAAAGCTGGTGAAATTTGACTGTGTTGAGGAGGGATTGCTGTACAGGGGAGAGCTCTGTCCTCATACAGAGGTTGCTTTCAGAAATGTGCCTTTCTGAGGTCTCATCTGAGATACCAATGAAGCTGGACTCACACATTGATTTTATGCATAAATCAGGTAAGGTAAAGGTATCAGGACTTTTAAATCTGCTTCCAGTAGTAAGTGATGTGCATTTAACAAACTGCCAAAGCGCTCATCCATTTGAAGTTATGCATTCCCTTGTGCCTTAAAATGTCATAAATAGCACCACTTGAAGCAAAGGAGTAATTACATCAATTACAACTGATGAAGAGAAGTGCATTAGATGAATTTTGGTCTGTGGGACCTGAAAGCCTCCTTGCTTTCCTTAGTGTAATTTATGCATGGGAAAGTTAGGTTCTTAATTTAAATTAGACTTCCTTTATTGCCAACCAACAGCTCTTAAAGGATGATTCATCCGATGCCAATATCCCTAGAGATCTGTTTCTTTGTGACAGTATTTTGCAAATTTCAAGACTTTTAGGAATTTTTCCTTCAACCTTCTTTTCTTTAAGCTAAATAACTCAATTTCTTTCCAGCTCTCCTCACAGCATATATTTTCTTTAGTATGTCCAATTAGTGTATGGTCAGAGAAAGGAGGGGAAAAAAAAAGAGCTCAGTAATTCAGTTGGGGACCATGTCAGTTGTGAGCAGAGCAGGTGGTTTACTTCACATGCCTTACCCTTGACTCCTGCTCAAGTATCCCATAACATTGTTTGCCCTTTTTGCAGCAGCAGCATAACACTGTTATGTTTAGATTGTGCCTGTTTAGACTCCCATTAAGTCGGTTGTCCCCCACCCCGTTGCTCATTGCTACAAAAATGTTGAAACTTGCACTTGTTTTTTATAAAATTGCCTCTTAATTTTTTCAGGCCACTTCTCCAATGTGTCGAGGGAATTTTAAGTTCTTTTCCTGTCACTCAGTGCTCTCTTGGCTCTTGATGTGCTTATTTACGCTTTTTCCCGTTGTTAAGATGAAGATAATGACCAGGGCTGGAACCATAACGTAATCCCACTGAATACAGGCTTCCATTTTGATACTGAATGTTTTAAATCTTCTGTCTGGATACTGTTTTCAAATAAGCTTTGCACTACCCTGTGATGGCTTCATCTGGACCGCATTTCCCTATTGCATTTCCAAGGGTAGTCCCCTATTTCACTTCAGGAAGACAATGTCAAAATTCCTACTAAAGCAGAGATATACGTTATGTATACATTCTCCTACCCCCAGCGTCACTTAGAGAAATATAGTCAATCTGAAACACAAAAAAAAGTGCTTTATTTTTCATACAAGCAATCTATTCAAGATAATCTGCTAAAATGACAGTGAATAACGCTACTTAAAGTGGTCTTTGCATGACCTTTTTTAAATAGTTAGTGGTGTTATATCAATATAGTGGTGTTCATCAGATCATACTTAAATATGGCTGTGAATTTTGTCCCTGGAAAGCACTTTCCTGTGAGTGCTATTTTTGGCTACGCGTTTTCATGAGTTCTTTTTGCTAAAGGGAAGTGCTCTCCTTGTACAGAGGAGGCAGTTGCCTCACACTTACTCCTCTATTTCCTTTCTGTGACACTCCCAAATCCATCTGACTTAGGGAGCTATTTAGAAAATTAATCTCTCTCTCTTTTCCTCCCATAAAAAGAACAATGGAAATCACTAAAAAATGAGACCACCGGGTTAGTCCCTGCAGGGCCTTATACTTAAAGGACTTGTTTTTAAATCAGTGAAAGGCAAAGATATATTGTACTTGGCACATGCAGAGACAATGGAAAAACATTTCCTTAAGAGTAGGTTTCCTGTACTTGAGTGCAATCTTCCTTTCGTTGATTTGAAGGGCAATACAGTGACAATTTTGGGAAAATAAAGGAATATGTGCTCCACAGTAATGCTGCCAAAATATCTCTGCAAATAGACTGGAGTTCATGCAAATGCACATGAAGAGCTGAACATTGATGTTCACACTGTATTTCACATTCATGAATTATACAGAATTTGTTGCAAAAGCTTGGTTGCCACAAAATCTTATTTTTTGTCTGCAAAGTATTTAGAGATACCTTATATGAACATTTCTGAAAAAAATTAAACTGCTCTGAAGTGAAATGGAATTACGTATTTATTTTTAACTTTTAAAACAGATAATGATCAAATGAACCCTGGTAATAAATCAGACAGCACGCTGAAAACAATTCTTGTAACATCTGCAATATCTGGTTAAATAATTGTGGATGTTTGTGGTATGTCTTCTAGAAGCAGCACAGAATTATTCCTCCATATATGAAAAGCACAATCTTGGCTGATTTGGCTGATTTTATCATTAAATACTTTTCTTATTTCTTTCCCA
This sequence comes from Tringa tobata, assembly GCA_033628505.1. Classification (NCBI taxonomy): domain Eukaryota; kingdom Metazoa; phylum Chordata; class Aves; order Charadriiformes; family Scolopacidae; genus Tringa; species Tringa tobata. The sequence goes on along the minus strand of JAHREE010000077.1, from coordinate 5,631,995 downwards.
AGACTGTCATAGTAGAATGGCAAGTGGTAACTGGGCTCTGGTCTTGTAGAGAAGGTGATTTTCCCTTAGTCCTGGAGGAGAGTGAAGTCATATCATCATGGTAAGAGGAAAGGGCAGATGTTTGCAAGTCTGCTGTGAGGCATTAAACGTGTTCTGATTTATTATAACTACATCAGGGTTTGTGAAATTCCATCTACAGGAAAGACTATCTTAAACTTAATCCCTCCAATATTAATTTTTTGTAGCTTATGTATGCACATATTTATCCATATGTAAGGATAAATATTAGAGAAATGTATATGCAAAATAATATGCCTCATGTGAGACAAAGAAAGAAACACTTTATTTGACCGTATCTTGAAGTAAGATTGGTTGCCTTTCTTTTCAGACCTTGTTTTCTTTCCTCTGTGATAAAAGCCCAGGAGAGGGGCTCCAGCCCTCCCAGCATCTCCGTCGCCCAAAGAAGATTTCACCTTTCCAGATGAGCACTGCCGAGCAATGTCTTACCGTTATGCACAAAACGGTGCAACAGCTGGCAAAATGTTCTTGATGCAGGCACATCTCAGATGTAAATGACAGCTTTTCTACTGCAAAATTAAGAAACAACCCGTGTGAGCCACTCACCTCATCATTCTCCTGTCCTTTGCTGTGCATCTCCCGAGCTGCTCTGGGGTCTAGAGGCACCGGCCGTCCCTCTCGTGGTCCCAACTGATGTGAAATGGGGGCAGACACAGGACTCTCCACCCTGGTTCCTTGCCTGACACTACATCAGGGCTGTCCTCACTCCTGTCTTTTGAACAATACAGTTTCTTGTTTAAGAACACAGCAAAAGCCTGCCCCTTGGGGAACTTTACATTCCTGAGAAGTCCTGATTATTTTGCTCTTTGCCAGAGGCAGAAAGAAACCAAAATACCTTGGGAAGCTCTCTGTAGTGAGGGGAAGCGACTAAGCCTTCCAGTTTCTGACAGCATATTGCACCAGCTCTGCCATTTTTCTGTGGAAAAGACACAACTCTGGATCAGGGGCTGAGCAGTGTTTGGGTCGGGGATGTCTGCCAAGAGGAGGATCCAACTGGGAAGGACTCTCACAAGACCTCACAAGATTTCTCATGATTGACTTCACCTTGAAAGGCTTTGATGGTACTCACCTTGAAATGAAAAAGGGCACTAATGGGGAAGCAAGACCAAAAACCAATGAAATATGTTTAAAAAGAAGCAAAGGAGGGATTAGTGCACTGTGTAAGTCCCTAAACTAGGGGACATGGTGTATATAAGGCTGCTCAGGAAGGATGCAGAAGTGGCAGAAGTATTAAATCTTCAACAAAGGCCTGATGCCTTCCAACTGTCAAGCTTCTAACTGTTAAATATGTGTTTCAAAAAGTGAACCAAGGTCTTTAGGCAATTTAATTAAAATTTTCTCCTCCATTAAGTTGTTCCTCTTGATAGACCCTCTGTTCTTTGTTTCTGTTAAACTCACCTTTTCCTGGCTGTCCAGCAATTGCAATCTTCTCTCCCAGTTTAATGACCTGTGGTATCATATAAAAATTAAGTTTTACGTGGAATATGAATCTTTCTGTCAAAGAAAGTCCAGGTATGGATAATGTATGTTCTTCAAAAAGTAATTATTTTTTACATTCATGAGCTGAATAGTCTAGGGAAGTGGGAACTGCTGACTTTTTTTTAAAAAAAAAAAACCACAAGGTGAATACAATATTTTTTATAAAAAAGTGCCCTATTAAATTAATATTTGAGACAGGCTCTCACCACCCTCACAGCAAAGAAGTTCTTCCCCAGATCTCATCTCAATCTCCCCTCTTTCAGTGTCAAACCCTTCCCCCTCCTCCTGTGGCTCCCCTCCCTGATCCAGAGTCCCTCCCCATCTCTCCTGGAGCCCCTTGAGGGACTGGAAGGCCACAATCATGTCTGCTGGGGAACTGAAGGTCTGCCCTTTTAAAAGGTTATCATCTTGCATAGTCCATGGTTGTTTTTGTTTGTTTTTTTTTTTTTTTTCAGAAAATTACTTCACTTTCATAACTGTCAAAGGTTTAATATATGGGCTGTTAAAATGAGACATTTTCCACATTAATTAGCCTAAAGCAGAAATGAAATATTTTTGCCATTATAGCAGTTCCCCATTGTTAGCCATATTTCAACATAACTCAAAGCTTGAACAGTGTTCAAAGATTTTTTTTTTTTTTGGTGCTGAGGAAAAGTACAACTATTTTAAAGAACCTCACGTAAAACACATAACATTATTTCTCTGGCTCAGTGATCCAATTTCTACTGTTTTATATTTAGGTGAACAGTACATACACTCAAAACTGTTGGCAAGAAAAGAGCTAATGTATGTATGGTACATTGTAATATTTCACTGGATGGATGTTTTCTCTACATTACAGCTATGATTTCAATTATTATTCAGAATTATTGCTGTGTTTTATAAACATAAAAATGGAAAGGGTTATTGACACACAAATTCAGTTTATTTATTGTTATTTTAAGTGGTTCTTTTAGGAATTGCCATATATAAACACAAAAAAGACCTGAATCAGTGTAACTTCATCTGAAATGCTTTCATTTATGAAATTAAATAGTGCATGCCATCCCTCTTTTTGTCATTCTTTTTCGGTTTTATGAAGACCCAAGCTGCACTGCAAAGTTCCAGGTTTCTGTCTAAAAAAAAAAAACCCAAAGCAATAACAGCACAATTTTAAAAGGGATTAAATATTAATGTATGTATTTCAAAATGTTAAAACTAGATATAAAATGCAAATCTTTTGCTGTTCTTCATTCTGCAGCACAGATACGTGTAGTGTGAGAGTCGTTCCAAAGGAGCATTTCTGGGTAAACCAAAGCCAACAGAAGCAGTGCCAGAAGGTCTGTCTGTGTTTGGTGAGGAGGACAAAGCACTTGCTTTACTCTCCACGTGATTCCTCAAGAGAGAGGAGAGCCCCGTTGAAGGGCAGGAACTGGACAGAGCAGCTGAGCAGGGTGTCCACAAGGCTCCCTTAGGGTTTGGAGCGTACTCTTTGGCAGGTCTCACCCAACTGAGCTGTTGCTCAAAGCAGTCTTGTGGTCCGTTGCAGAACAACGTAGGGCTGAAACACTCACAAGGCAATTACAATGATTCAGGTTTTGGAAAACTGGGCTCACCAGAAGTAGAATCAGATATTCAGCTGTTATAAATCACTCTGACTGCCCTGATGTCAATACTGACTTATGCTCTACAAGGGCCTGATAATCTCAGTTTGTAAGAAGAGAGTTCCCTAAAGATGTGATCCAAAGTCCAATGAAGTCATTGGGAGGCTTTCCATTAATTTCAGTGACTTTTAGATCAGTCTGCAAGTATTTAATGTTAATCTATTTTTAAAAATAAAATACAGGTAACCTTGGAAGCAAGTACAAACACACATATATTTAGAAAAAGACATATCCAAAATATTAAACTTCAAATAAAACTTCAAACGAGAAACAGATTCAGAACTTCTAACAACTCTAGGCATTGAATTCCACAGATTATCACCACTCTTACAGGCTGTGATTTGCTCTCCTGCTCTGCCTTTATTCAGGTTTTGTCTCCACTATGAAGTGCTTGTAAACATCAGTGCAGCACCACACAATTCCAATGGAGAGAGAAGGGTTTATAGCAAAGACTTGGAGCTGGAGAATTAATGAGATTAATTTTGCCTGGTGTCTCCAGCTGAACCTATTGTGATCTACCCCATTTCCATTTTTGTTTGTCAGTGTTTTATGGCTAACCATGAGATGCCCAAAGTGATGTGTTTCAAAGGAATCTGTGTGAGTGGTTTGAGTGACTTCGTATCCAGCTGTTTGCATTAGATGAGAGGAAAGGATAACAATAGAATTCTCTGGGTTGGAAGGGACCTTTAAGATCATCTAGTCCAACCATCAACCTAACTCCAATGAAAACCATCACTGAACCATGTCACCATGAACCATTATGTCAACCTGGCTTTTAAATACCTCCAGGGATGGTGCCTCAACCCCTTCCCTGGGCAGCCCGTTCCAAGGCTTAATAACCCTTTCAGTGTGAACATTTTTCCAAATATCCAATCTGAACCTCCCCTGGGGCAACTTGAGGCTGTTTCCTCTTGTCCCATGACTTGTTCCTTGGGAGAAGAGACTGACCCCTGCCGCTCTACACCCCATCTTCAGGTAGTTATAGAGCACAATAAGGTCTCCCCTCAGCCTCCTTTTCTCCAGGCTGAACACCCCCAGCTCCCTCAGCCGCTCCTCAGAAGTTCTCCAGACTCTTCTCCTTGTTCTCCAGACCCCTCACCAGCTCCGTTGCCCTTCTCTAGACCCGCTCCAGCCCCTCAATGTCTTTTTTGTGGTGAGGGGCCCAAAACTGGACCCAGCCCTCGAGGTGGGGCCTCACCAGTGCCTACGTAACAGGGATAAAATGGGGCCTCTTAATTCTCCTTCTTTTTGATGAGGGTTATTCACAGCAACATGTCTAAGAAATCAAAATGTCTTGGCTGTTAGTGAAAAATAACTCTTTGTATTTGTAATAAAAATGGTCTTATGATCATTTTTAAGAGTTTTTTCTATTAATATTGCAGAACGTCTATAAAGAATGTACAAATTTATTAAAATCTTCACCCAGACATGGAGATTTTATGGGCAGGAAAAAGTGACTTCTTTCATTTATGAAAAATAGAGTCACAACACAGGAAAAAGCATTATTATACTCACACAGCCAATCACATATGACATAGTACCCAGTTTATAAAGTCATAAAAATTATGACTTCATTATAAAAAAATAGTTAATTGAAAATGCTTGAAAAAGTTTTCTAGTCTTTGTGCACCATAGGAGGAGAACGACTAAGTGTAAAACTATTGTAATAAATGATTTTAGGAAAAAAAATGAGACCTGGGTTTTAAAGAGACATTCTGGCTTCGAATTACTAGAGATTCAAGGCCAATTTCAGACATCACAAAAGAAAATTCAGCTTTGATGAGGTTAGTGATTGTAAAGGAGACAGGATCAGTCCATCTGTACCTCACATTATTATTTCTACATAATTAATATTTATTATTTAGATTATTAATATACATAATATTATTTCTAAATAATGTCTTCTGGTTTAGAGAAAGAGCAATATTTTTGGGGTTATTTATTGATTCATTTGCACTTTTAATTATTTCAAACTGCCGTTATTTAGAAGTAAAGATCTATGGAGCTAGCGCAGGAAAATAGTATAAGCTTCTGTGAAAAATGCTCTTGCTGCACCAAGTAACGAGCTCAGCTACACTGAAGTCAATATGCTCTTTTGGCAGCAGCTACTTGTTGTTCTGTAAACAAATCCACATTTTCAGAGGACCTTTGCCCTCTTGCTGGAGAGCAGTTCTGCTGCTGGCACGCTCCCCCCTCTGCGTTCCTGTGGGTGATATTCGGCAGAGGGGTTACACTGCTGACTCAGAAAACGTGGGATGCAGTTCCTGAGATACGGCCCATGGCAAACAATGGGAGAAGGCACTAGGGATGTTGCCATGACAGGCCAGAGACGTCTCTCACTTCCCTGAAGACACCGCTTGCTCTTCTCTTCCCATTGGTGTCCTGAAGGTTGCTCATAAACTTTTTTCCTACTGTTTCGCATGCCTATCTGGATTTCTTTTGTCACCTCCAACCCCTCTCTCTCTTTTACAGAAAACAGAAGAAGCTGCCACGTCAGTAAACTTATTGAGATGTGGATCCCAAATCCAGCATGTTCCACATGACCCTTCCCCTGGACATCTCTGGCTTGGAAAGAGGTTCTGGACACAATCAGAAAGACCAGTCTTCTAACCTTTGGGCCTTTCTGCTGTAAAAAGAAAATATGCCTTTTTCCTTTCCTTTCCTTTCCCAGGTCTGTTGTCTCTGATGACGAATCCTTCTGTCAGTAACTTAAATGGAGGAATTCCATAAGATTCAGATGTAGCATGTAACTAGTGCTTGGCAGTGTTTAATTGACATGCATCACTGTGTTTATTCTGAGGAAGGAGGTGGAACGGTACCCACCAAGAATGGATCTTTGCTATCCTGTTTGGAAAGTGAAAATCATCACCTCAGCTCTGATTTTGTTACGCTGTTTTTGCCAGGTTTCCAGATGGCTCTGAGTGAATGGTAAAATTAAATATAGCTTTAGACAAAATAAGCTATATTCCCCACTGGCTTCTGCTATCAAGTTGTTGTCCTTGATTTAATATCCAACAGTGTCATAGAAAATGGCTGAAACAAAGTAAATTTTATCTCTTCTTTGCCAGCGTATGAATGGCAGTGATTTCAGCTGTTACCAACCCATCTGATATGGTTCTTACAGTATACAGAGGTGCTGTCATAAAAATATGACTTAGGGTAATGTTTGAATAGGATACTCAGCACAGGAAATTCAGTCCTGATCAAGTGGACACATAAATGGTATTATCAGGGAAACGCATTCTGAAATATTTGGTTTTTCAAGTTGCAATTATTGAATATGTTTTCAAAACTTGCAGTGCTTTGTGAAAAACAAAATCTGTGTATTGAAGTTTTGGTCTCAAAAACGTTCTTCCAAAAGTTGTAAAAATGAAGCTGAATTAGAAATAAATTATTCAGACCTATGTGGGGGCCTGAGTTATACTGGCTGTTTCTTGGCATTAAGTGCCTATTCTTGCTGGAGTGTGTCATAGTTTCTGTTAGAGAGGGTAGAAAACCTGAGCAGATGATGTCAGCACAGACAAGGTGGCTCCTGGCAGCAGATCTTGAATAATGGCTGGGTTTGAGGGCTGTGAAACCCATTTGGCTGGCTGTGTGCTGTGTGACCTCTCCTTCCTGGTGCAGTAGCCCCAGCCAGCAGAGTCCCTGGCACCGGGACGCGAGCACGAGCTTGGAAACATGCACTGATTTCAGGCAGAGGCTGCTCCTCACCCCCTGCTGGCTCCTCTTAGCTCCCCTCTGGCAGGAAACACCCCCCTGAAGGCTGCTTCCTGAACTGGGGGGTGTTTTCCTCTGGAAGGAGCAAAACATATGAAAATAGGGGTTCCCAAAGTCTTCTTTCTGGAGGGCTATGTGATAGCTGGGAAGACCATAATGAAAGCCAACCACTCTCCAACACCTAAAGGCTTCTCCATTCCCTTTCTCTGCTCCTGGTCTTCATACAGTGGGAAGTTTTTATTTTTCCAGTCCTTGCCTCTGTCTTCTGCAACTTGGTTGGTGTGGTTAGAGCGCTTGCTGGTGAAGACTGAGGCAAAATAGTCATTGAGTACCTCAGCCTTCTCTATATCCCAGGTAACCAGGTCCCCTGTTTCCGTCTGGAGAGGGCCCACATTTTCCCTAATCTTCCTTTCATCACTGAAGTGATGAAGCTTTTCTTGTAGAAGTTTTTCTTGTTGCCTTTGATGCTGCTGGACAGATTTAATCCTATCTGGGCTTCAGCTTTCCCAACCTGATCCATGCTCAGACAATTTCTCTGTAGTCCCCTCAGGCTACCTGTCCTTGCTTCCACCCTCTGTAAGCTTCCTTTTTGTGCTTGAGTTTGTCCAGGAGCTCCTTGTTCATCCATGCAGACCTCCTGGCCTCCTTTGTTGGGATGCATCATTCCTGAACTTGAACGAGGTGATCCTTGAATATCAACCAGCTTTCTTGGGTCCCTCTAACCAGCATTAGGGATGAGGTAGTTTTGTTCCAGTACCGTCATGTCCTACACTCTCAGACTTTTTTTGTGGCTGGATGCCTGAGATGATTTTCTAAATCTTTGCAAGCTTTTCCAGCTTCTCATTTCTATACAGGTATTTTGGTACATAAAAAAAAATGCAGAGAGAGATTCTACCTCCTCTAATCCCTGATTCTTCTGTCTAGTAGGAAGCACTTATTGATTATTCTTTCTAAGTTTACTTCCTAATGTGAGCATTTTCCCTGGATATTCTGATCATACAAGGGAAAGAAACACATCCTGGCCCTTTGGGACTACCTATGGACACACTGCACACTTGGAACAAGGAAGCACAGCCATAACACTAAGGAATTTAAGACACACAAAAATCATTATTTTGGTAGAATAAGGAAGGAAGAGTCAGAGGAACCAGCCTTCAACTTCTTCTCAGGAGTCAACCTCAGAGTACAAAAAGAACTCCATGAATCGCTTAGGGAATTGATAAAATAATGGTAATGGATGTATTTGGGCAGAAAGACAGTTGTTAACACACTCCTGTTTTCTGGCAACGGGAGTGTGGGGGCTGGAACCAATGTCATTTCACTCTATCTGTGTTCAGAAGAACACAAAAGAATCTGATTTTTTATTGTTAAGCTGGCAGTACACAGACTCAGTTTTTGTGTTCTGGAAAGCCAGACATTCTTCTTAACTGAAGAATATTAAAGCAAGACAGCTTGAACTCTGCTTTATGCCCAGGAGTGTAGATCTGGAAGAAGTTCACTGGTTTTGATGAGGATACTTTGGATTTACACCAGTGACTGAGAATAGAACTTGGCTCTGTATCTTGTCCTTCTGGTGGTAGTGAAAAATGCAATCCTGATAGACGTGCAAGCCATCACAGGAGTATTCTCGCACTGGTTCTACACTCAACTTCTGGATGTGGGATTTAAGACTGTGGAACATCATCCAGCTTACACAAGAGCATCTCTGAGGAACCTGGTAGAGAGGATCTGCAAGAGGAGCAGCAATCTAAGCTTGCACTGCTCATAGAGGTTTCCTGTCTGGGCCTCTCCTACCTCATCAGAGGACATTCAGACAATATTGTCATGTTTTACTTATTTATTTATTGAAGTTTGTGGCTATAACACACAAAAATAGTTTAAACAGCAGTTGTTCAGAAGAAAGGCCATGTGGAGTTGGAGGAACTGAAGAAGCTTGAGTAGTTTTTATTGTAATGCCTTTACAGAAATGCCAGCTATGGAATAAATCACTATAGACACAGGCATTATCAGTGTTTGAACTGCAGCATTATTCTTTCTAGCCCAGACTTATTTTATTGCAAGTAACTGGTTTGCAGATGAAAATGCTAGAAACACAGTAAAGCCGTAAGCCTCACGTGCTGTCTTGGTGGATCTTCTCTTTTGTGAGAACATGTATGGGAAGTTTTACAGTCCTAAAGCCAGAACCAGTTCTAGCCTCCAAAGTTTAATTATTCTTTTTCTTTCAGATAATATGCCATATCCTGCTAGGACTTGCCAGTTGTTTACTTGCTATAATGCAGAGGCTTCCTGAGCCATCCTTCTTGGCATGATAAATCCAGAGATACAGTGCTTTAAAATGACACACAGATGGGAAAGTTTCTAACAGGCATCAAAGCCATTGGATTTGTAGTGCTTTTCCTATTGTTTGGTAATGACTGAGAGGGAGTGGATCCGTCTGTGACCTGGCTAATTGAAATGAAAGTCACAGAGTATTAAAAACAAATGGGAAGATGGAAATGAAAGTTGCGGTGGGATTTTCAAAGGAGTTTTCAATCTCATGGACATTCGTTGTCACTTGAGTGCCCGGCTGCCTCAGGCTGCATGGGAAGTCCCGTCACGAGAGCCGGAAAAAACAACGTCCCAGCTAACCCATACCTCTAAACTTAAAAGATAAAAAGAAAAAAATAAAAAAAGAAAAAAAAGAAGCGACGGTCACAGACTAAATAGACCATGATTTGGGACCACACTGTGCTTCTGCCACTCGCTTTAATTGGGCAAGCATGTTCGTGTGCTTTGATTTTTCCTGGGGACAAAGAAAAAAAAAAAAAAAAAAAGAAAAAGAAAAAGAATCAATAGAAGTGTCATCAAGCAGCATATTTTGCTCTTTATTCACTTTGATCATCCCTATCCTTCACTGGAAGCTGCTGCCAGCGTACTTAAAATGTAATGTCTTAATCACACAATCCCTTAAACACAATGAGATGAAGCTTTTTAAAGTTTGAAGGGATGATATGAGAAAACCCAAACGCTTTTGAACATTCATGAGACACATTGTCTCTGGCTTTTCTCCCGTTTCTGAATACTTAACAGTTGAAACCAAGTGATGTTCCAGTCCAGTAAAGCACTTACTGTTTGCATAATAATTGTGGGATGTGAATGGCTTTATGAAATCAGTTAAACCACTTATGAAGTTAAAATAACTAGATAATGCTTTCAGATATATTCTAACCTAGTTTGCTCTGGGCCAACAAAATATATCTTCAATTGTTTGATTGTTTGGTTGCTTCTTTCAGCCTTCATTTTCCATTATTCTCTCAGTGCATGAGGGATTGGGATAAACCAATAGACTGACTTCACTTGCAGGGGTTCTTTTGAGGCAGAGAACCATGTCCCGGCATTGGAAAAGAAGTGCCTAAGCACGTCTCATTGGGAATCATGAACAGGGCTTTTATTGATGTCATTAGAGATATATTTAGCGATGTCTGCTTTCTAATGAGGAGTATGTTCAGTCCCACAGATGGCACATCTGTTTTATATGACTTTTTTTGAGAGTTATTTACATGAAAGTCCATTACTATTCTGGATTCTGTTTATACTTATTGGGACTTTCCCACATGGGGTTGTTGGACATATTTAATTACTATATTTAATGAACCACCAGCACTGCACAGTTACAGTAAAATACATACAACTTCCTGGGTGATCAAAGTGTGACACGAGTGAAACCGGGAATACAAATGAGCTCAATGTGTCTGTCTGATTTTTTTTTTGTCTTTTGCAGAGTAGATCCACATACTACCCAGCCATTACTATTTTGTTTTTATGTTCTCAATGTTTTTTTTGGACGTTAAGAATTTTTACCAGTGGTTACTGTGTTCTGCTAGTGGTAAGGCAGAAATATTGTTGTGGGTTAGCAAAGCTTTTATTAGAAGAATTATTATTTTATTAATAATGATACAAGACTGAAAGGTTTTATGGCTGCTGATTGACAGCAGTAGGACTGTGTGCTAAGAAATCTGAGACATTGCAATAGCAAAAGAGTCTTAAGTCTACATGGGAAAACAATAATTTGCTTTTTCTCCATAATCT
>JAHREE010000077.1:5560917-5606879 GCA_033628505.1 Tringa tobata | reverse complement strand
AGACATGGCTAATAGAGGTACAATTCCTATATCCACTTCAGGTAGAATAACAATAAGAAAAAGCTATTAGGTAGAACTTCCAAAACTCTGTCTACTGAATATAGTCTCTGGGAAAAAAAAAACAAAACCACAAATAACTTTCTAAATATTTAATTGTTCTGCATAACTAACTATGGCTTGTCCTAGGGAACTCCATATATCTCTTCTCTTTAGGTTTTCCCTACTTTATCCTCCCATCCATGATCCAGTGATAGCAATCCCCTCTGCATACCACAGCTGACATACTGTTCCACTTCAGTTTGAGAGAAATGCAATAAAAAATAGCTAAATAGTGTGCTGATGAGAACAGTGATTGAAAGAAGCTTTCATGAGGTTTATAACACCTTCATAGTTTGCTGGTGCCTAAGATCAGCTGAGCTGGGAAAGCAGAGAACTGCAGCTGGGAATGAAAGCCAGCTTCCAAATGCAAGTGTTACTGGTATTATAGAGGAATACACCTGAAGAGGAGAGCAGCATATGACTTCACAGCACCAAAAATCTGTACGTCATCATATTATTTTCCCTAGATCTAAGCATTTTGTGGTCCAGCTGGGAGGGAATGTAAAGGTTATATTGTGTTGTTATACAGCAAGTGTATTACATTCCTCTTCTATGCAAAAAAGTGCTGCGAGTACCTCAAGGATGATTTGAATTGATGAATGAAGAGATATGCATAAATGCAGGTGTAAAATGAGATTGTTAATACAAGTACACACTAAGGTAAATGTTAGCATGTAGGCGCTGTTTTCCTGGACATTATGCTTTTCAGAGCCTCTGCAGAGAACGCTTTCACTGCGTCTTATAAAAGCCATTTGTCACTCAATAACAAATTAAGATCCCAACAGTCAGACTATTTTTTCTTTCTTCATTGTTTTTTATTTATAACTTGGTGCTTAAACTACTCAGGAATTTTCCAAACATAAAGAAAGACAAGAGCTATTGCTTCATCCCCTTGAGCATCTAAAATAACAAAGATATTTGGAAACGCTCTCACTATACTAAATCCCAGATGACAGCATTAGCTCATTCCTATTGTGACTTCCTTTGTTTGTGTTCCTAAGTATAAATGATGCGAAGAGTATGACTATAAATAATATCATAGTGGTGAACTAGTTCATTACTGGTGAAAAGAACTGTGGGACTATGTCCGTACTTTTCCCCTTGGATACCCTCCATTTACCAATGAGCAGGACCTATATTTATCTGTTCTGACAGCCCCCAGCACAGCACCCAATGGCCCCAGGAGCTGGTCTCTGGATGGGCAGTCGAGCTCTGTTATGAGCAGATTTGTTAATGTAATCCCTCTCATCCTTTATAAAACATTTCCCTATGAGATGTTCAACATGCTCTAAAAAGGAAGTATCATAAGCTTTCTCTAAAACAGGAGAAAAGTGCCCAGATTAAGGATGAACATGATGTAAAAGGTACAGCTTCAAGAAGTAAAAGGCAAATGTTTCTGCACAGGAATCTGTGTCAATCCACGGGCCACCATGAGCCGTCAGCACCTCCAGATGCTGTTGCAGATATTGCTTGATTAAAGACATTAGAGCACTTTTGAAGAGCTCATTAGGAGTCCCAATTTCATACACACCATACACCTATACTGTGTATAGTGGCCTTTGTATTAAATTATGTATTGCATGTATTTCTGTATAGAAAACCACACATAATCAACATTACTGACTCACATCCACTGGTGTTTGCAGGACACACTCAGACAACAACCACTATCTGTGCCCAAAGACCCCCAGGCTTTCCAGAACTGCTGGGGCCATTTCAGTTCTTGGCTACAAAGAAGACAAGAAAGAGAGAAGGAAAAAAGCAAGAAAGCAAACATGGTGGAGAAGAGATGAAATGGAGTAACAATAATACTTGGAGTGCGGGAAGGTGCTCGTTAAGAGGGAGAAAGAGAAAACCATGAGGCTTAAAATTGCACAAATGAGCAAGTGAAAAAAACCCAACAACATAAAATGGAAAGAACTGCAAAGAAAATATAGTTGGGGGCACGATGCTATAGATACTATAGCAAATAGATACTATTTTTCGTATGTAGCTCTGTGGGTCCATGGCAACACCCTCCACCAGACTTTGTCATAAGGTGATAAATCTCATAATTCTGAAAACACTTTTTGGAGTAAATTGTTTTGACACTGTAAATCCCAATTAACTTACAATTTTTTCCAGGACCAAAAATGGTAAAACTAACAATAGAAATGAGGCTGTTCTGAGAATCAGGCTCCCTCTGCCAGTAAAACAAAAAAATAAAGATCCTAAAAGGTCATGATTTATTTTTTTTTTTTTTTTTAACATTAGTCTTCTAAAAATTCTATAGTAAAAGCGTGAAAAGCTGTAGTGAGACAGGGCATAAAAAGAGTAAAGCAATTTTATTTTTTCTCCAGATAGCTCTAGAGTTAGAAATAGGCTGTCAATATGAAATGTAAAGAAGGGTGCCAAGGATAACCATTCTGCTTAACTCCATCTGGAACTGCATCTCATACTATAGACATGTTTTTTGAAAAGTCTGACATAATATGTTGATTAGATGAATTTAAAGACTCCAAGAAGAAATAATCTGAGTAAACAATATCTTAATTTATTAATATCAGTCATCCAAGGAGTTCTCTGAGATTGTAACTGGGGAGTTCATTCCTTGAGGATAAGCTGCTGCAGGGAGAAAACATTATTTATCATCAATTTTTTTTGGTTTTGTTTCCCTACTTATATTTATTGCAATGGAGAGAATAAGGACAGAAAAATTAAAGTAAGCTTGATGCTCTTCCCACTGAAAAAAAGCGTAATTAGTTACCTAGTCCTTAGACTATTCTCTCTAATTTTACTCAACTGTTCTATTGACGTCAATGGAAATTCCAAATCTAGAATGAAGACAGAATACAGCTTATTGTCGTTTTGGAGCATAACAAAATATAAACCAGTCATTTATAAAATATTTCTAATTGCAATCATTGCTGAACACATCACTCTTGATAAGTTTTCACAAACATGAAGGTCGGAATCACCCAAACTGGTAAACAGAATTCAATGCAAAATAATATGAATTTGTGTTTTTAAGTTTTTAAAAGCATTGACTGTATAACTCTCCCTCACAAGTGGCAGCCAAGAATTGTCAGATGCAAAATGCATGTTATCCCTGGTAATGATGTCACCCATTTCCTTTTTTATGTGCATATATTAATCATTTTGTTTATAAGGTGGTTTTCCAAAAAAAAAAAAAAAAAGAAAAAAAAAAGAGAGGTCAAGCTGCCTCATTAAAAACAACCCAAGAACATAAAACAAATGGGCACAGCAGATATTAAATAGTTATAAAAAAGATGTTATCATTCATTAATCAGTTTAAGTGGTTTTATCTGATTGCTCTGCCAGTTAATATGTCTATGCCTGGAACTCTTATAACATAAAAAAACTGGAATGGGAGAGGTAAATCATTTATACATGTCTATTTCCAGCCAAACTTAATCCAAAATCCAGAAAGCAGGCAGATTTTGATCTTACAGTGACCCTGACCGTGAATGCAAATAAGCTGATTTCTTGGAAGTTCTTCTCAATTGTCTTTTTGGTATGTAGCAGAGGAGTGCTGGATAGAAAAAATAGAAAACACTGAACTGCAGTTTTTGGCTCATTTCCTTTGCCGTAGCTGTGTTACACTGTTCAGGGGCACATGGGCTTTAGCAGAAATTTTGAAACCTCCCAATGATTTTTCTGGGCAGACCTGGCAAATGCAGCCGTGTCTGGGCTCCCAGGTGGGTTGGCCACTCAATCAAATGAAGTGGCTTTAGGATGTGGGAGTTATTGGCTAGTGCTGATCCAGGCTGCAGTACGGGACAGGAGAGGACTCTGTCATCGAATCATAGAATTATCTAGGTTGGAAGGGACCTTTAAGATCATCAAGTCCAATCATCAACCTAACTCTGATAAAAACCATTACTAAACCATGTCTGTAAGCACCAAGTTCATTGTCTTTCACCTGCAAGCAGCCACGATGCTTAGTCTAGATACCACCCCCTCTTCCCCAGGCTTTGTCTGCCCCTCCTATCCCACAGCAAAACAGAATGTGCTTGCAAAATGCCAGAAAACACATGCTCAGCCAATAATGGCTTTCAAGTGGTGTTACCACAACCCTGGAAGGGGAGAGACATCAGTGGACCTGCCCAGGACCTGGTGAAGAATGGACCTTGTCGCCTATAAAAGAAAATGTAAAAATATAAATAGAAAAATGTCCTGTTTTCTGCCACAGCAGACTGGGAGAGGGTTCTTTCTTGAGCGCTGATCTGCTGTTGGGTATGTCATAAGCAAGATCCATTGATCTGGCACCAGGGAGATTTCTAACATCATTTTCAGTAGATGATGTAAGTTCTGACTGAGCAAAACTCAGTGAAGCTATTGACACTTTTTAACTAAATTTATACTTGTTCAAATGACAGTGGACCCAAGTATGGACAGATTTGCCATTGCTGGCACTGTTTAGCAGCTCTGCTCTGCAGGCACCATACGCTGCAGTGGGATTAAATTAGCTCATCACTGCATCTACTCAACATCTGGGCAATGAGGATCTTGACTACTGAGTGAAGAAGTTACTTGAGACTCAATATTTTCAAAGCATTTACAACGAAACAATTTGGTCACAAATGTGGGCCCCAAATAAATGTTTCCTTTGTGAGGGTGGTATGCCCCATGATCCCACAAACCAGTGATTTCTGGTGAGTTTTTTAAAAAGCATTGCCTGGTTATGATGATCATCCCTGACTGGACAACATCCTGAGCATCTTGCTTCTGCAAAGCCTCTGACTGGAGCAGGGGTTGGGCCAGATGAGTTCCAGAGGTCCATGCCAACCTCAACACTTCTCTGATCCCGCGATTCTATTATCATGGTTAATTGTGACAAATTATAATGATATATGTTGCCTAGTTATCATTAAGGAGGCATATGCAAACATTTAATGGCTGTGGGTGCACAGATCTCTGTGAAGCCCTGAAGAGACACCAGTCCCCATCATCTCCTGCTGGGCTACCAGGGCACTGGTGTCCCTAGAAATGCAAAGAGGGATATTCTCATAAAAGGGTGGGTTACCAAAAGGGCTTAATGAGGCTGGGGGGAACTTTGAGGCCGTGGGAACCTGTGGGAGGGACCTTCCCCCACAGTTTTCAAGCCAATGGAGCCCGAGTGCCTCACTGCTGAAAGAGTGTCCCCGGTGTGAGGCGGCCGGCCAGCTTCCCCATCCTCACTGGGCGTCATTCCCTCCTTCCTCCTCAGTATGTGATGGTGATGGAAATGATGAGACAATATCTAAATGCCAGAAGAATTTTTTTCCACATCCAAATAAAAATTGACTCAATCTAACTGCCTTCTGGCTGTGTCTCATTAAAAGTAAGCTTTATTGAACATTCAGAAATGTTTAACAATGTCAAAATTTAATTACTATTTAGTGGGAATGGAACCACGCATGTAAATTGCACAATTTTCAGGGAAAGTCAACCTTTGGATGGTGTGCTAGTAAGGACTGGGCGATCTTTGGCATCTACTGTGGAAAGAGAAATGCATTATGGAATGGAAAATGAAGCTTATATTAAGCATGTACAAAGGTACAGCATGAAGTAGATGAATACACTGGAAGGGATAATTATACTGAACTCATGTTTCTAGCCACAAGGGTGAACTTTCTCCAAAACACTGACATGGCTGCAAGATCCCTAAGCCTCAGCATTCCTTTGTTGTTTAGTAAATCACTGTGAAGTCTATTGCATAATGTGCCCTTCATCCTTTCTTAGGGGTTTGTCCTCGCAGGGAGAAACTGCCTCAGTGTTCCAGCTGAGCTCAAATAGTGGCTGCAACCTGAAATATCAGAAAGTATAAAACATCAGCCCTTTGAAAAATTAGAAAACTTCTCACATCAACATATAAGGATGATAAGGATGCTCTGTGTGTCTAAACCAGGGCATCACCAGTTAATAGGCATGCAAGGGTTTTCAGCTGACGTATTTTGATAATTTATAAGTTCACTCCTCATTTTTCCTCAAATGACTCTTTTGCCTTCAAAGTACCCACCCCTGAAGAAAGAGCTTGTGGCTCAGGGGTATCTGGGGCATCCTGCAGCTGGGTTCAGCCAAGTCATTTTACCAGTGGCCTTCTTAAACTCTTTGCCAGCTAATAAAACCCCTCTCTGTTTCACTTTTCTTTTAATGTGAGAAAGAGATTCTGCCACTAGATTTGGTGGAGGGTGTCTCAAAGAAAACAGTCAAAGTTTGCCACTGACCTGAGGACTTAAATTTAAATGAAAGGTAAAACAGATGCTCTCTGGAAGAACTTGAGAGACTAATGGGCATGTGAATTGCATCTGGATTCCAAAGAGAGTATATGATCTTAAAATCTAAATCCTCTAATTTGAGAATCCTCTAGTAAGAACCTTCAAATTAATCTGAGAAAATGATCTGATGATCTTTAAAATAATCCGAGAAATCCTCTACTCTGGAACACTTTAGTGTTTAGTCACTAATTAGAGAAAATTCAAGCTCTAGCATTAACAGCTGTTAACCTGCTTTTCCAGAATTGCTTTGTCTTCTTTTTACATTTCTTTCAGTTTTCTGTACTTCCTAATCACTGGGCAATTAAGCGTGGAAGTGTTCCTTTGCAAATAGAGTTCACCATATATCAGGTTTGTTTGTGGCAACGGCTCACACAGGGACAATGAGGCTGTTGTGATCACACAAAATCTACGTTCAGATCTCAGCCTTGAGACACAGCCTCCCAGGAGACATTTCAGTGCCACTGTCACTCTGTTAGTGGTTCTGATTCTACTGATAGTTAAAGTTTGATGGTTACAGCATTATATCATCTCCTTAGAGGACATTAAAATAAGAGTAAAATACAGTAAAGTCCATATGATTGGTCAGAAATAATTTTGAATTGTCTTTATATATTAATCTATAATTGATGTTAGGATAACATTGCTTTCAACTGGAATATGAAACTCTAGACCACATTTTACTTTTTTTTGTCAAACAAAGGCCAAATAATGTATGAGGAAAGTTTAAATCCAGATGAAATACAGTATGCCAGACTGCTGGGATTTGCCTTCTGATGTGCTACTGGTTTGTACCCAGTTTCTGACGCTTCTTACTGCCTAAATTCCATCCTTCCAAAAGTCAGATATTGACCCACAACTCTCTCCCTTGTGGTCCAAACAAATGACAGAGGCCTCTGAGGCAGCTCAACATCTGAAGAAAAGCAAAACAGAAATAACAAAAGATGTGCCGGAGCACATGTTTTTCAATAGAAAAGGATGGAAAAGGGAGGGATAGAAAAGAAAAGAAGGAACTATATTCTTTTTTCGACTGGGAATGCAGAAGTTTTGCTTTTCAGGTCTGAACATCAGTTCCCAGTAGCACTGAAAAAATATGATCTTCAGCTTTTTTTGCCCGTCTGTTGTTGCTTACACTCCTCTTGTCTGTCTCCATGGGATGTTGGGTTTTTAAGTGATTTGAGTTGAACAGGACCTACAGGGTAGCTAAATAGAAAAGTGTAATGCTCAGCCTAAAGTGCAGAGTAATTCCAAACAACTAACTCACTTTTAAAAGAGTAATATTAAACAGGATGTTAAGGAGACTATAATGAAGTAAGTTTTACACTTAACTTCTCTTCTACAATGACAGGATTTGAAAGATTTTTCCTTCTAAGTAGTATACCTGCCAGTTACAGGAAAGCTATTTAGATACTGTGTGGTGAATTTAAAGTCACGGTTGCCTAATTAGCCTGAAGCAGAAAAATCCTTGAATAATGTGTTCGATAGAAGATCAGAAATATGATTTGGGGGCGTGGCTTTAAATAAACCTCTGTGAGATGATGAGAAGGAAACATTTCACTAATTTTGTAAGTGAGATGGTGGCTGGCTTAGGAATGGCATGGAACACTTCAATCTCCTGAAAAGGTACGTATACAGCTCCTGGATCTGCTGTATTACAGAAAATATTTTGCTTAACACTCATTGCACAAAATACACCTTATCCAGTCAGGAAATGAAACCAGATTATGTGATATATCTTTTCTGACACTGGCACAAGTTCTGCACAAAGTCTGATTCATCTTGAGCGTGGCAACTTGCAAACATACGGCCCTTTCACCTGAGTAGACACGAGGATATTTTTAGAAGCTTAACATTCTAAAAGCAAGGAGAATATTCTTTGGAGGAGTGGAAAATCCAACCTTACCACTTCAAATAGTCCTGGCAAGCGGGATGATATTCTTGCCAAAGCAACACCAATGCTTTTATAAGCACCACCCCAGGATTATCACTGACTAATATAAATGTTGTGCTGTTTATTTGTGTCCTGGTGAACTACCCAGTTCAGCTTGGAAATAAGTAATATCCACCGTCATGTGGACAGAAGGAGCCTGATTCTACCAGCTCTGGTCTGTTCAAGCTTCGCTCCATCTCTAGGCTGTAGAATCAGGACATGCCATTCTTTCACCCTCTGTGTTAATCCAGCCAGCTCCCTAGTCCTTAAATCCTCATAAAACATTTACTTATGTCCTAGAAATGCTCTGTATGAGAGAAAACTGCAGCAAAGTCCCTGCCATCCACTGCCAAGATTCCACAAGGAGTTAAGAGCTGACTGTGAGGGCTTGTCTGCTTCCAGAGCCAGGAGCAGAATCTGCCACAGGAAATAAGATAATGCATCAACAACTTAATTTATCTTCCAGTAGAAGCGCCTTGCCTTGGGGAGGCACACTGAATGCCGGATGCTGTCACACCAAAATTTGAAGCAATTTCATTACTGGTCTTTCAAATAAGGAATAATCATTTATTCAATTTATTGTTCAGACATCTATTCAATCTATTTGAGGAGTCCCTCTTAAGGACTTACAGAAAATATGGAACCTAGAGTCTTAGCTGATCACAACCACATGTACCAAGGGCAAAAGGTAGCATAAAGCCAGAGAAACAGTTTGTCAAGGCCCTGAGGGCACCAGAAGATCTCCTTTAGGTCCGTCCTCCACCAAAGTCCGTGGCCCAGGACCCTGTTTCTACCCAACCCAGAGCTGTCAGCCCCTGTCCCCAGCATTGCCCGCAGCAATGCCAGCCTCCATCTCTGTCTCCATCCCTGGAGGTAGTTGGTCTCCTCAATGGACCCTCTCTGCTAACAATGTCCAGTCCTGCCTCTGGCCCCAGCTCCTTTTGCTCCCGATGGGACCACCGGCATAGACCATGGCCCTAGATCCACATCTGGCACGGCTATAGATAGACATGGCCAAAGATTAAGTCAATTATACAAAAAATAGTTGTCTTTCTCAAAATCGTTATTACATTAGGTATACTTCAGGGCTGCCCTTGTGCTTATGTGCTAAATAGAGGCTTGGAGAGCATTTCCTGGTCATAAGGTAACGAAAAATTAGTTAAGGTAAGTCACGGTAAAACCTCTGTTGTTAATAATAACTTAAACTGCTGATTGGTGCAAGCATGGAAGATGTCTTTCACAGGGTGAAGGAGAAAATTAACAAAACCTGGTTAATAGTTAAATTAATCTACCTGTTAAGTAATCTTTTGACTCAGATTGACAGAGTTGACAGGCAAACTGACAAATATAGGTATTTTAGGCTATTTCTCTGCATGATAGCATAGGTAGAACCTGGTAGTACAGAGGGAGGTAAATGTTAGTAGTAAATGAAAAAAAATAAAAAAAATTGGCCTGGAATTAAGTGATGAGTGGGTGGAGCTGGGACGAGTTTTATTAAAAGTTTTTCCAAATTACTTCATAGCAGGAAAAAATTACGTAGCATTAAATGCATTAATGATATCAAGATAATAGAAACTACAATGACTGTACCACAGAAGAAAAAGGAATAAACAAAGGGAGAGAAGTGGAGGCAATAGAGTAATAAATGGATTTAGTGCTACAAATTAAAAAAGTTATTTGAAGAAAGCTATATAAGAAAATCATAAAGAGTTTGAATGAAAAGCAGCTTGAGGGAGCTGAGGGTGACAGAAATAACAAGCTAAATAATTAACAAAACTCTTCAAGAAAAAGCAGCAAAAGCCATATTAAAGAAAATAACAAATTGATAGAAAGATTACTCATGCAGGGACTAAGACAACAGCTCGGTTATTCCATGTGGGACACCTCAGGCTTTGACTGAAACAGGGAACGTAGGTATTGATTCAAAATTCAGTAAAGTCAATGGAAATGTTTCTTTTGAGTAATAAGGAGCTTTGGGACAAGATCTCAGTTATTGGTGTGTGTCCAGATGTCAAAGGAATGTCTTATTAGGAAAAAAGGTTGAAGAACTAAAGCAAATGGAAGAAAACTGCAACCTTCTCTAATTACAGATTATGGAGACTCGAGCAGTACCACAATTATGACGTTCCAGTGGCAGAACCCTGATGCACATCTGTGTCAGGAGCTCCTCTGGTTAGAGAGAAGATTGTGTATTTTCAGTCAGGAATGTGGCTTCCACTTAGATGTGGAAAAGGGCAATTAGTGGTCAAATAGAGACCATCACTATTATGTGTTTTTTAAACCAAGACTAGTGTGAATATGAATTCATATATTCATGCATAATTATATGTATAGCGAAACAGGCTTTTAGGGGATAGGTTTTTTTGTATTTCAACACAAATATTTATTCTTTAAAATAAATATAGAAGTGATTCTGCATTTCTCCATTATATTCCATGAGGGCATTTGAAGTTTGTTAAATCCTGCACTTTTCTACTTTTATTGGCTGGCTAATGGTATGTTTGATTTAACATTGTTCTTTCCAAATGCAAATATTATTCCTGAGTTCTCTTATTTTTCCTTCAAAAGGATTGGAATGTTATAGTTTTGCTAAGAAAAATAACTTCCCAGTGCACATAAAAATTAATTATTACTTATCTCATAGTTCTTATAGCCACTTTTAAGGCTGTAGGTTACAAGCAAATAGCCCCTAGTAAATATGGATGCAGATATTTTATTCATATGTCATATTTCAAGTGGTCAGAGTTTTATGACAAATCTCAAAATAGTTGTTCTTTGAATAAGAGTCTCTACTGCTAAGAGAAGTCACTACAAAAACTCAGCTTCTACTTACAAAATGTTCTCACCTCTCATGGATGTGGAAGATTTCTTGACCTCATGAGCTGACATCGTGTTCTCTCAGAAATAAAACTAAATAAATCCCCAATTTATTTTTTGAAAAGTTTGAGCAGACATTTGAACGCAGCTGATGACGTGGTATGATTTCGAGTTTCTTGACTGAATAATCTCACTTCTGCAGAGGAGAATATTAGATTACCACTCAATATACTTTATTCACTCCAATTCTCTGAATTCATCTTCCAAAGAAGATAAGCAAACTACAGTGAAGCAAAGATTATCCTGAGGTTACAGATAAGGAGTGAAGTAATAGGGCTATTTGTCAAGGATTAAGTGTAGGTCAGACTGCCCAGGTCTTCTGCTTCTCAGTCTAGTGCCTGAAGCACTAGAAAATGTATTTCTCCATAACCTGTTTTCTAGAGATCAGCTGATAACGTTGCTAAATAAGGTCTTGTGCATATTTATTAGGATGTGTATTTTGAAAGCTAAATTTGAATGGAAGTTGTTGCTGGTAGTATCCTTGTGCGGTAACGCGTGAGGAGATGTGCTGAGGGCCATTCTCTTTTCTCTTCAGTTTTCCTGCAGCCCAGTCGCAGAGTTTCCAGGCTCCCGAGCAGCTCAGGGTTCCACAGATGTTCTCAGTAACTCGCACCACCCCAGGCAGCAACATGTTGCTCCTGAGCATCGATGCAGCCGCTCACTCCTTCTGGCACATCACAATGGAGAATTAAACCATTTTCATTTTTTTTTTATACGTGGCAACACTTCAAGAAACATATGTAGAGAGCTGCTCATGGGAATCAGCTCGAAATGTAAAACCACCAGGAATTCTGAGCCAGAGAAAAACCCAAAAATCCAATAAGTAATGTTTCCTACTGTAGAGTGTTACTGGAATATATTCTATTTACTGTGTAGCTTTATTCAGAGCCCTGCCTTTTGAAGAGCACTTTAGCAATAAAAATGATGAAGGCAATTTGCTAGCACATTCCTTACCTAGAACAAGTGCTTCCAAGCAACTGTTGAGCAATCCATCACTGGACAGATGGGCTCAACACCATAATTCAGTATCATTCCCCGTTTTATGGGATGGCTCGTCCTATTCTGCGCTGGCTCAGGTATCCCAAAGCATCCGTCATTCAGCAATTGTGTTAGAGGTTTTGGATCATTGGTCTTGCTCGTTATATTATACTTACCTTGTTCTGCCATTAAGCCTTTACCAGGCAAGTGTTTGTTTCCTGCAGAGGCTGATTTAATTTGTAGCACAAACCATTAAGTACTAACCTTCTAAAGGTTGCCACTTCTCAAGGGGGTGGAAGATGTGCAGGAACTGGAAAGCTCTCTGAGCACAGAAGGAGGAAAGCTGTTGGTCTTCATGTGAGGGAGAAGCCTCTGGACAAGGGATGAAAAGAAAGGAAAGGTATGGTTTAGATTTCAGGGATGTACAAGCACAGCTCAACCAGCACAGAACCCCAACAGCCCAGCCCCCTGCTCTCCATCCACCCTCTTGGGGCATCTCCATCCCAACTCTCTTCCTCCCTCACTCAGCCCATCTGTCCCACTCCAGCCAGCACAGGATGCAGAAGCTGGGACCATCACTCCTCTTGTACCATGTCCAGCCGGAGTTTCTGAGTGCAGAATTCCTAGGAATGAAGAGTGGATTTTGAGTTGGGTAATGGCTGGTCTATCAGCGTCTGTCAAACACCATGAAATATCAGCTGTACGGAAGACACTTAATGACTGCAACCCAGTAAATTAGACTGAATTTCATTCTCAGAGTTTGCATGAATTGTTAATGTTTGGAAGCAATCTGAAAATCTAGGTGAAGAAACTCTCCCAGACCAAGCTCAGATCAACAAAAGATAAATTTCCTGTGCATTTCTTAGTCTGTGAGAAACTGGTTTGTGGGTCAACCCTCATTAAAAAAGGAGTTGCTACATTTTGTTGTCTTCCCTAGAGAGGCAGGCATATAACATCATTCATTAGCTAAATTTCAGATTTACATTTTTGGCTTGCTCAGGCAGTTTCCAGTCTTCCAGACTATTGCCTGTGACCCTTCATTCCAACGTAACTCCCTGGAGATTAAAACTGAATGGCTACCCATTGCCTGTGGCGTACTCATCAGCCTTTTTAGAGTGTTTCTCCCAGCGTCCGTGCATCCTGCATGTGTGAGCCAAACACAGGGCACTGGACTCAGGGTTCAACTGCTGGGAACTGTCTCCAGAGGAGATATGTTGAAATAAACCAGCTGATGATTTGTCTTCATGATTGCTTTTCGTCAGTAAATGCCAGTATGGTACAACTCGGTCAACTTTTAGCATAAAAGACAAAAGCTACAAAGTTTACGACAAATTATGTTGCTTGACTGCACATATTTGGTAGAACTTACTCATCCAGTCTGGCATGAAGGATTATGAAATGTTATATGATGATTGTATTAAAATGTGAAAATATAAAAAAAATAAAGGGAAAAAATTAGCACTGGCTATAATATTTTCACAACTTATGAATGAGTTTATTAGCAAAATAGAGAATTAGCTGGCTGAAGCATTTAGAATAACTACTGTTAGCTTCCAGCCAAGGGAATGTACACTATTTTCCTGGATAATTGCCACATCCTCTCACAGTTGGATTATTTTTTTTTTTAAAGTGGTATTTCTTTAAATGTCATCTTGGGCTGTGCTGAGTTATGTCAGATTACAGAATTTTCTAGGATTTAACTTCATATAACATGGTTAACAAAAAAAGTTTATATTTCACAAAACCTACAATATTAAGCGGCAAGTTTTTAGGAACAGAGCAAATTTTTATCCTACCAGTGACAAAAGAAAATACTTGGCAAAGCATAGTAAAAACTAGGCATAGGCAATTCGGCAAAATGAAAGGCAGAACTCTTTCCTGCAGGAATTTAATTTTCTGGACTCTCTTCTCTAAGGATTGCCAAAATACCTATGCAGGGAGCCAGAGGGGCCAGGTCAACGGCAATCATGGAATCCTGGGGTAGCTCAGGTTATTAGGACTTTGGTGTGATCAGGATTTCATCCAAAGGCAGGTGACTGTTTCAGAAGACCCCCAAACGAGGAATAACAAACCCCACAGCTGCATCGGCTACTGATGCCTCAGGCACTCGCCTCGGGCAAAGCCGTCGCTGTGTTGGGCTCAGTCAGATCCAACCACAGTGTATGGTTCAAGTGTGGTAGAGCTGATGTTTCAGCACATGGCTGTTACTAGATAAGCACTGTCAACACTCAGAATTAGGGAAATGTTTTGCACTTGTTATACTTGAGGTGGAACAGAGCTAGGGATAACAACTGCAGCCTGCTTTTTTTAAATATATCTGCTGTTCCACAGGATCAGAGACACTGACCCTTTTATCAGGGACCAAATAAAACTGAAGGAGAAGATTTCTGTGTTTTCTGAATCTCAATGTGTGAACTGAGTCTATAAGAACAGTTTTCCCTGTTTTTCAAAAGAAGGATAAGGATTTACTTTTTCTTCTCTACTTGTAGATCTCCTGGCTCTTTTGCTGACACGGCGCAGTGTATTTTCACACACAACATTGAAGTATATTTATTATTGCAATATTTAATGCTGGTAGAATGTAATATGTAGCTTGAGAGAGCAACAGTAGGGAACTGAACTCTTTTCCTTCTGAAAGATACTTGCTGAATTTAAATGTTTTGTGACGTAAATGTGAGGAAAACGAGGGTCTTGCACCAGTCAGAAAACGATACCCTTACACTGTGTTAGGTGACATAGCACCAGACCCCACGGGGAACCGTGCTGGGAGAAACTGGGGTTCATGTTGTTTCAGAAAAGCTGCTGACAGCGTTAGAAGACTGACCTTAGAAATGTGAATGCAAAGGCCAACTTATGGCTGACTGTTATACATACTGAATGTTGACTTATTCTAGTGTCAGATTCCTTGACATGTTAAATCTGTTCTGGGGAGGGGGTAGGGAAGGGAAAGCAAATCACACGGAAATTATGTTTCTGTGTGGAAGAAAGAACTCTGTGTACTCTTGATTGTATCTGCTATTTCACACCATTTTTAAAAAAGAAACTGAGTTCACTAATGGAATCTTACAACGAGGTTAACATCACATTCATTTTATAGATCAATAAATTGAGACAAAACATAATTAAATGACTCATCATAGACTGTGCTAGAAATGATTCGCAGACCGATTGAGAACAGAGCTGATGGAATCTCCATCTATGCCTTTTATCAAATTAAAATGTGAACAGGTAAAAAGTTGAATAATGCCTAACTGAGTGTTATGTGTTTAATGTTTCACATTTATAGTTATTTAAATAATATTTCCAAGCACACTTAAGTCACTTGTTCAGGAAACCCCCTAAAGAATGCTCTGCCAGTTGTCCTGTAACTTTTCCACCAAAAGGTCCAGAAAAAGGTGATGTGGACAATAATTTTTGAATCATCCCTGCAGCTGAATCTCTACATGCAACTTCAAATTTTAAGCTATACCGAAAGACGAAATCAATCTTTTTTCAATCAACATCAGAAAGAGATAAAATCAGTGCTGATAAAATAATCTGTCACTGAAATTACATCAGAAATTAATTTGATTTAGAAATTACTCAACTCTGTATTGCTTATGAGCAGTTGCTACACGCTATTGAGAGTTATCTCACCCCAGCAGACTGCATTTCTTTTTAGTTACGGTGGTTGTGCCATGTGACTCTAAGGTCCAACTCATGAAGGCTTCTTGAGAGCTTCCCAAGTTGTAGACATGATGCCTGCAGCTCATATTAAGTCTTTGTGAGCTTTTGTTCACTCTCCTGAGCTGGGGGAAGGAAATGTGTTCTAACAGGCCAAGTTTCTCATTTATTTTTCTGCACATTTCTCCTGGCAACGTGGCCAAGTTACCTCTTTGTTGTTTCAGAAGTGGATAAGCTGCCATTTAGCAACTTCCCTTGCATTAGAAATTTTTTTCATAATGTCTAACATGGTATGCCTCTTTTAAATGTTAAGCACGTTAGATTCTTGTGGTGCTCATGACGACTTGAGGAGAGGTAATTCCCCTTCTTTGGCAGAAACTTTTCATCGCACTCCTTTTGCTCTCTCAGTCTTTTAACACTGATCATTTCAATTTTTAATGTTTCTGAATAAGTCCTCTTTACTTTAACCCTGTGTATTCCTGCTGCCCTCTTCTATGTTGTCATTGCTTAGTTGTGGTGTGGTGTCCACAGACTTGGTTTCATGTTCTCTGCAGCGAACTCCAGCCAAGGCACTGGATTTAAAAATGATTCTTCACACATCCTTAGGCTCCATTCATTCCTTTTGGATCCAGATAATGACAGTTATTGTGCCCAGTTTTGGGCCCCTCACCACAAAAAAGACATTGAGGGGCTGGAGCGTGTCCAGAGAAGAGCAATGGAGCTGGTGAGGGGTCTGGAGCACAAGTCTTGTGAGGAGAGGCTGAGGGAGCTGGGGGTGTTCAGCCTGGAGAAAAGGAGGCTGAGGGGAGACCTTCTCGCTCTCTCCAACTCCCTGAAAGGAGGGTGTAGCCAGGGGATGTCGGTCTCTTCTCTCAAGGAAGAAGTCATGGGAGAAGAGGAAACGGCCTCAAGTTGCACCAGGGGAGGTTTAGGGCGGATATTAGGAAAAAATTCTTCATGGAAAGGGTTATGAAGCCTTGGAATTGGCATCCCAGGGCAGTGGTGGAGTCACCATCTCTGGAGGTATTTAAAAGATGGGTAGACATAGTGCTTAGAAATATGGTTTAGTCATGGTTTTTGTCAGTGTTAAGTTGCGATGATCTTAAAGGTCCCTTCCAACCTGGGCAACTCTGTGGTTCTATGACTCTGTTCTATGATTCCGTGATTGTTTTTCTCCAGCTTGGAGAAAAACTGTCTTGTCCCAAGACAGCTTGACCTTGGGAGCCGCTATCCAGTTTGCAATCTGTAATAATCCATCCCTCCTTGGCCAGGTGGGATATATCTAAGTTTGTCATCTGCTCATCTTTGTCCTAGTTTAAAGCCATTATCCAAACCCAGCAAGCCATTTTGCAGCATTCTTCGATTTGTTGCTGAAGGAGTAGAGCTGTGACAGCGTCGAAGGAAACATTGTCTTGGGGACCAATACAGGTAATATTTTTAGCAGTCAGGGTGGAGCAAAGCTGTGGGCCTTCTCTTGGGCCACTGAAATTCATGGTGATTGAAACCAGTGTGAACAAATAGAGCATGCTTTAGATTTTATTAGCTGACCAGTTTATTGCTCAAATCTCTCTTAGATGTTAATTGAACTATTTAAGAACAGACCTCGAATGTTTTTTTAATGATATGGTAATGTCACTGGAACTGTCTGTTTATCACTGATAAAGGAAATAAACATTTTGAAGGTAAAATATTGAAATCAGAATGTATTAAAGCCTAGAGCTAGAAAAAGGCTAATAGTCATTAGAACAGAGTTCTCTCCCTGTTTGGTTTCAATTATTACGGAGTGGTGTGGGCTGAATTCTAGGAGTTGCAGAACTTTTCACATGTTTTCCAGGTAAAAGTTAGATCTTTTTGTCATTAATAACTTCTTCTTATGTTCTTTACATTAAATTGCTGCCTTATTCTTCTTTAAAGGCCCAGTTTGCTGCTAGGATGCAAGGTTGTCAGGCACGATTACTTCAAAGAGGATTATTTTTCGCTCTATGAGGATTAATTTGGGCCCTAAAAGCTTAAGTTGCTTGGGGGAAAAAGGAAACAATTCTTCATCGATAGTCATAATGTCTCCCAGGCACTTGGAAAAATGTGATGCTGGGCAGATCTGAAACACAAATTACTGAGCTCAAGTAGCGTGTAGGCTGGAAAAGGAAAGAACCTGGGTGCAGTGTCACTCACATATTTTTTCTATATGACTGTTCCGCAGTAACCGGTCCCAACAGTGCAATCCAGCAACACGCTGGGAAGCTGATTATAAACTAGAATTTCTCCAGTGTGTGGTCATAGCTCAGCTCAAACAGCTTTCTCCCTGGAAAACAGTCTTTGGGCGGCTCGTTTCTTACCTCCCTGAACAGTTCCCCATCCCAGAAAGGTTGTCCCTCATCTCCCTCGGCCACTTGCCTTCCACAAAAAAAGCCCCTGGAGCTTTTTAGCCATTTTGCCTCTGTTGCTTACAGAAAAATGTGTTTACTTGCAGGAAAGCAAATTCGTAGGAGAAAATCCCAGCTGTGCATACTGACGTATGCTCTTGTTTCCAAGTAAAACATGGAGTGGTGGGATATTTATTCATCGTAGAACATAACATATAATTGAACTTGTCTGAGGTAAGTGAAAGATCTTTTTTCCATAGGAAACAATGACTATAGGAAGTGTTTAGTTATATCATTAAAAATAAGATCATATTGCTTTTTCTCAGCCACTGATCCTACAGCAAAATAAAATGCTTTCCAGATAGTGAGATGAAGATCCAATATCAGTATTCTTCAGCTGCTTCTTTTTTTTTTTTTTTTTATGGGAACCTCCTCCAATTTCCCATTATTTGCCAAATTTCTATCATTTGTATTTCTCTGTTGCCAAGACCAAGATAATAGATAACTTTAAAAATCCATGAAAGAGTGATACATTCTTCTTTGATGAGTTTTTCCGTTCAGAAAAAAATAATCCTTTGTTACAAGGAAGATGGAATTTTCAGGAGAATCGAATGCTATGGTTTATATTTAACATTTTTTGTTTGAGACATGATTATTACAGCTCTGTGCCCATGTTTTCCTGCCACATGGCTGCAGACCTATTTCTCTGATATTCAACGGAAGCGTTATTTTTGCTGCCTGTGTTAGCAGGGCTGTTTCTGCCACAGGCAAAGCTGTTCGTGCTGCCACGAACCGGTCTCTTACTTCCTTTATCAGAGTCTGCAATATTTTCTTGCTATTCTTGAAAACCTAAACTGAAAGGAATTGAAATCACAATTGACCTGAATATTAAAGAAAAAAAAATTAAAATAGGAAGGCACACACCCAGGAGCTGTGGGAGATTTGAATTAACTTGTCAAAGAGGAGGAGACTGCAGTCCAGGGGAAGACAGGGGCAGAGACTGAAGGCAAAACTGGGAAACAAAGTGGGTTTCATGGCTGGGAGAAGGTTAGACAATTTGGGCAAGATGAGGAAGACCTGAAGAGAGGTACCAGAAAAATGGAATTCAACAGGGATCGGGGGGGATGCACAGGCCAGAGAGATGTGGTCACTGAGGCTGGTTGGGATAGAAAAGGGGCACCATGAAGCAAGATGGAAAAAAGATTTGAAGAGGTGTTGTGGGAATGGCAGGAGAATCAGGTGTGGTTTGGGACAGAAAATTAAGTGGAGTCAAGGAGACACGGTATGGAAAGAGAAAGAAAATGGAAATTGGAGGCAGTGGGAAGGAAGGGGGTGTAAATGGGAACTAGGAATGAAATAAGGTAAGGAGCTGAGGAGGAGTTCTTGGATTTACTAAGTGAAGAGATGCAAAAAATTGCTGGATCTCTCTGTCACAACTCTCTGCTTTGGCACCAACTTCTGGTCTTCTAAAAGAGACTTTCTCTTAATAATATCTCTTTGGTGGGTGACCTCAGGTGTCCATTGTTCACAACAAACTCCAGTTGGGATGTTTCCATTTTCTTTGTCAGCTTGTTCCCTCTCCAGGAAAATTGCTCCATTCAGTTTCTGTGGGGCCATTCCACAGTATCCAAACACCTATGGAAACCCAGTGTTGCACTGTCTCTGGGCTGTTGTTGGGATGAATTTGAAGTCTGGTTCTCTCTTGGCAGCTGCTGTCCACTCCTTGTCTTCCCCACCACTTCTTCCCAGTTTTCCTGCCAGGTTATTTCTAACTTAAATCTTTTTGTTGTGCAACTTCACAGACAGTTCTACCCACACAAAGTGGGGATTGATCTGAGGGCTGGGGCCCCTCTGCTGGGAGGACAGGCTGAGAGAGTTGGGGGCGTTCAGCCTGGAGAAGAGAAGGCTCCGGGGGGACCTGAGAGCCTCTTCCAGTCCTAAAGGGGCTCCAGGAGAGATGGAGAGGGACTCTGGATCAGGGAGGGGAGCCATAGGACAAGGAGAGATGGGTTTAAACTGAAAGAGGGGATATGGAGATGAGATGTGGGGAAGAAATTCTTTGCTGTGAGGGTGGTGAGAGCCTGGCCCAGGTTGCCCAGAGAAGCTGTGGCTGCCCCATCCCTGGAGGGGTTCAAGGCCAGGTTGGAGGGGGCTTGGAGCAACCTGGTCTGGTGGGAGGTGTCCCTGCCCAGGGCAGGGGGTGGAACAAGATGGTCTTTAAGATACTTCCAAACTCTAACCATTCTATGATTCTCTGATTCTATGAAAGTAGTGGAGGTGGGTAAGGAGGACCACGGGGCTGCAAATGACAGTGTGAGGCAGAAATGCTTCAATTAGCTCTCCTGTTTATACAGCCTCACGCCAGAAGAAATCTCATGGTATGTGTACGCCAATGTACAGACACTGAAACAGGTAAAATGCTCCTAAAAATACTACAGAACATATTCCCATTGATTTCAGAGGGGGTGGGCAGAACGCTTTTCCCCACGGCCTTTTACACTGAGTGATCTGGAGGCTTCGCTGTGCTCTGATACCAGTAAACAGCTTTAAAAGGCTGTGGTGGCACTGATTCTGTTAATACGCAGGGTGAATGGGTCTAATGAGTCCAGCCATGCTGATAACCCCCCCAGGTGCTGAAACAATGCCAAGGGATGGATCTTCTTTCCATATACATCTACGTGCAGACACTGAGCTCCTACAAGAGATGTCACTGTTTACGAAGATGGTGCATAAATTACATGTGGTTTTCTACTGCTGAGGAACAGCTGATGACTCCTGTTCTTTTCATTTAATCTGAAATTATGAAGGCTGGAATTATTTTCCTTTAACCAATGGGTAACTAACCAATTCCTTCATCTGACAGCAATTATATTTCGCCACTCAGTTACAAGAACTGAACTGAACTCTTGTTCTTTTAAATATGACAGCTTGTTATTGAAAAGGAAGATTTGGGTTTATCTTTATGTTGCATTATTTATTTGAATAGATTAAGTAGCTCAAAATAGAATATAAAATCTAAATTTGGCATCCTATGTCCCCATAGCATATGGTATCAGTGAAAAAAAGCTAAACAAATTAAGAATGCCTAAAAAGAGCATTGCCAGGGAGTGGAGTTATTTTCCTCTATTTGGCACTTGTAAGGATGCACCTGGAGTACTGGTTTGATTTTAAGTCTTCCCAGTTTGAAAGACACTGGTAAAAATGGTTAGGAGCCTGGAGTACACTCTGTACGAGGAACTGGTCTTGCTTTGACTGGACCAGACTGCCCAGAGAGGTTGTGGGGTTTATTCTCAATACACAAATCAGCTAGTAGAAGTTTGTGTTAACTGGCAAAAGAATAAGAAAAAATTCCCCAAGTATAGACTTTTGCCTGCCGTTACCTTCTAGCAGATGGTTCTTGCTATTCCTTTTTCTCTGAAACAATTAATTCTTTAGTACCATATATTTCCTTTCCAGCAAAGGATGCCTAAACTTTAGAAAAGGTGACTGCAAGTCCTTTTGGTGAATTTATAAATCTATTAAATTACTGATGTCTCCATCACTAAGTCAGCTCTTGAAATGATTTACTGGCAATTCCTTCCTCAACATCTTCAGTTTTCTCTACATTGTCCCCTGATGCTTTGCACTGAATGTCTGCATTTTTAAAATTGGCTTGGCTTCTGAAATAAGTGACTGCCCCACTCTTGTCTAGAAATGGAGAAACTTCTCCCTTTCTCCTTGCTCCCCTCCTCCCTGCCTTACTCCCCTGGCTGGCAGTTTATGGCTTATGGCTATCGATTCCCATAAAGAATCAGTGATGATGGCAAAAGTGGATGCAGTACAAGAGAAGGTCAAACACAGTCCTAACTTCACAAAAAAAGCAGCACTAAGGAATTACACATTGGTTAATCTAATTTGGCCCCAGAAACAACGACTCAAGAAATTATAAAGCTGCGTCCACAAAAGATAAAGCAACCAGAATGTAAACAGCCAGAAGACAAGGCAAAAACTCGCTGGTATAGATTTGTCAAGGACAGGTTACACCAAATACATTTAATTTTCTTTTATGACTAAATCTAATTTTCTCCTTTGACAGGATTAGTGGCTAAATGGAAAATGGAAAGGTACATGCACAATGTGATATATTCTGAGCTTAATAGGGCTTTTCATGCTTTTCTCCATGACATTCGCTTAACCTAAGGAAATATGATGCAGTTCTAGTGACTGGAAGGTGAGTACAGATTTGGTTGAAAAATTTGTCTCAGATAGCAGTTATCATTGTTAGTCCAAAAAAGATGAGGTCATATTTACAGGATGATAGCATGGAAGAAGAAAATAAATTTCAAGGTTTATAATGGAATATGAATATATTACTTTTTTTTAAAATGTCATTGCAAATATTTATCTTTACCGGGAGAGTAGAAATATGGCATAGGAAAAAGTAATGATTAACACTAGATGTCACTTCAGTTTTCTCTTATTCATTAGATTTTATCAAAATATTTGCTGGACTCGCCTCTAGCATATGGGAGTATGTGCAAATGAAAGGAGGGAAATCTCAAGGTGGGAAACTACCCATAAAATGTCAGTGAAGAAAAACTGTATGTCAAATATCTATGTTCGGGGCTTTTACTCTTTTGCATTAATTAAGCCAAATTGAAAACCCCAAGAAAATTATTCTTATGTTGCAATCATTAATAATTGTTCTTGACTTAATCATTTCTGATACACTAAACCCAGCATTTAGTGATTCTTATGGGGATTACTCTTGTCACAAGAAGGGAAGAAAAGATTATTGTTCTTCCCTAGGAAAAGAAGGGATATATGCTTACAGGGGTAAGCAAAATATCCAGTCCTGACGGGCAGCGTAGACATCTGCACTTCATTAGGGAAGAAAACCTTTGTAAGAAGTGTTTAGGTTGGGGAAAAGAACCTTATTTCCAAACAAATATTGCAACAAGATCTGTTCATGCCCTGACCCTTCGCTGACAAGGCCCCAGATGAAGGACCATGGGGACACGGGGCCCAGGAGATGATCTGGAATGAAATTGTCTTTGCTGCCAACAGCTATTATAGTACTTTGCAATATTATGCCCTTAAATTTTGTAGCTAACAAGGAAAAAAGTAAACCCCCTGTGAAAAAAAACACATTAAACCAACAACCAAAATATTGGCAGAAAATGAGAGAAATTTTCATAAAAATGCAAGTAGGATGCCTGATCTGTAGCATCTTTCAAAATCTTTAAAAGCACTTCTTACAGGTGATATCTTCACATGTGTTTAATCTTGCCAGGTTTAACAGTTGAACATTCGGAAGCAGTTAGTGGTCTAACATCCTACTGTGGCCATGTCATCTCAAGTGCTGACGATGTCACGTTTCTGCTCTGTTTAGGAGCCGTGTTGAGTTAGCACACGAATCAGAGATCTGTACTGAAAATTCCAGCGGCTGAGACAACGAAGGGATGAAATTCTGGAGCAAAGGTTGTTTAAAATTAAGGATGTTGCATCTGAACCAAAGTGTACTTTCTTCTCACATGGATTTTATTTTCTTCAACTCTCCCTTTGATCCTGGCAATAGCGTATTTAATTTTTTGCAGTGGTGTGTGCTGGTAAAATACAGAATGTTTTATGATGGTTCATCTGTTTCCGTTTCATGGCCAGCCATAAATGTTTGGGTGGCTCAGCATTTCCAGTTTGATTAGGACTTTCTTCCCTGTTTCTGCTGTACTGACTCGGCCGTTTGTTGGTTTTTATTTCTTTTTTTTTTTTTTCCTTCTTTGTACAGGCAGAGCATGGGAATTATATTTATTCACAGACTAGCTGACAGCTAGTTCCTTCATAGTTGGATTTTTCCCCTTCCTCCCACCTCATACCCATTGCTAATTTCAGCAAATTTAGGTTGGGAGGCACAGATATTACCAGAAACATTTACTATTACAGGACAGTGTGTATTTCATTGTACATATCTGTATTTATTTATATGGTATAGTAACACACAGGGATACAATACTTATTCTTAATAAAGTAGCTGCCCAAAGCACAGGAAGAATTACTATAAATGTTTATAGATGTTTTTGGTTTTTGGTTTGGTGTTTTTTTTCCTGAGGGAGGCACTTTTTTCCCTTGTCAGTTGAACTAAGAGGGACTGACAGTGCTCTCATGGTCTGTCACGGTCCCCCAGCCCTCTGACCTCACAGAGCTCCCATTAACGTCGGTGGAAACCCCCTTCTCATGAGCTCTGAGCGATGATGTCCTGGGCACTCTCTCTCCTCAGTGCCAATTAATGAGTCTTCTCTTCCAGTGCCTTTTAGAAAGTCACGTTTCCTCCTCTGTGTTTTGTTTTCAGGAACAGCAAAGTGGGGTATTTCGTGTGACACTTCGGAAAAAACAATGGAAAAGACAGTGATCACCCCAAGGAACCAAAGGTGCAAGTTAAAACTGCAGAGCACCTGCCTTTTTTTTAGATTTTGGTAGAAGACAGAGTCAGCAGGGACTTTTCCCTGCAAACCAGCATGGGGCAGCATTATCCAAGCAAACTCGGACCACGTCTGTCTACTGGCAGATACGTGAGGACCAGCGTCTGTGAGGTTTGGACATAAACACCTGAGCAGACTTGGAACCTCCTGTCTGTAACTGCCTGGGACAAATACAGCTGCCTAAAAAAGAAAAAAAATCATTTTCAGTAACAGTATTAGACGCGTGGCTTTGTGTTATGTATTTTAGGAAGCTGAGAGTGTGTCATAACAGCTGGTCACAGCTGACCCCAGGGGTGCTGCTGATGACGATGATGATGGCTAAGCAAAACGAGACAGGTTAAATTAGGCACAACTATTGTGTTCTGAGTAAATCACAAGTGTGAAAGAGTCTTCATTCTTTGGTTGCGTGTGCTAAGATAATATTTAAAATGATGACACAATCCTGTGTTATTTACTAAGTTTAATATTGATAATAAACATTGGTTTAAAATTAGGAGAAAACATAAACATATTTCCCTGTCACAAAGGGAAGCAAGTTAGATGGTGTTAAATACTCCTCCTATCAATTTTGTTGCTTTTGTTCCCTTTTATGACTGGATTCCACAGCTGCTGATGACTTCGGTTAATGTGCCATATGTTTTCTTCTTCTCTCCTGACAGCTCCAGGGAAAATGAGGCTTCTTTTGCAGAAACCGACTGTTAAACGGAGACTGTCAGGTATATCATCACATTTAATTTATCACATGAGAAGAAGGTAGTGTTTGCCCAGATGATCTGATAGCAGATTTAGGACGCTGCTAATTTGTAGACTGCTGACAAATTGACAAGTTGGCAAAACAATAACATTATTAATAAAAAAAAAAAGAAGCTAAGCCAGTTTTTCTTTAAATAAACTGTGGATAATATTTCTGTGTCTGTTTCATATTCTTAAAAATTAAATAGGAATGAAAAGTCAGGGAAAAGAGAATTATTAAAATTGCTACCAAAACATGTTTAGCATGCATTTCCTGTATAAAAATAAATAACGAGATGGCTCTATGATTCAACATATAATTTTAAAAGACATTTACAAATAGAACTGGAAGCCAAATACTTTATAATAATAGCCAGATTTCTGTGATATAATATCCTTGAGATGGAGTTATGTGACTCTGGGAGCAAGTACACCGTGGGGAAACACAATTCAATTTAAATATTTTGAGGAGAAACTAAGAAATGAGATTTGAGAATAGGAAAAATAGACTTCAGTGTTAGCAGTACATTTTCTGTAATGTGATACAGAACACAGAAAAACAGACACTTTCTGTCTTGTTCTATCCTAAAATCAAATGGTAACATTAACATTTATTTCTAAGTAAAAAAGTTGTGAACAGGCACTTGTAGCTCTTAAGACAATTAAGTTCTGAATATATTCAACACATTATTATATATTTTTTTTTAATTAGTCCACTTTGTGAAACTATTATTTTTTTCCTCTGGAACCAGCATTGTGGTGCTGTGAAAACAAGAAATAATTAAGTGTCCTTATTAAAGGTCTTTAAAAACGCTTCAAGCAGAATTCTTCACCAAAATCCCAGGGAGGTAAACTTTTAAAAAAGAAATTCCTGTCTTAAAGGCAAGGATGTCTCAGAGGAACGCAGGTCAGAGCAAGAGAAGGATATGGCAAAACCCCTCTGTCCTGACACCCCCAAGGAACCAGCCCCTGGCAAATTTACACTTGTGGTTTGAACGCACCAGAGGTTATGGAAGGCAAAGGAGTACAGTACTGCTAGCTTCCAGCAAGAAGTCCAAACTAATTATGCCAGACAGTGAAAAAAGGGGAAAAAAGAAAAGAAAAAGAAAAAAGGCAAAAAGAAAAAAAAAGAAAAAAAAAAGGAGACTCCATATTGTCAGGGAGGAAAATTTGTAGCTCTGTCTCTCAGGCTGGATCACTTGTGCCATGTCTGTGGTGCACATTTTCAGCTCAGCTGAATTACTTTTGCAGAGTTGCCCTGGACAATCCATTTGTTTAAAAGTACGAAGTCTTAAGTGTTCTTTAGAAGAATGAACAGACGGTGCAGTTTGGAGGAATGTTATTTAAAAATGCTTTTGGCTGGGCCTGGTGCCTCGGTCTTTAATCACAGTGAGTTGTATCTGAGTGTTGCACTGAAATTCTGCTCAAAACCATCTGGTGAGGAGGCAGTTGGCTTACTCAGGGAGAAAGCTTGGGTAGAACTGGACTTGTGATCACAATATCTCCTTGGGTCTTGCCCTTGGAGAAGGATGATTTGCTACAGTTCCTTACCAAAGCATG
Organism: Tringa tobata; assembly: GCA_033628505.1. NCBI lineage: Eukaryota > Metazoa > Chordata > Aves > Charadriiformes > Scolopacidae > Tringa > Tringa tobata. The sequence goes on along the minus strand of JAHREE010000077.1, from coordinate 5,579,965 downwards.
AAGGTGACCCTGGGCCTCACTGACCTCCTGTTGCCTTCCACCTTCTCCTTGCCCCACGGCCCTGACAGGAGCTAAATGTTCTGCCATCATTTTTGTTAGGCTAAAGAGGTCCATGTCTCACAAAAGCCATCTCAAGTCAACACTGGGGCCCAGAACTGGGACCACATTGGCCACATCTACCTGTTGACTCAATAGTGCAGGAACCAGGTCCGAGCATAGCCCTACGTTAAATTGTTTCACTGCTATTTGAAAAATGGCAATTTTTTTGAAGTTTTTCAAGTAGAGTGTATTAGAGTTGATAATTCATAAATAATAAATTACATAAAATAAATCAGTAACTAAAAATTAAAGGGACACAAGTATACGCCATACACGTAGCTCAACAGTTGATATAACTAATTTTACAAAGTTCTATTTTAAATTGCTTTTCCACATTTTAAAATCACAAAAATGACAGCAGGGAGTGCTATGCACAAAACTGATGGCATCACTAGTTCAAAGCTAGTCCTATCAAAAATTATTACAAATAAGCATTTAGCAAAATAATCAGGACAACTGCTACACAGAAAAAAAAATAAAAGAAAGTATCCCCAACCAGTTCTTACAACCTTTATCATACCAGTCATCCCTAGCAAATCTACAAATGCTGAACTTATGTTTGACTTCTGAACAATTCTTTTTGACATGCAAACTATGTCTTCCTCTGAGCAAGAGTGTGACTTGAATTTTGAATGGCTTAACCAGTAATTGACATTGCAGGGGGAAGGAAGTTGTGAGGGAAACCCCAAAAAAGCCTGGGAAGAGACATATGAGACTTTAGGATTTGCAACATCAGGATGTTGATGATATGGAAAGTCTGTTTCAAAACATTCTAAAATAGTGCTTTTCATCTTTCAAACATGAAATACAGTGTAAAAGCCTCTTAGGACACCTGGGTGGCCAAAACTTCAGAGTGTAACTCCATTAATGGATGATATTTCCACAAGTATCATAAAAAAAAAGATATCCCTGAATCATGAACACAGAACTTTTCTAAAATAGGCGAAAATCATAATGAGAAAGGACAGAAATTAGAGATAAATGAAAAAAAATTATCTCCCTCTGTGGTCTTATGCTCCCCACTGAGTTTCTGCAGGTTTGTTTTCAGTGTAGCAGCTATTCCCAGATTCCTGAATTGCTGTGGACTCTCCTCTGTGTGTTAACCTTCCTTAATTCCGTCTGTTATTGTGCGTTATATTTTATAGGTCGATGATCATTGACCATTTCTCCAGTCCCTTCGTCCAGTTCCCTGGACTTTCCACAGTCTGTCCAAATTCTTCTTGAAACAAAGTGCCTTAAGTGCAACAAAAGATCAGGAGCTGAAATACATCATGAACAATGAAGTTCCGTGTTGAAATGTCACTTCTCGGTTCCTCCTGGGAGATGTGGTTCTCTGGGCTCTCCCGTGGGTGCAGTTTCCCTGGCAAGTACATCACAGTCTCTTCTCTTGGTGTAATGAAACCCCTGCATCTTGGAAGCTTCAGAAAAGAAAAGGGATATAGGATAGCTGAACTATAACTTCCAAGGCATATGGAACTGAAATATTTTTATTTTGGTTGCACCCTTTTTTTTTTGTTGTTTTGTTTTAGACTAAACTGATGCTTTTACAGCATTGGCACAGACTTTTTTCTTAACTTAAAAATTTCATTTTTTATTAATTATTAGTTTACATTGTCTTTCACAAGTATTTCACACTTCCCATACTTGAACACAGTGGAAAATACATTTCTGCAGTCGTCCTAGTACTGTGCCCTAAAAACCTCTATCCCAAATGAAAATCACTGCCTTTGAGAGACAGGAAATTCTAGTTTAAGTTTAACCCAGTGCTAATACAGCCCCGTACCTTCCAAATGATGGCGGACACATTTAGATGGAATGTGAGCAGAAGGAGATTGCCTCTGCTTCTAAAATCTGTGTGGATAAACTGTGTGGAGAACTGAAATACACCCAAACACCACAGGGTTTACAAGCAATAAATTGTTGTAACCTGTCTCTGTGGAAGTGAGTGTCAGGACTGTGAGATGCCCACATGGCTCTGGCTGTTGCGACCTGCAGAAGGTTTGACTTTGAGGCCTTGGATGTATGTGCCATAGCGTGAAAGCCAACATACAGCTGCAGCCTTGCCAACCTTGCACTTTAAAAATGGTGAGTCATGACCTGCAGACATGAAAGGGCCTTGTGTGATGGGATCCCCAGTCAAGCCAGTGGCTTGAGTTGGAATCGCTCCACCACTAAAACTGAGCACTTCTGTAGAAACTAAGCACGCCAAAAGACACTGAAGGCTTCCAATCTCCAGAGGTATATTTCAATAAAATCCAAAAATAGTAAGCTGGAACATGGCAATTCTTTCCAGAGAGAAAATTCAGGATTGCTGGGTGAGATCGGTGAAAAACCTGTCCTAAGAACAACTCTTCCTGCTCTCGCTTGCATCCTGGCAGGAGCGGACTTTTCCTTTTGGCTTTCCTTTTGGTCCAGCAACCAGGAATCATGCACGGGTCTCCTCTGAGGTCTCCAGGAAAGCCTTCTCTAGGAGTCCTATGGCGCCTTTTGACTTCTTGTTTGCTCTGTGCATGGTTCTCCATTGGCCTCCTCTTGCAGCTGGAGGTCTCTGGCTGCAGATCTTCATTTTTCTGTTGAAAGAGGAGGAATCTCCCCCTGCTCCTGAGAAGTTAAGCTGATCCAGAGGGCAGCAGCCAGAAAACAGCACGTGGTCATCCTCCTCCCAGACTCTTTACCAGAATTACAGTATGCAGTGACCTGAAAACAAAGCAATTAAACTGCCATACCCATCTGTCATCACTTGAAATGATGAGATTTAAGGTAAATTTTTTTCTGAGCAGTGAAATCAATGATGTCTGATTTCCTAGATATTTATTACCCTCTCTGCAGTTCCACACATTTCAGTAATCCCATTTTTCCTGCAGCGGCCCCGGGGTAAGCATTATTCCTAGTTTGGAGCTGTATTCCTGCTGAGCTGTCAGGCCAGTAAGGACACGCTGTTTGGCCAGCAGGAAGCTGCAAAAATTCAACGTATAAATGCTTGGTTTTGCTTCCTTTTCCTGGACACATCAGGAACTTTCGTCTAAACCAAACTGATTTTCATGACGCTTATGGGTTTTATCTGCTGAGACTTCAATTTATTTCTTTCATCTGGGTAAAACTGACCAAGGGGTTGCAAAATTACTAAGAGGGAGGGGCAGAGAGATGGTTGGAGAGAAATACATCCAGAAAGACAACCAAATGTCATCTGCATATCAAACTAATTTTTGGATGACACTAAATTAAAATATTGAACTACTTACAGAGTTTTTTATTTATGTCTTTCTTCATAAGACTTCACTGTTCACTTTGCTGCCACTTTCAAATTTTAGTGTATTTTCCTTTAATGAAAGCTGACCTTAATCATTAGATTTAAATGCTGCACTGCTGAGTCTGGAACTTAAACAAATAAATCTAAAACTTGTGACGAGGTGATGAGATCTGGCAGCACCTTTTCTCTGCAGCTCTGCTCACCAGGCATAAAGTCTATCAAAGACAGCATGGTTTGGTTGATGCCTGATTTTCTCTCCTTTTCATTAAAATATGCATTTTACTATAATATCCAACGCTCAGGCAGTTGAAAGGATTTATTTAATATTTATAATATATGTTACATTTTTTTGTTTTTATAATTCCATTCAAAGACCTTCTTTGCAAACAAAGTTCAGAAGTTCCCAGGATTACATTTCGGGTAGCGTTAGCATTCTCACACAGGAGTTTCACAACCATTAGGGAAATAAAAATTTAAAAAGGTACATATAATTGTACTTGCCATTCTGTTAGAATTCTGGCACTCTTGCAAAGTAAGAAAACATGTCACTATCATACTCTAAATCTAAACAACCAGAAGAGGTTTTATTTTAAGTGAGTATATTTAAAAAAAAAAAAAAAAAGAGAGAGTGTGAATATAAGGTTCATCAAGGAAAATTCTCAAAAAAAAGGGGGATTGAATAGAAGAAGGAGGGAAGAAGAAAGATGTAAAATGGGTTTTTAAAAATCTCATGAAAGTTCCATCAGATCCTTGTATTTCTGTCCTTGCAGTGCTTCTGCAAATCTGCTTCTTGGCTGTTATAGTAATTAGTAGCCTGTTTCTCTATTTACATTTGCATAATAGAATTCTAATGTACAGTAAAGCTAAACACAAATATTGGCTCTTAAGGCCAGTGTAAATCCAAATGTCAAATCTCATTTGAAGTCTCGGCGAACCCTGGCTGTCTGAAAAAAAGTTTAATCTGAGATCTCATCTCTCCCTGCGGTGCCTCTGTAGGTGTACATGTACATGCACACGTTTGTATTACAGAGAGTTTTACAAAGAGTGGCAAAGACAAAATAATGGTATAAAAAGCAAAATCCTATCAGCTGTTCTTTATTTTTCTGAATAAGCGTGATAGTTCGAAGAAATATATTACAGTTCCCATCAGTGCCAGTGAGGTCTTAACTGAAGTGAGTTTCATTAAAATCAATACATTCTTCTGAAGAAGGTTATGTATTTTCTTTAAAGCTGCCTGAAGATTTTAGTTTACTTTTTGCTGTTGAATTGGACAGACAAATATTACATTAAGAAGTAATATAGTAAAACCTCCGTGCTATATATTTTGGACAAAGTAATAAATCTTGGACCAAGGTTACACAATACATTGATGTTGGACTAGATGATCTGAAAGGTCCCTTCCAACCGAGGCAAATCTATGATTTGTGAATTTGTACCACTGAAAACATAATAAAAGAAAGAAAACCTTTACAGTATCTTCACATTTTTATGACTGTGTGGCCTTCATTACATTTCCAGTCGTTTCTTCTTTTTCATTAACTCCCAATCCTTTTTCTAGTGGAATAACGATTTTCAGGGATACTCTTTGATTGCCTCAAAGTTTCTCATAGGTTCTTTGCAGAACTAGTGAATGATACCTACACTGGCCAGTTGGTTTGGGTTTTTTTTTTCCTTCTACTGGTGAATATGAATATTAACTGTCTTTCCACGCTGGGTCCAAAGGCTAAAAATTGACTCTTTTAAAGCGTGGAGCTTATGAAGGCACTAACAGAAAACAGCAACTTGTAATTTTAATGGCTATTAATACCGGCACTGTATTGACAGTAAGGCTACCAACAGCTAACAAAACAAACATCTGCTCTGCTTTCAAATGCATTCCATGGTGGTTTTTTTTCCCATATTTTCAATCTTCTCTATCCTTGAGTTGATTTTGAATGTTGCCTAGAAACACTTTGGTTTTTACTATTAGAAACATGCGTACTCTTGCTGTCTTTCTTTCTGTCATGCCAGACAGAAGCCACAAAATCAAACAGAAAATCCAAATGCTAGCGTAAGCATCAATAAAGAATGGGGAAAACCTATGCTTGTAAGAGCTGTTCATTAATTAAAGCAAAGATACTAGTAAGTGCTTAAAGGATTAAAAACCTGGACTATAAATGAAGAAAATTTCCAATATTTTTCCGGTGATTTGATGTAATCAACCTATGTCAAAAGTATAAGATTTCTACATGAGAAGAGAGCTTTGCTGAAGTGAGATGGAAAAGCTCCGCAGATATGTTTGAGGAAACCTGGGATAAACCAGAATGTGAAAATCAGGTGAATACTTGTTGAATGAAGTAAGAATCAGTGATGAATGGGGTAAAATTTGCTCAGCTACTTTAAAAATTTATCAATTTATAATTCTCTCCTGTGACTAGGAATCTGAGGAGCTGGCAACTGTCTAATTCTCAGTTTTTGCTTATGTAGCTAACGGTGTAAGGTGATAAAGATACTCTGTCTTTTTTCACTTTTAGTCAGGTTTTACATTCTCATCTTGAAACTTTGGAAATTCATTTTAGAGAATAATGAAAAGTGTGTTTTATGTAAAACAATATGAAATGCAACATAGATTTGCTCTAAGCAGCAAAGTTATTGCCCCAAGAGGCTGGAAAATAAAACCCAGGTTATGTTAAAATAGTCTCATGTCAAATCAGTGAACTTCACAACTTTCTTGTGTAAAACTGTATGATGAAAGAATACACAAAGGAAAATCGATAGTGAAGGTAGATAGATCACACGCACATATTTTTTATAAGAAATCTTGTGAGTATGTATTAATGTAACTTTATAATATAAATTGCCTAAGTAAGAAATAGTTCAAACATGCTGAAATTCAGGATATATGATTTGCTTATGAGCAGATGAATATTGTTTCAAGCTGAAGATACAACAGGTAAACGTGCGATGGTTTTGTTGCGGATTAGCCTTTGTTATTATGTCTTCATTATATTATTTGTACGTGCTACTTCTAAGTATATTTCATCTGAGCCTCTAGAAGCTCAGAAAGATGCTTTCTGGCATTATTTTGTAAATACAAAGAATGAAAGTGACAAACTGACAGTCTATATTATGGAGATTTCCAAAATAAAATTGGAAATATAGCGCCACCTTTAGCTTTTGTTTGGCTCCTGCTGGCCATTGCAGGCTACGTGCCTGGCCAAGCCTTCAGCGTGAGCCAAGATAGCTGCTCTTCTATTTTTCTTACCAAATGCATCTCTTTATGCATAACCAATATGAAATGTAATGAGTGCATTTATAAAAGCATTCATTAAGGCATAGGTAGACAAATCTTTTAGATATATAAATTGGTCCAGCTCCACCCAGTTCATGACTTCACCCCTGATTAAGTATTCAATTCAAAGTATTCAATTTTCCTTTGAGAACAGAGCAACACCAACACACAGTTCTATACAACATGAACATGAAAGTTAATTTTTCTGAGGTGTCTGTTTTTTTACCAGTCCTAAACATGAAATATCTGATTGAAGTCATCAGATTTCATGAGAGCAGAGCATGAAACATTCGGGCAGAATTCAAGAAGCATAAAATGATTAATTTAAAATAACAAATCAAATTTCCGTTATGTATTGTGAGAAAACCCATGTGAAGTGTTTCCAATGAAATGTGGGTATAGATGAAGTTCAGATGTAAGCATATTTTGTTATGAACGTGAGACTTGGCCCATATTTGCTAAGTTTTGTGGAAAGGATTCCAGCTGAGTCAACATAAGCCAGTCTGTGGCTTTTCAAATGAGAAAACAGGTGGAAATACACCTTGAAAATGGTTGTCCTGATAATTCATTACCCAGAATTAAAGTCCTGAGAGATAAGAATATGTAAACCAGGTGTAAGGAAAATGTTGATTAGAACTAGGCCAACCAGACAATTTGCATCCAACCCCTTTCCTGTATGAGAGTGACTGAGCTATGCAGATGTTAAAATCTCCATTTGAAATAATACATACTTCGCTTCTGATTTGGGGCAGAGTTACAATTGGATGGGAGCCTTCTGGAAATTTAAACATAACCAGTTTCATGCATGGTTTCATGAGATTAGGACCAAAAAAAAATTTTAAAAAGTATGGTTCTTATGAGAACAGCTAATTTCATGAGAATTTTTGCATATTTGGATTCAAAACTCTGAAAGAGTATGAAAGACTTTGGCATTTTTAATCATCCAATCTAAATATCTGCCTTCCTGAAATGACTGCTGTGCACCACCGTAGTGAACGAAGCCGAACAGTTCCAAGAAATGATGGCAGTGTTCTCAGCAGTGAAAGAATTGGGACCAAAACCAAATTTGTAGGAAGTTATTGGAGGAAAGCCAGCAGAGAGAAAGGTGTGGGGCAGAAAGACCTCTGCAGGCAGCGGCCCGCTCAGGCTGGAGAAAACATCGAGGGGGCCAAAAAGACCAGTCATTTCAGGAGGTAGCACCCAAAGCTGTAAGACTTGTGTGTCTCTTCCTTTCATTTCCTTTCTTAGACCTTTATTATTCTGATACTCATGGACAAATGCCTTCCCTAAACATTATTGACAGACCTCATATTCTTTTAAGAGGTAAATATGTTTTATCTGTGTAGTGTTTTGTTTTCTGACAGATAAATGAGCTGGTATATTGCTTAAATTTAATTCTTTGGATATAAGTAACAAGTTTGGAATGGACAGGTAGGCGTCGAGCGTGTCCAGATGGTGCACATCATTCCAGATGGAGGAAGGGAATAAGGGTTAATAAGCCCAGATGAACTATATTCCCTCCCTTCTATTTACATAAAGGAATAAGATGTTATTTTCCAAATTTCACCCTTATTAAAAGAAAAAAAATCACATTAAAGGCATTAAAGTAGATTTGTGCTTCATTCAAACGCAGGCTAAAAGAGTACTAACAGTGTACTTTAATAATTTTAGAAGATTTGGTCTCCAATACTCTGAAACCTTGTTCTATGTGATAGTTATCTAAAGCAGACATTAGCAGAAACAGATGTTGTTGCCTTTTTTTCTCTCTGCATGGAAGGCGTAGGATTTCTCCAGAATAAAAGATATAGAAACCAAGAGGAAACATATTTTCTTGATGCACATGTTTTCTACACTTGGCCTACTAAACTGGGATATTATGATTGCCAGACGTGCCTCCTTTGAAATAGTAGATACGGAATAAAATACCCATGGTGGGAAAACACTGAAGGGTGACATCAAATACAGCCTGATTTATATACCTTTGAAATTCCACACAAAATTGAATAATGCAGGCAATTCTATTGCTTTGCTGTGTAAATAAGTTATATTTTAATGGAACCCACTTAGAAATGTGTAAGTACTGAACAGAAAAAATGTGCAACTCAAAAATCAAACTGAAAAATCAGCTAATAAAGATCAATAAATAGGTTAATTGGGAAAATAATTCTTCACAGGTATCTTAATTTCTATTCAGAATCAATCAGGACAAGAAAAAAGGGCCTAGTGACATAAAGCTTGCAATGATGGAGAAAGGGAATGCAGTGACATGTTTGCATTTCTTTAAGTACTTCACAGTTGAGTAGCGTTCCCTTTGGCCCTGTTTAAATTTCGCAGACAGCTGTAAGTGGAGAGAAGCCCAAAACAGCTGGACACAGACAATATATTACATTATGACCAAGAGGTTCAAATTATGAGCAGAAGATTGCTCATGCCACTTGGGAGCACATAAGCAAGAGATTTGGTGGAACTAACAGAAAACACGGATGGCCAACGACTGTTATATATGGGTCCCAGAAAGCAATGGCAGCATAAGTGGCTACCTCCAAGGGCTAGCTGTCAATGGAAGGTGGCAGAAAACAAGGCCAGCAATGTTTTGGCCTAAGAACTTAAAAAAATCATGTCCTAGAGCAGGGAGGTGGAAATGCAACTTCATAGAGCACCGAGGTCGCATCTGGAATGCTCCACAGCTCCCAGCATCTCACTACTGGCAACACATCAGCAAACTGGATACAGTTCAAGGAAGGATCACAAAAATAATATTGGATTCAGGAGAAAAGTTTAAAAGAGCCGGATAAAACATAACTCTGTTAAAGCACAGACAATTGAGACAGACATGCAAACTGAAAAGTGTTTAAGGATGTTTTCTTCAGTTATGTGTGGCCATGAACAACAACAGGAAAGAAAAATTTGGGCTGTTTGGAGAAAAATTATTTCAAGAATAAGATATAATTGGTGCATGGAAACCATATGGGGACAGTCTAGTACACTTAAAACAACAAACAATTACTAACTGTAGAAAACAAACCCTTAATGGCAGAAAGATTAAGTGGATAACAAAACTTTTCTTTTTTGTCCTTCTGACTTTATGACACTTTTACTTGTCTCTGGAAAGGACATCTTAGCATTGTTCAGGAAAGTGAGATGTCCCAGTTGTTGTTCCTTTTATTTTAACCTAGGGCTAGCTACTTAAAGCTGTGATTAGGTGTCCGGAAAGAGAGATCAGCTGTTCTTTCCTAAGTTTTTACATTAATGCTTCTCTGGATGATGCCTAAGTCGAGAGCATAGAGTAGGGACCAGGAGAACAAAATGAGAACCGAGCCTGGCCAAAGTCCACAGTAAACGTGCAGCAAACATCTAAGGATATCAAAAGAGGGAAATATTTTATCAAGGTTTACAAGACAAAAGCTCTCTGCCTTTAAGTATATAATCTACAGCACATACTATAGCCCTTTTCCTTGTGGGAACTCTATAGACCCTGGGGGATCAAAGTCAGCCGGAGTTATCCTTCAGGCAGGTCAGTGGCTCTTCTGGCACCACAGTCCACGATCACGCTTCTTCATGCTGCTCTTATAAAGAAGGTTCTGTGATATCCAGTGTCATTCTTGGACCAATGTAGTTATTGCTCTCCTCCTGCTTTGTGGGTATCTTCTGGCTTACAGATTGATTATGGTATGTCTTGGTATAAACAGGGGTGCTGAGATAGTTGGATTGGGGAGGATTTTTGACACCAAAGATTAATTAGTATTTACCTGCACCTGCTACAGCTGCTGTGTAAATATGAGCTATTCTTAACATTAACTGACCACATCTGAATTGTGAGAGTGACTTCTAAGGAAGTTTATCAGACTTGTTTGCTAGATATTTGCAGGTAGAGAGGCTCAATGTAAAAGTATCTAAATTTAGGCCAACTGAAGTGTTCTGATTTGCTGTTGAAATGAATAGTTAAGTGTGCATTTGTGCAACTGCTTGTGAGGTGTTCCTTATGGAATACAGGACATTTAACCTTTTTTTCTCTTGTCTCTTTTTTTTTTCTTTTGGTCTCTCTGCTTGGTCTCTTACGTGATACCTGAATTGTGAAGCAGCTTCATTCCATAGTGCTCCTCAGACCATTGATCCCCTTATCATCCATGCCAGGGACATCAGATGATTTTCCACAGCTCCCTGTGGCCCAGGGCTTGTGTTTGTAAATCATGACAGGGTGGATGCAACACCTGATTGGTTTCTTTATGCAGTTGCTTCTAGAATAAAAATTAATTTTCTTTCAAAGGTAGTCCTGACACCATAACTAATTTGAAATCCTGTATAAAATTGAAAGCAAACTATACACAGTATCTTTTTACATGTCAACCTCGGTCTACTTGTATTTTGTCAGGTACAAGTATCTGAGAATAGCTATTAATATTTTATGGAACAGAATGTCCTTATTTTAAAACAATAAATCCGATCACTCTAAAGCATTTGATTATTTTAGCTTGAATTTATCCCTTGTTTCAATAATATGAGGAGAAACTAGGAATTTCTACTCCCACAGACAGAGTTAGACTAGGTCTACATTTTTTATAACCCTTAGATTTGTGTCAGAAAATACAGGAAGGATCTGTGACTCTAAATCACAGAGATTAGGACTCACATGGGAATGAACTTTGATTTAGAAATGGGTTGCAAGGTCAAGTGGGATAAGAGCGTAGAAATGCATTTTATCTTTTGTTGAATACTGAGGAGTTATGAAGCAATATTTATAGAAAGTCTTGCTGGTATGTCTCAGTAGTGCAGTATATTTCCTCCTAAATTCCCAGGTTAAAACATTTTTCTAGTCTCATATAGTAAAAAAAAAAAAAAAGAAAAGTAACATTTAATATTTGTAGTTCTGCAATGTAATTAGCTAAAGTTTGCCTTCTTCAATTTTTCATTTGTAATTGTCTGATTTTAAGCTGTCTGTGGAAATTCTCTGGCGCTAACTGCACCCGCATGGCCAGATAAAACAGGTGAGTGCAATCCAAAGAGGAGACGTCACTTCTCAAAGCATTATAATCATTCGACTCAAATGTTCTTCCAAGATTCCACTTCTCAAAGTATTGCTAATAAACGTTTAGTGACAGTATTCAAAATGTCTCAGTAAAACACACTAAAAGCATACTTTTAACTGCTCTCTGAGATAAAATTAATAGATGACGGGCTGTTGCTAGACTTGTGGCCTCAAGCCCCAGTTGATAGAGGCAATAAAGGATAATGAATGGCAGATAGATATAAAGTAAGCAATAAAGTCTCAGTTATCCCGTATATAATATGCTGAAAATTATAGTTTGAATTGAAGTTTGTGTTTGTGTTGTTGAGGAGCTTCTTAATGACTGCCAAAGCACTGATTCATCCTCCGACTCTGTAATGCAATATATCTACTCACTTTTTCCATGTCCTTTGGAGATACTAAACCATCAAGCATTCCAGTAACCAAATGTACAAGGTAGAAATGGCTATTCTCTCACAGTTCTCACAGTTCGTGAGAGTTTAGGGTGAAAAGGAGACAGGACCTGTTGGAGACAGGGCCATACATGCCAGGACCTTGAGGAGATGCTCCCTCATGCCCTGGACACAGGGGTCAAGGTTGCCCGGTCTCCAGTGCGAGTTTCTCACAGGTGGGATGGATGCGGTGGCCAGAAATGGTTCTGGTTGTTTTGAGAACCACAAAACAGGCTTCCCAGGGGCCCGGCGTTGGTACAGCAAGTCCTCTGGCTGGAACAACAACCATGCCGGGAACCTTCACAGAGAAAGAACCTGCAGTCCTCTGTGGCCACAGGTTTTGCTGCTTGGCACAACCGGCTCCATGCTCCACACGCGCGTCTGAAGGGAATCTGGTTTGGATTGGAGCTGCCCTGTGTGTTTGAGGAAGTTTCTTCTGCAGCAGATGGTTGTAATTTTATTATTTTTTTTTTAACCAAACATTGCAAAGGGTTAGACATTCACTGCAAAGACACACGCTGTCGGCATGGTCACCATGTGCATCCCTCGCTTGCACAGCGCTGCCAAAGCCTCCTGCTGGCCTGGTTTGCATTTGCATAACGAACTTTGGGGCCAGAAGGCGACCCAGAAAGGGGCTTGCGCAGATTTCTCCCAGCACGTCATCCCAGTGAACCTGACGGGCACAGGTTTGAAAGCCTGGATGCTCAAGTGTCAGCAGAAAATGCTGTGAGATCTTTCTTCAGATCTGCTCACTAAACAGTGCCAGCCAAAATCTCCGGTTCCGTGCCTGGGAGGCATCACCGGGTTCAAGGAAGCGCAGAAAGCTCGAGATGAATCTCTCCCTGGAGTTTCCAACCTTACACCGTCGTTGTAAGATTGCAGGATTTTTGAAACCTTTCCAAGTTCTGATGTGGAGTGGGGTGCTGATGTCAGACACGCACAAGGAAACAACGCTGCGTGGATTCTACACACCACGTACATAATCAATATAGAATGCATTTTGCACACCGCAAACCCAGCCTTGGTCAAGCAGAAATGACAAAAAAAATTAAAATAACATGGGCTGCAAGGAGCTAACAGATTTTAAAAAAAATAAACCCCGATGTAGAAACCAAGGTATATCACATGGCATATCACATGACAGAGAAAAAAAAATGCTAAATAAAAGGCTGGTTTGAATTCTGTAACAACACTGATGATAGCAAAAAATAAGAATCAACAAATGACATGACTTCAAATGTTCTTCCGCGTCTTAGTTCTCTAAATTATTTTTCACGTTACAAAAAATGAAGAGAATTTAAGAAATGGAGACGAGAGCTGCCAGGTGAAGAAAACATCACTTCAGCAGATGGGTTCACATTTTCAGCTGAAACTTTCCTTCCCTTATATCTAGAAATGAATGGAATGTTTCTTTTGCAGAAAGACCTATACCGCATTTAGGTCAGGTTAAATGATAACCATTGTGTTCCGTACAGTTTGTACTTCAGCAGAAAAAATGTTAATACCATTTGTCAGCAGTAGGATGATGGATGAAGCTGGATCTTAAAATATAAAAATCAAAAGCTGGAGATGAAAAGCATTGTATAAAAATGATGACCATGTAAATACTTATATACTAACGGCATAGCTGTTTGCACAGAGCTTTGGCAACTACTTGTTAAAGAAATGGAGAGGAGTGTCATTCCTTAGTGCTTTAGGGTCCATGTGGTGTCCAAATTCAGAGTGTGGGGGGAAGGAAAGTGTTCCAGGGAGCCAGTTATGGGGAAGAAAGAAATATGTTCTGGAAAGATCCCCACGAGAGGAACATCAGCAGGGCCAGAGGCAGGGATTCATTGACACCAGGGAGGTTATGAGGGTCTTTTTCACAGATTTCTGCTTTGGACATTCCCCCTCTCTGCTGAACGTGTGGGTGCCTGAACCTATTTCTGCCTTTTCCCTCACAGACCAAATTATGTGGGTGAGCTTGCAAAAGAAAATGCAAGACGAGGATGCATCCTCTAAGCAATGCAGCCTTGGGCTTTGGCACACAAGCATTCTTGCAGGGTTTTCATGCAAGACTAATGCCTCTGTATTCCTCTAGAGGTTTCCTACACCACAGGTGTGTACAGGGGAATGATCAAACACTGCAGAAAGATATCCCACTAAAAATAAAATAATGATAATAAAAATTGTAGCAGTGCATTTATGCCTATAAACATTTAAAGGATGGGTGTCAGGAGGATGGGGCCAGTCTTTTTTCAGTGGTGCCCAGGGACAGGACAAGAGGGAACGGGCACAGACTTGAACAGAAGAAGTTCCACCTAAAGATGAGGAGGAACTTCTTTGCTGTGAGGGTGGCAGAGCCCTGGCAGAGGCTGCCCAGAGAGGTGGTGGAGTCTCCTTTTCTGCAGACATTCAAACCCCACCTGGACATGTTCCTGTGGGACCTGCTCTGGGTGACCCTGCTCTGGCAGGGGGTTGGACTGGATGATCTCCAGAGTTCCCTTCCAACCCCATAGCATTCTGTGATAAGCAAAGCATCTTGTGAGAAAAAAACTCCAACAAACAAAATGCAAGTGTGAGTCTGCTTTGAAAGGGGAGGAAATAGCTTCCTCAGCCTTTGAAAAGAGGTGTCCTCCTTCAATGAGTCTGATGCATCTGCCTTGGGGGTGGGAATTCCTCCAAAGGAGACCCAGAGCCAAGAGCACCCAGAGCAGATGGAAATTTGGGAGAGGGATCGAAGGTGACCCGGCCAGTCCCAGCTGCCTCCGAGGGACAATCGGTTGCTCCAACAGTGTGGGCTTAAGACTGAATCCTGAATGAATAGGAAAAAATAATAATCATTCAGACATGTTTTACCTTACTTTTTAATAAAAACAAAGTTCTGCTTTATTTGAAAGGATTTTCTTTATTTGAAGAAATAAGTAAATAAAACTCAGGCAAAATATTAAAATCTGTTGGGGGAAACAAACTTTAACAATTCCACATGTTTTTGCAGATATTGCTAAAAGATGCTGAGTCTGCTCAAATAGAGTATAACATTCTGATGTGTATTGTGCATTGCTCAACACTTCAGCTAATTCAGAGTGTTCTGGCATTCTAAAACCCTCTTCTTGTGTTTTGTTTTGTTTAAAACCAATATCCCATATTGTGTTGAGTGAGAAGACACCTTGGGAGCAGTTCACAACCTCAATATTTATATCACTATTTAGTTTTGACTTACAATTATAAAAATGATAGATATTTAGCATATTTGAAGACCAAGCAATTTTTGGTGCTTAACTTTAGGAAATGATGTTTGTACATTTTAGCCGTTATTTCATTAGACAGTAAGTTAAAGGAATAAAAAGTCCGCATTATAAATACGGGATTCAATATACAGCATACAGCTCTTTAATCTTCATTCTTACAAGTATTTCTTTTACACTCAGTTGATTTTTCTAGTGGATTTCACTAATTAGCATCTTAACACCTAACCATTTTGTGATAACCCAGCAATGACCGGAAAGAGTTCACTCTTTCCTTATTTATTATAAACAAACAAGCAACAACAAAAAGGGTATATGTATGCATGTATAGATCGATACATTTAACTAGGACACATTTTTCCCTACGTAGGAAAAAATCTATCACTTCTCTCAATCAAATATGTTTCTTCATTGAATTCTTCCTAGTCTTATTTATAAGTCTGGAGAGAAGAAGAAGTCAGAAGAAAATCATTCCAGCATAGGAACAGCTAATTTGGTGCTACTTGGGGAAATCAAAGAAAGGAAAAGAAAGATATTTCACATATTTGCAAAGCTCTTAGCACAGTGGTTAATGAGTTCTGGCCAGAGTCTTTAGCGTTGCACAGTGGAAATGCTAAAATATGAAGACTGATGAAGACTGTTGGATGGTGAAATGCCTCATTAGAGAGGCGCATCTTGCAGTGTCCTTGTGTCTCACACGGCAGCTAATGAAAACAATTTGGACCCCGCCTGTCCTGTGGTTAATTGGCATCTTGAACTCACAACCCTTCAGTCCGTGCTCTGTCCTAATTAAAAAAAGATTTTTGAACAGTCTCTACCCCTGCATCCAAAGACTGTATGGGCCACACCGTCTGAAGAAATGCTTCTCTCAGCCACCTCCAGTTTTACTCCTCAAAGCAAAAAGAAGTGTTTTTCATAGAGTTTTCAAAGTCTTCAAAGCGAATTTCCAGAGTATTTACAAAGCACCTCAGTTTTAAAGATGGCCTCACATATGATATCCGTCTGGAACAGGTTAAACGTGTCTTCAGGAACCAAAAATGAAAGCTGAGAAAATTACAGCATCTGTCACCTTTTCTAGATGTGCTGAAATCTCAGTTGACTTTTTAATGGGACACATGGGTCATATAAAAGTGTTGTTTTTTTTTTTAATCCCAAATTTACAATCTTTGTATACCGAGATAGACAGTAAAGCCAAAGTCCCTGTGCCAGTGAACAGGGGTGTCATCCTCAGATTCACACCATCAAAGAAAAACAGCTTTTGGAGCACTGCTGTTTTTAACACTCAAATGGTGACTGATAGTTTCTTTAATATTCTTAAGTGATTCTGCACATTGAGAGAGAGATTCTTCATCTACTGTGAGTAGGTGAGACTGCCATCTATATCTATATCTATCTATGTCTATATCTAATCTATATCTATATCTATCATCTATCATCTATATCTATATCTACCTATATCTTTATCTATATCATATATCTATATCATCTCTATCTATACCTGTATCTATCTATATCTGTATCTATCTATATCTATATAATCTAATCTATATCTATATATCTATGTCTATATCTATCTAAATCTATCTATACCTATCTATCTGTGGGGGGGGTCTGTGCTGAAAAGCACTAGGAGTTGCATTTGTCTGCATCCAAAACTCAGAGCTAGGGGGCAAACGAAGGCGATGAGAAATGCATCTCTCAGCACCACACGAAAGACAGCAGAATGTGGAGAGCAAACAACAGGCAATAAAAAGAGGGAGAATACATGGCTGAAAAGTGGAAAAAGGCTTTCAATCCTACCGCACACCTGGGCCCTGTTCAAAAACTCCGCTTTGGAAAGATTTCTGCTGACTTTTGGATGTTCGTTTTTATGAGGTTGAATTTTTTTTTTTTTTTTTTTTAAACAGTTGGGATCTGTTGCTTTCGCAGTAAGAGGAATCTCAGACCAGGGCACAGAGTCTCCATCTGCCTTCAAGGAAGAGCCTGAATGCTCTGGGTGGTGGCTGTGGTCTATTCCTGGGGATGGAGGGCAGCTCTCCAGCTGCCAGGCGGGTGTTTATGGAGCTCTGCAGCACCTACTGCTCTCCCTTTGGACTGCGGGGTGTATCAGAGAGAATATTCATGTCTGAGCTGTGGTTTTCCCCATTTGAATAATGGAAAAAAAAAAAAGGTAAATACTTCTAACTACTGTCTAGAAGTGTGATGTTCAGTCACTGGCTGAAGCGTGGCTCTGGTTTGGGAGAGCTTTTCTCCGACAGTGGGCACGGGCTGTCACACAGCCACGGGGGCTTCAGGAGGCACCCCCTTACTCACCGAAGACAGGCAGCAGGGAGCTTTGAAAGCCTCTGCCAAGGGACTTAAAAACACACACGTGTTTAAGTGATTTAAAATGAGGACTGTAATGCAATATTTGCAGGGAAATAGCTCTAAAGACGCTAAAAGACCTAATTGTCAATAATTCTGGAAATTAAACCAGACTTTCTGAAGCATACTGAGCATACTGAGCAATTCAGCTTCTGCTGGCTTCGTAAAGCCCTTGACTCCAAACCCTCATGTGAATAGAGAGTTTTGACTCCACTGAATCTATTCTACCTAGGAGCATTAGGAATTCCTCAGAAAGTACTTAGAAGAAAGATATAGACAGTTTATTGGAAAAAAAAACTTCTTTTTTTCTTGGAACTACCCATTAAAATTTAATCTTTGCTACAGTTGTCTAACTGTGTGTTTAAAGATCATTCTTTATTAAATACTATTTGTCTTTTTTCCACTAGAGTCTTTAGTCTTGTTCATTCCATATTTAACTTCTATGGCATTTTGATTCAAAGAAAGTGTCTTGTCTGTAGTTAGTCCAACGATAAGGCAGGAGGCAGCAAATGTACAAGTTAAGTTGAAAAAAAAAAAAAAAGAAAATCTTGGAAGTAAAAAAAAATGTATTGCTAACGGGGATCTGCTGGAGAGCTCTGATATGACCAGGAAAAGCACTGATGGAAAAAATCCAGGGAAGGAGAAGCGGGGACCGGTGCCAGGCACTGTCAGTGCAGGGCTGGGGAGAGATGTGCCACCCGGCGAAGCGTGGGTGCCCCTGGTGTGGAGAGGAGCCCCCCCGGGGGGATCAGAGGCTGCTGTTGCTCTGCCCAGGGGACAAGAACATCACATAACAGTTGGGGTCTGTCACACAGGCTTGGAGACAGGCCCAGGTTGGCCATCAACTCTTTAAAAGGAGCATTCTGCCACTGGGGGACTCTACTCCCCTCCCCTTAAAATCTGCAGATATTTTTCAGAGATAACTCTGCCTTCTTTCTTCCCCCCCCTGCACCGAAATGGAAAGCAGGACTGAAATTTGCATTTTGTTTTTCAAAAAAAATATTAATTCTCTTTTGATTGGATAATCAAAGAAGGGTCGTTGTTTATGCCTGTTTTACAACCTGCATAGTTTTGCGTGGGTTAGTGGGACCCAGACGATGAAAAGGTCCATTTGCAGCGGCTTCCCAGGGGCAGGAGGAGGTTTGTCCAGGTCTGGTTATGGTAATCATTTCCGCTGACCTGGGGATTTGTATGCTCGGGCTTTTGTTTTAAAAGCCAAGGGCAGAAGCTGACCTTGTTGGCCTTGGACGGCTGACTGAAACCATGAATGTTGTTTTCATAGTCAAAGATCTCCTCCGGTGTCTCTCCCAGTGTCGTTTGGGACTGGATCTTTTCCTTCTTTCATTAAATGCCATGGAGAGAGCCAGCGGGGGGGGGGGG
>JAHREE010000077.1:5529117-5560847 GCA_033628505.1 Tringa tobata | reverse complement strand
CTATGCCCAGCATTTTATTGCTTTGTTTATGAAATTGCTCAAGACTGATTCAGATCATTAAGGTTTCAAGGGCCTGAACGTACAAGAACATCGTTGGTTATTTTCTTCTGAGGTCTATGGGAACTTACAGAACCTGAGAGATTCCCAGCTCTCACCCTCAGCAGGGACCATCGTACAATTTCAAACCTGCTCATCAGTCTATGACAAGATAAAAGAAGTGTGTCAAACCTACTCATTCTTAATGTTGTACAGAAATAAGCATTTCAGTGTATGGATGAGAGTCACCACAAAACTTGGGTGTAAATTCAGGGGGATATAGGGAAGCAATATGAGTTTTGTGCATCTCTGGATGTGAGAAAACTGCTGAGATTCTTTAATCACTTTTGTCAAAAAAAGTCTGTTTAAGATGGACAACATTTAGAAAAGACTTGGAGGTTTTTGAAAGCCCTACTGAAAAAGTGGCTGAGCAGAAAAATTCAACATATTTAGTTTATCCAGGGAAACAGTGAAAAGTTCAGCAGGAATCTCTTGCAAAGAATGATAATGACTCGTGAACTTGAGAGGAAAAAGGAAAACCAAGCTGTACTGGCTCTGTTGTGTAAACAAGTGTTAGTAAACACCATGAGAGACAATATAAATTTAAACAAACTTTCACATACAGAAAACAAAATTATTACCATTTTCAAAATTTAGCACACACTAGTGATTGTCAAAAGCTGAAACTAGATAGTCTCTAGACATGACAAAAGATAACAATGTTTACAAAGTCAGGAAGACAAATCATTGAGAATATATATATTTATAAATGTATATTTTATACAAATAAGTATACATAAGTGTGCATATATATTTTTACGCCTAAACTTATACATATATGTTCAGCTTTTTATTGAAAATGCTGTAAGCCTGTGGTGTTTAGGTGACATCGCCTCTGGAAAAATCCAAGAGAAGTAGCAGAGAACAGAGCTTAGGACAGGTAACAGGCAAAAGTTAATGAGAAAAAACTGTTAGTATAACATAAGACTTCAGATACTGCCTACTTAGAACGACAGCTGAAAAATTACTAGTATTAAAAGCAATTTATTTTAGATATATTTTTCTTTTTAAGATCAAAAATTGTCTACAGAACAGATGTTTGGTCACTGTATACTGGTTTTTCATATTAATTATTGACTGCCATCTTACTTTACCCCATGTTTATCAAGTTTCACCCCAATGAACAAATGAGTCACCTAGTGCATATTGCAAACCCCTGCTATTATTCAGTTCAATATAACTCTTAGGAGACCTTACAGAAGGAAAATATTGATTTTTGAGTTTTTTTCCTATACTTTCAATGCCAGATTATTGTAAAGGGACTCCATACACTTTTCTTTGTATTTTGACATTCAAGTTCAGAGCTGGTTACATACTTGGACAGCAAGAGCCAATAAAAACAACTAAATCTGGGATACATTAAGCCTAAAGGCACAGGAGCTGGAAAAGCTGCAGTCAGTGTGCATGACCATGATTTACTGTAGCTTCAGGTTTAGTTGTAAAATATTATGCTTATCATGCAGGGTATTATGTTATTCACTATAATTCTGATAATTTATCAAACGAATTGAGAAGTTATTCATTACCTGCTCTGGAGAGGAGGGCCTTTGTAATGTTTTTTTCATTAGGTCTGAACTAGTTGAGATCATATTTTAATATTGATGTAGCTCCTGTAGGTGGCGCTTTGCTTTACGCTTTAGAAGAATTATTGTTTCTATTCTACTTTCCCTATAATTTCAGAAAGACTCAATTTCTTTAATATCTATCACTGACAAATGAGTGTCTGTCAAAGAAGATTTTGCATTAAGGTCTCTGCTAGAGCTCATGCTGTCAAGTGGCTGTGGCCTCAAAAACTGGAGATTTCCATCAAATGTGAAAAGTGGGAAGCAACAGGTTAATGATGATCAAAATGCATGTGCTCAAAGAAGAAAGTCTAGTTACAGCACTTCTCATCTCTGTCCGTCTTTAGGGAATTTTCCTTGACAGTGTCCTAACAGGGATTTGTGAAAAGAAAGGCATTGTCTGTGCCTTTCCAACAATTAGTCCTCCCAGCAAAATAAAAAACCCCAACCCCTACCAATCAACATGGACAAATCAACGCTGTTTTGTAAGATTGAACCCCTCTTTGAGTGCAGCAGAATTTCATCGTTTGGGAGTGCTAGAAACAGCTTCCCCCAATTTGATACTTTGTGGGTACTTAAGTCAGTGAGAAATGAATTTAATGATGCCAGAAAAATCCTCAGAAACATTTTTATTTTGGTTTTGACTAGAACCCATCTTTTTTAGAAATGAAAATTTAGATCCCTCAGCTTTCTGAAATTTACCACTGTATTTTTGGAAATGTATTTCTAAACATTTTCCAGGAGGTATATAACCACGTCATTACTCTTCCTAGATACAACATCTGCTTGTATCACAGACTGCGTGTTATACTGGATGCAAATGTACATTTTAATGAGTTCATTTATTTCAGCTGTTTACAGCCATTTTTTCTTCATTTAAGTACCCCAAAGAACTTTAAAGAATATATGGCTTTAGTCCTTAAAAGTCGTATAGTTCCAGCTGATTAATTTGTAAGAAAAGGACATGCTAGTTTTATATTGTCTCAAAGTTGTTTGAATTAAATGTCATCTATTGTGATTTACATTTAATATCAGGAACACACGACAAGGATACATACATTTTTTCATTTGTGAGTAACATGCCAGAATATTTTTCTCCAGTGAATCCAAGATCTGGAAAGATATTTAGGCCTCTAATTCCTCTTTCACAGCCGCAGGGTTTCACCTCTCAAGCACTTAAAAAAATTCTGGCTCCTGTTCATTTTAGTTACACAGGACCCTGATACCTGTTTGGCATTTCAGCTTTTCCTAAGAAGATCACACAGTGCACACTCACACCTAACAGGAACGCTGCTCACTGGTAGTTCTCTTTCTAGTCTCTTGTTTCTGATGTAACTCCTCTCAAACGAACGCTTCGGTCTTGGCTTGTTCCTCCAGTTAGAGAAGTGCTGCTTTTCTCAGTAAACTTCTAGTTTGGGTCCCAGTCTTGACTTCCACGGAGAAAGAGAGGTAATAAGACATATTGCAAGACATAACTGTATTTTCTGTGTTGGTACTAATTATTTTTCACCTTAATGTATACGTTTCACTACAGAAATATGAAGTTATAAGCAATAGTAATCAATGCACATTAGTGGAGTTCTTCTGTGAGTTGTGGCTTGTTGTGCTGCTCATCATTTGTACTTTAATGCTGTGTGATATTCCACACTTGCTGGAACTGCATCATTTCTGTGGCATTGGAATTTGGGAATCTGACTGATGACCAAAAGATAAGATTGATTGGCTCTGCTTCAGGTGTAGGAATTTGTATTCCCAAATTCTGAGCTAAGGTGATTCCCTCTGTGCAAGGACTGTATCTGGTATTCACTACTTAGGGTAGAGTCTTGCAAGAGGCCAATCTTGTTGATACTGAACCTACTTTTGAACTAGCTGCAATCCCAAACCTTGCCTGACTGTCAGTATAACTTCCTCAGGAAATGTAGTAGGCAGGAGATCAGAAAAATACCTGTGAATCCCTGATTTACTGGTTTCAGACATCTCTGGGTAGCAGAGCACAAATAACCAAATGCCAATAGCTGATGCTCTAAAGGCCTGTAAGAGTTTAAAGCACAGTTTGCATTTTGCATCATATCAACATTTTTCATCCCAACAACCTCCTCACTTCATAAAATCAAAAATTCTTTTCTGAGAAGACGCATGGGCCACCTTGGTCTCAGAGAAGTGAAGACAGGCTCTTGGGTGTAGTGACTGTACTTCCACTCAGAACGGTTACTGGATAAAAGTAGGGAAATGCTTGGGAGGATCTAGGAAATTTCTGGATATCTTCATGAGAACACAGGGGTTATTGTTTGGTAAACATGTAAAGGAAAAAGAATTAACTGTGGTACAACACAGCTTGAGCAAAGGAGAGTCAGAGGAAAGCTGGTTTCCCCACACACCCACACCGGATCTGGGCCTTCAAATATTTTGCAGTTTCACTATCTAGCAGAGCATTATTTTTTCATAATGCATTCATGAGTTCTACTCTGGTTGCAGTAAAACAATAGTCATGGAAACACCAAAAAGCTTTTTCTTATTGTCTTTTCCATGGAAACCCTGTAGAAAGATAAGCAGACGTACAAGCAAGGTAGAAGCTGCTTTTGAAATGGTAATTTGGAAAGCATTGTACCTATTCCTTTCTGAAGATTAAGTAATCATCTTTCTAATGAATCAGAAGTCTCTGAAGCAGTGGCTCTCACTACACAGAAATTTTAAAATGTGTTCTTGTGATTTACTTTTCAGAATGCGGTAAAGACAACTCCTGTTAGTGGGCAGAAGGTTTTGTGTCATTGTGGCACCACTGTTGTGTAATACTTAATAAATACTTGGGAACATCATAAACATATATCATAACTTCTTGTTATCGTTCATCCAAACCTAGGATTAGCGTGATCCAAAACAGATGAATGAGGAAAACAGCTACCGTTACAAATAGTTCACTTGTACATTTTCCAGGCAGAAGACAAAGTAACTGTAAATCACAGCTGGCCAGTTTAACGTGGCTTTCAAAGTCCCATCAGAGTAAAACCAAACACTGGAATCATTAGAATGCAATGTTTTCCATGGGTGTGGTGGTAACCCAGCCCCAGGGACAGGGAAGCACACACTATATGCTGCTTTAAGCATCCTTGCAGATGATCCTCATGTTTTCAGGAGGCAAAATATATGATTAGTTAAAAAGGTGATGATTGCTTCATATTGAAAAAGACTTTATGAAACAGCTTACCCCACGTCATTAAGCAGTGCATTATAACTTGTACTACACGGCTGCTCTGGAAAGAAGGTGGTTGTATTTATGCAGTTGATACCAGAAAACTAATGAAAATCATTCTATTCTCACTGCTGTTAGTTTAAGGTTATCATATTTATTCCACATTATAATGAGATGAAGATCTTTTCCACACAAAAGTCATTTACCTATATTTTGCATTCTTACACTCATTCATTGCCTGGTGATTTCACAAGCCCAGGATTCTATTGCGGTATCTACTGCGTTGCAGCGGGGATGTCTCCTAAATTCAGGTGAGCTTCGGTGATGGTAACTGATAGATTTCTCCTTGTCCAAGCAAACAGACCCGAGAAGCCACTTTCATTGCTGTAGCATCTATGGCAGACTGAGAAATCTCCTCCCTGGCAAACATAAAAGGTGGTGTTTCCACATGGACTGACGATATCTGTATTTGGTAACTGATTTTCAGTGACCACAGTGCTCCTTTCTTGGCCATCGAATCATCTTACCTAAAGTTTTGTGTGACAATGTTTCATGCAATCCTACGCTCTTCTCTACAGAAACATTTTCATCATTCAGGTGATTTTGATTATACTAATCATATAATTTCTCAACTTTGCTTTGGAAACTGAAATAAACTCACTGAGCAACTATTCCAGAACTTGGATATGTCTCTCTCAAGCATTTCCCATGCTTGAAGACATGAAATTGAGAAAATCCCTGAGCTGCCATTAACTGAAGCTGTAGATTAATCTCCCCTAACTCTTACATTGTCTGGGCCTCCAATCTTGGTACTCCTAGGAAATAAGAAATATGTTTTCATTGTGATTTTAAGACTATTTCGAAAATACAAACATGGGAAATTTCACGTTTAAGTGTCCAGCCTTCTGCTGGATAGTATTAATGGCAAATTCTGCCAGATCCCCTTTTCTGTTTTACCCAGACAGCTCTGAGAGTCTCTCTGGAAGTCCATGGGCTTATTCAGTCTCCTCCAATGTGAGGCAATTCCTGCACCACCTGCGAGGAGTTACTTCATCCTCAGCGGTGCACGAGCATTTAAACCAGCTGTAATAAAGTGTATGTTGTTGCTCTGGATCGTCATTGATTTAATATAATGTACTAAGTACTGAGTAAAGTTGCTGTGATTTTCTCACTCCTTGCAGAGCTTTTTTGTTCTTGAGGGCTAGGTAAAGATTTTGGAGAGAAGATTCTCTTAACTGCCAAGAGCAGCATATTTACTTGCTTCACATCAGAATTAAGTCATTCCATAAGTTTTTTCAATAAATAGGATGTTGCGTCTCAATTTTACCTTGATTTGTGGTTTTATTATGCTGGAATATATTAAAAATACCCACTTTGATACAATATTGAGAGGGTGTTCACAAACAGAGTCTTGCTCCCATGAACACCCCATTGTCTCTCTTAGGATCTTCCACCTTGTTGGAAGTTAAAATTTGGATTAAAATGCCTCAGTTCACCCTCTGGAAAAGATTAGGCAATGGTATGTGCTGCCATTTGAACTTTTTTGTGACACTCCAGAACTCAATAAAACCTTTTCCCCAGCTTTTTTCCAGGATTCAGAGTTTATGTGCAGCTTTTCTGACGTTTTCTAGTGGCAAAACTGTATGAAGAGTCCGAGGCTGCCGGTGCCTGTGAGTGAATCCCATTGTTCGAGCTGTGGATCCTCTAAGGAAATCCTTGGTGAAATAAAATCCTGCTATGGCCCGAATAAAGACTCTGCTACACCTGTATTTAAAGCGGTTTTTTGGATCTCCTTAAATTCTTGACTTTCACTAATGAATTCTGTAATCAGTTATGACTCTCAAAGCATTTCCTTTAGTGATTTGCAAATGTATTTTCTTTGTATATTAATCACTTTGTGATTACTTCTTTGTTTTTAAAATGGGTATTTGATTTATGTTTTTATGGTTTTGTCCCCTTTAGACCAAAAGAGTAATTTACTATTGTCAATATTTAACTTCATGAATTTTCTTTGATTTCCACTAGTGAGTGAACCTCCTCTAATTTTTTTTACACCCTTCTGACATTAGGAATCAAAGTCAAGTCAGAATGCCCAAATAAATAGTAATATCAATTAATATAAAGGCATTGTACTGTCAGTATTAAAGTACATACTTTCATCTCATCCTTATTATACACCAATATTTTGATTGGCTTTGGAGGGCTTGAAACCAGGTCTTCAGTGATTCTGCAGGAGTATCAAAATCTTGTTTTCCATAATTGGTTCAACTTATTATTTTCATTATTTCATAAAGCTTACTGATCTATGCATAGGAAATAGCACATAAATCCCCCAAACCACTGAGGAAGGCAGAGAAAAATAATGGAAGATCTGCCTGGTTTTGCTATTAACTCATTTTGCTGTTTAATAAAAATAAAAAAAAGAAAGAAAAGAAAAAATTCCGCAAATTAATTAATAAGATGGTGGACTTCTTGTCTAAATGCCCTTGAAGCTGCTGCTTCTGCATCTGTGTTTTTCCAAAGTAAGTTTATGACCTGATTGGATGGCATATGGCTGTGACACTGAGCAAAGTTACTCTCTTTTATTTTTTTCCCCTCCTTTGCTCAGCTGCACTGTCTTTTTCCTTCAAAACACTTTCTCTCCAGAAGGAGCCCAGCCATTGTCATTGACATTAGCTGGGGGAAAGCCAAAAATGAGAAGAAATAATTTCTTGGTCTCAACCGTGTTGTAGTAACTCTCATAATTGTTCTAAGATGTGGATTTTCCTCATAAACCTGCAGATTATAAAGAAAGCTGGGAGATCACTCGGCCAAAAAAATAATCCAATGTAAATACATGTACTCTATCAACCAAATTTGCTTTTATACTCACACTAGGAACAGTAATGTAAAAAACATTGCTGGAAAGCACAATTCCCTTGGAGGTTCCCTATGAAGTCCTTCAGCTACCACTGAAGGCTTTGTTTCAGGATGGGTTTATGTCAGGAAAGTGACATAATCAGCAGATTTTCCCAGACTTTCTAAGAGGTAAAAGTCTTTGCTTTTTTTTCCTCCACAGCTAACCAGAAAAAGCTGCCTATCTGCACTGTCATTGTTCATAAATTACATTTAGGAACACATATTTTGTTCACAGAGTTTTGTTCCACTACTCTGGGAAAAACGGCAGGTCCAATACTCTCAACATGTATGCCACTGACTTTTACGGAGCCGAGATTCCACCCCCCACATCAGAGTTTTGCCTGTCAGGGAGGCCCCTGCACATTTCTCTGGCACTGTAAATGAGCTAAAAGGTGAAGATCGAGATGTTTTCACGTGGCCAAAGGGCTGTCAAGGGGTTCTAATTTATCTGACAATTAGAACCTTAATAAACAGTGGAAAAAGTTAATAAAAATTCTAGTCCGGGTCCTCAGCTGTGATAATTCCATGTAGGTGAGTGTATCTAACACCATGAAGACCCACTCGCACCAGCTGGAGTTAGTTATTGAATAAATGCTCATGTGGTGTGTTCCTTCTCCCCTACTGACACAGGTCCAGCATTGGACTAGCTGCAAAATGCGTATGAAAATGTTATTTTTTGGCATCCAAAGAACTGATGCCTTGGTGCCTGCCCACAAACCCGGGAAGGTTTGAAGTCAACTGTTTCTCTGTAAAAGAGACATCGCAAACTGTTTGCTGGAAGCAACATGTCTGTAAAACTCAACACGTGGTCCTGTCCTCACACTGTCTGTCAGGAAACACTCTCCACCCAGTACCTGAAGGCTCCTCTATCCATTTTTGTGCCAGAAAGCACTTCCTAGTTTTGTTCTCAGGAGCACAGCGTGGCACACAGCACCACAGAAGGTGGCACAGCAACTCCTAGGAGTCACTGCTCAGTATGAATCACTCGTTTGGGATTCATTTTATTGCATTCACAGAATACTTTAAAAAGTCTTGAGTAGGTTTTCCTTTCTGTTACTCTAAAGAAGCATCAATGACACAGAGACAGTACTTAATGCATGTTTATTCTGCGATTTTTTTCCACCCATAGCTTATAGTTTTGCTGTACAGCACTTTTTCTTTTACCAAAATTATTTATATGGGACAACAACTTGGTTTTGGAAATGCTGAATCCTGACTCCTATATGGCTGCCTAAAGAAGAAAAACGAATGATGAACTTTTAATGATGGTATTTTTACACAAAACCGCAGCTCTCCAGAAATACAGTCTTGTGTTTTTCATTACGTTATTTCCCACTGAGAACAATTCACACCTTAATTTCCAGCCACATTCCATCAGATTTTCCCCCAAATGAATGGTTATTTCCACTGGTGTGATGTTACCATGTTCATTCTCTTAAGTGGTATTTTCAAATGATCCCTTTGTACATAACTCACCAATTAACAGATAATTGTAGTTATTAAGGGTTCATTCAAGGGCATTGTTCATTCTGTCATTTAAGATTTTTTGTTAGTAAAATGACACATTTACACCAAGGCAGGTGAGGTTAAAGACTATTCCTTAAGTTTCCTCAGAAAAACAAGAGTAGAGAATCAGAGGTCTTTCTAATAACAGGCAACATCTGCAATTAACCATGTCTGAGCTCTTGTCTGAGGGCACCAGATGTGGCTCCTTACACAAGGTCTCAGTATTCCCGTGGCACATGGCGTCCACTCTCATTCTTTCGCACTGTTCCTCTAACATCACCACCTCACTTTACTCACACGTACCCCATAGACCTGGGATTTCCCAGTATGTTCTCCATAAGGACTCCTACCCATACCCATGTCCACCTCTCAACACCCATAATGAATTTGCTGCCAAAGCATGTTGTTCCTGGAAAAGAAGATAAAAGCCATCACCAGGAGCAGAAGTCATAGGTGCATGTGAATTGTCTGTGATAGGTTCTTAATCACCAGAACCTGTGAGACTGCACAGGTCTTTAACAATTAAGAATTATTACTCAAGGGTGAACTGCTGTTGTCCTTGGCTGGGGACACAGATTCCTTCACCGATGATCCTTATCCTTCATTCCCCTCACCTGGACTTGGCAGAAGGCTCAGCAAACACTGCATATGAGTGACTCTGTCCTATCTCTTTTTCCAAAACCATCCTAGTGGTAACCCCAACTCTACCCTCCTCCCACCAGGGGATGACCAGCAGTGACACAGCTATCTCCCCAGCAATGCCAGCCTGAAGCTGGTGCAGCTGCCCAGCAGTTGAGGGACCATCACCACCTGCCTTGCAGGGCCGCCAGTTGAGGAAATATTTTCAGTCAACTTATTATTTGATTCCCAGAGGAGGTGGCTTTGAATTCCCTGCAGTGAGGACAAATAACTGTTCAAACTTATCATGACACTTCCAAGCACGGAACTGCACACCATGCCACATAGTTCAATAGGTACGAATGCATCAAAGTAATGTTTCATCTCCTGCAAATAACCAAAGCTACAGTTAAGGGAGATTTGAATAGATCTTATTTGTCGCTGCACTACAGCCCAGGTTCCCCTGGGAAGTGACTGCTTTGTTTATTGCAAGGTTAGGTCAACAACTTCTCAGCTCCTTACTTTTAAACTAAGTACTCCAAGTGGTCTTCAGGGCCTTCTTACTGTATGAGTAACAGTACCTCCCGCTGATTCTGTAAATTCATTTGCTGTTTAAGTCATAATTCAAAATAATTTCAGGAATCTCTGTTTACAGCACCTTCAGGCAAAACTGCCTAGAGTCCTAATCCAACTCAGAACTTTAGCTCAAGTATGTCCAGCTGACCTGTCTCTCCAGCGTAAGACAATTTATTTCCAAAAAATAAGCCTTACTTAAACTTGGGCTGGTGTTGACTGTGATCAGGAATTTACGTTTTCTTACTGGAAGGATGGGTCCTGTGGCAATCATTAGCATTAGGATTGGGTTTGGATTACATTTTGGTAATATAAAAGCTTGGAGAAGTCAGTTAATTCTTTTCTGCCCGCAAGAGTTTGGAGAAGACTGTTGTTAACACATTTTTCTTTTTTCTTTTTCTTTTTTTTTTTTTTCTTTGACTTTGTGTATCTTCTTCTTGTCATAATTACTCTTACGTTGGGGGCTTGCAAATCTAAAACTGGAGGGACTGAGCAGCCTTTGGAGAGAAGACTTCAGAGAAGTTTGGAGTCAATTGTGGTCAACAGCTAAATTTCCCCTCACTGGATGGGCGGTTCCCTTGGCTAGAGTTATTTTTAAGGGTAAGGTTATTTAGGGGAATGTAATGACTGAAGAACCCATTTAAACATCTGGTGCCTTGCCCTCAGAATAAGGAAAAAAGGGTTGTTTTAGGCCAATACTTTGTGCTCTTTTTTTCTTATAATTTTTTCCATGACCTTGGTTAAGTTCATCTTTTATGTTTAGGCTCGTGTTTGGGAATCTACAGAGTGCAGAAGGTGGTTAAATGCTGGATGCCACACATCTCGAGATTAAGAAGAAGGATGTTAAGGACAGCTGATGCTCTGTGTCCTATTTGTGGGAGAGTTGCAATCCCTGACCTCTACTGGGTTTAGACTTAGGGCTGGACTCAGGGTATGGGAGTTGGAAAGTGAGGAGCTCCGTTTAATGCTTGAAGCTGCCTGCTCTTCTGCATTATAAGAGGGAATTGTATTACTGTGTATTGCATCTTTTTTTAATCTTTTTTTTTTTTTTCAGTCTTGTTTCTGTCTTTTCTTGTTGGGTTTCATTCCTGGGCAACAATTGTAGGTTGGGTTCAGAAAAGAGTAGCTCAGGGTGAATATTCAGTTTCTGGCTTGGATTGGGCTCAGGTTGAAGTTTGGGGTGGTTTGAGCATTTATATGTTGCATATATCATTTTATTTCTGGAGGATTTGGGAACTTTGGGTTCAGAAGGTGGCTTGCTTGCTTGGGGTCTGCATGTTTTGGTCTACAGTTAATGCTCACAGGGTAAGACTAGGCTTAGACTGGATAACCTAAAGTTTGAAGATACTGGTCAGACTGTGTGGTCTTAATAGTTGCAAATACTAGCCACGGGCTAATTATAGTTAGGGTAGACAGTATAAAGTATGAAGAGCTATCTTGCTTATGAGATAACTTGGGACCTTCAGGGGCCAGTGTCTGTCATTGCCAAAACATGATTTCCTTTGATGTAGTTACACCTGGTTTAGTTTAGAGTTAGGTGTAAAAGCCAGATAGATCCCAGATGAATTCCCTGTCTCAGGACACGTGGAGTTAAAGAGAAGACTGATATCATGCGAGTCCATGTGTTATTTCCTCTCTCACCTGTAGAGATTAGTTCCCTAAATTATTAAAAGGCAGTTGTTTGATACTAGCTCATTAATATTCATATAATATAAATACACATGTGTTTTGTCAGTTCCCATTGTACCCTGCACATGTGTTAATTCACTTCAGGGATCCTTTGGGGAGGTTTTCTAACCATGTCTCTCCAAACAGAGCTCAGCCCAAAGGATCCATATCTCTACAATTTGCTATTTATCTGTTCAATTTGTTAGAGACAATATAGGTAAACGTGTACCAGATTTTTCTCCTTCTGTTCTAAATACCCCTCAGATTTTCTCCTGAATGCTTCATATCCTGAAACACAAATTCTCATTATTGTTCTTTAAAAAAATAGTGTTGTCATCTGCACGACAGGACTCATGTTATTTCCTTCTTCCCTTCCTGGGCACTTTTTGATGTCCTCGGTGCCTGTGCTCACAGGGATAGACACCCAGAGACACGTCTAGTACTGGAGAGTTCCTTTAAAAAAAATCCTTCCAGGAAATATGTCTGTTTGTTGCATGACTTTCTATTTGGTGCTATCCTCATCGACTGCCTGGAGTGTCGATTTCCAATTTCAATTCCAATACAATTCCAATGTCGAATTCTAAATTCCACCATTGCTATAATAATGCTTTGTCCTCCTCTTAGCTATGCTTTGCTTTTAACTTAGCTTCATACCTTCCAGTGTTAATGAAACCAAAGAGAATTGGGATTTATTGCTGTTTCTTATTCAGCAGAACTGTCTTTCCATTGTCTTGGATTCTTAGCAGTTACTTACAAAACTGGAGGTGGCTGTGAAATCTGGGAGAAGATTTATAACACTTCAAAAGCCATTTGCCAAAGAGAACACTCAAAATTCTCTGCTCTGCTGAAGGAGAATGGTGTTAGAGTAGGAACTGAGCAAGTCTGTAGGAAATGCCTTTTAAGAGAAAATAAATGGATTTCACACCCGCTTTAGACTTATTGTGCAAAGTGAAAGCATTGAATGTAACCACTTGTCTGAGTAATGGTAAATCCACTGCTCGCAGTCTGCCAGATCAGTCTCTGCTCCCGGACACTTACTTTTCTCCAGTTGAACAAGAGCACACATCTGCAGCCTCTCCAAGGGGCTGTCACCTGGTGTCTGTTATGAAGATGGCTCCTAAAGGCACCCGCTCCCGATTCAGAATTTCCATCCGCTAGGAAACTCCAAGATTAACCAGAAATTCTGATTTTTATTTTTTTTTAAATAAAGCTAACTATTTATTTTACATAGCAGTAAAGTCAAATATGAGAATTATGTTTTTTCTTTTTCCTAGAAGAAATGCTCTTTTCCTTGCAATATGTTTTCAATAAACTAGCTTTTTCCTATGGCAAAATATTTTGTCAGCTCCACTGATAATAAGCAATTTCTGAGAAACACAAGTTTCATCCCGGTTTTGGATTGGTAGTAACTCTTTAAATGGCAGCCAGAATGCAATTAAAAAATTGTACTCCCCAAATCCCAGAGCAATAACTTGCAGATGAGGGTGAGTGTTGAATAAACAAGCGTGTAGCTTCCAAGGGATATCAAACATAAACTTTTTAAGGCACACTTTGATGGGTGAGGTGTGCATTCTACCAGTTAACTGTAACACGGTTTAAAACCCAAAATAAAAACCTTGGCAAATACAGAGAGTAACAGAAAACCCTAATATTAGTGCAGTAAAGAAAGCAAATAACAGGTGAGTGTCAACCAAGATCATCTGTCTCAGCTAAAAGCGTCTCGACAGCAGTAAGAAAAGTGGAAATCTAAGGAAAGAGTAGAATATGTAAAGACATTAGAACTGCCAGGTAATTCCACTCTCGATTCTGAGTTTAAGTTATCAACCTTAAATAAAACAAAATTAAAAGTTGATTTCCAAAATCTGGAAAGACACACACAAATATACCAACAATCCAGTCACTCCTAAAATAATTAGTTGATGTAATTGCACAGAGAAACAAGAGTGCTGTGCAGACCATTTAATTAACTAATAATCCAAAAGATGCCTGTAGAGTACAAAGCCTTTGTGTCTTTCCTGGCAGTTAGAAGGGAAAAGCAGCAATTGTCATTACACAGATTAAGATTGCTCTCTGTCTTTTTACTGGGGTGAGCTGTTTCAGTGGACAGTCTTTGATATCCAACTAATAAAATAAATTAAAATAGTCTTCACAGACGTTACTTCTGTTGCAGATTTTAAGTCAGGCTAATATTTCAACTGAATAAGGCAAACTGAAATGTGTGCCCAGCCGTGTGCTCCTGTCACAATGTTGGTTGCAAATGTTTATAAAGGAGCCAAGGAGCAACAGTTGGGCACAATTGCAAAGCGACACAGTTTGGTTCTTTACAAAAACCCAGTTCTTACAGGAGCTGTGTAAGTAGCTAAACTGAAACAAGGCTGGATTTCAACATCTGTGAGATAATCTGATTTCATCCAGATGGATTTATTTTTTTAAAGTATTAGACAATATAAAATATATATGGTCAAGCCCACAGCAGGAAAGTATCCTCAGATGATAGATCGGAAAATAAAAAAGAAACTTCACCTCATGTGTCAAACCAGAAAATTTCATGTGCAACCTCTTTAAATTCAGAATTAACTTCTGAAACTAAACTTTAAAAAATGATATTTTCTATTTTGTTTTTTGTAGATCCAAGCACTCATATATACTTATGCCTACCTAGGACTTCAGGAAATTCGCAGCCAATAGAATGTATTTAGCAAATTATTTAACTTAAATTAAGCATGAAAATTTCCCAAAGTTCACAAAAACTTATCCCATTGAAATGTTTGCTTTAAAGTCAGCAATGCTTGACTAAAGCCCAGGCATTTCCTCCTTCATTAACATTTTCTTCTCTGTAGCGTTCAGTGTAGAATTTCTAACTACCGTTCTTTCTATTTTCTTGGCCTAATTCTTGTATTTCATTTTCACTTTCTGCTAAATCATTCAGCTTTTTACTACTGCTGTATAAATATATGTTCAACCTTTCTGCTTGCAGTTGGTGGAAATGTACATTACTGAAACACTATCCTCCCAAACACATCATGTTTTCCCCATATGCGCCCTTGCATCCTGCTAGTTTTAGACCTCTGTAAGCTGAAATTTTGTTCAAGGTTTGGTTTTTTTGGGGGGTCTGGTTTTATTTTTAGGCATAAGAATAATTCAGGCAAAGATTCTGGCTGGTTTTGACACATCTGGTACTTTCTTCTGTGTATCTTCTCTGTGTCTGTCACAGGCTGTCTCTGCCTGAAGAACATCGGGAGTACATTCCCAAAGGGTTGGTACACTTGTGGCAGTGGTATATGAATAATTTAAAGAGGCATTCTCTGACAACATGGGGTTATGCTAAATTGTTTCATGATTCATTCTTTCTTGCCAGCCGAGCACTAGCCTTTGCCCCTGAGG
Organism: Tringa tobata; assembly: GCA_033628505.1. Taxonomy (NCBI): domain Eukaryota; kingdom Metazoa; phylum Chordata; class Aves; order Charadriiformes; family Scolopacidae; genus Tringa; species Tringa tobata. Next base: position 5,545,352 of record JAHREE010000077.1, on the reverse strand, counting down.
GAAGAATTTTTCCCTGAATTCTGTCACCTACTGGTGCTCAAAATGAGCCCAGATACTTGGTGGGAAAGACACCTGACCTTCTGTGAAGCATAAATGTGGTCCACATTTCAGACACTTAAAGGACTTGTGTGTACATAAAGACTTCTTTGAACATGGAATTTCTGGAGAAAGAGACTGCCCTTTACTTGTAAAACCTTGCAGTTTGGCTTTTAGCAGAAAAAAAAATTAATGAAGAGTTAACAAGAAAAGGCTTTGTTTTCTGTTGCAAAACTGGGGGAAAAGTTACACAAAAAACCCAGGAACAAGATCATTATCATGGTGGGTAAGAATATACTTGCAACACTTCTCCTTCACTTAGGATTTTTCCAAGGTATGGCTTGGTCATCATGGAGCAAGGATCACTCTGTTCTTGAGAGGTATTTTTCAGCATGAAGTGCCCTAACTCTGAACTTTTGTCTCCTTTTCATGTCTAATAATTATCTCATTACTGTTGAACTCACACAAAATTTCATTGTACCCCAGAAGCCGTGTTTCCCCTTATATTATGATTTAGGGAATCATATTGTCAGGTAGCTTTGATTATCGATTCATATTTATGAGAAGGTGCATAAAACACCTTTTTAGTTTGATTAGTTGTTTTCCTACAATATGCAAAAAGCTCTTTGGAACAAAAATTGTTCATCTGTTTTACATTCTTGCTTAGGAAGTCAATTGAATTTGAGCATTAGCTGACTCCTCCCTTCCCAAACAATGTGATGTCCAGTGTGTACAGTTTCCCTGCAGCTCTGTAAGAACTTGAAAAATATGCAGGGAGAAAGATATTAATTGTACAGCTGCTCGATTATGCCACAGACTGTGACACATCATCGGCTTCTCATAGTAATCCTCTAAAATATACCAGTAATAGAGATCAGCTATTTAATGCACGAATTACTTTCTCCAAACTACTCCCTTCCATCTGCCTCGTTATTGGCGATGTTAATCCTAAAATTGCATCCTGTTAGTTCTTGCCAGGGGGAGGCAGAGCTTCCAAAACCACCTTGGTGTAAGCAGAAGTAGCTACTTCTAAAAGCAAGAAAGATTGTGTAAGACTCATAATCTTATATAACAAGAAGTAGAAAATTTCACATACTTGCAACCTCAAAAGGGTAAAAAATCAAAAAGTAGACAGGGAAGAAAAACTAACATATCTTGGGCAGTATGAATGTCTTTTCAAATACTGGGCATGGGAGTTTTCTTTTTCTGTGTTCCTGCTTACAGAAAAACCTACAAGGAGCTAGTAATTCTTCATTAAATTATGAAAATTACCTTCATTCAGCTTTAATGTCTTAGGTTGTATTGATTAAATTTCACATCATGCAGAATTCTTCATTTTACCCTCTTAAAATCATTAGCATGTGGTCCCCCAAAGATCACACTGTAGCTAAAGTATTTGGTCTTGTAAAGTAGAATAATATAGTATAATAGTATAGTATTTGCTCTTGATGAGCAAAACAGACACATAACAAATGTTAACTTTGGAGACCTTTGTAGGAGATGTTCCTTGTGCCCTGGTTTAGAAGTTTGTCTTCTAGCGCAATAAAAAACAAACTATGTTGTAACCAAAGTGAATTTTATAGGAAACTGAGGGAAAAAACCCAAGCCTAATAGGCAAAGTTCTTTAAGAATCTTATTTAGTTTGTTAAAAATAGTTGTTTTATTATAAACAGCACTAAAAAATCTTACAACTAATCAAAACCAATAAAGTTCTAACTTGATTACTTGAAAGAAGCTGATTGCTTGAGGCTATTTTTTGTGGGTTTTGTTTGCTTTAATAAGGAACTGTAACAGAAGCCTTTGGATAATTCTGAAATCTCTACATTATGATCAGCATTTGGTATTTGTCTTTTCTTTTAAAATATGATATCCACTCAGGCCACTCTCCTCACAGGGTGTCACACACCTTCCTTTGTAGTTCCTGTTACAGGGAGAGGCAAACACAAAAAATATCAGTTTAGGTCCACTGTTTCAAAAGGAGAGACTGACCCTGTAAATGATTATTCATAAAAATATGAATAGTGACTCCAGTTTTGCCCTTTTTCTGTCACTAAAGATGACATAGGGGTAAGGGTTGTAATATTATAACAAGATCTACAAAAGTATTCAAGCCTTAAATATCCTTCAAGAATATCCTGCCCTTAATTATTATCTGTCAAAGGCTCCAACCCTGAGATGAACAGAAATGCAGCCAGAAAAAATGGCCACTGGGGCAGCAGCACATCCCCAGCAGAAAGTTTCCATTTCAAGAATACCTTCAGAAGATGAAGATTTGGACTGAAATGAAAAATCCTGTTTGAGACAACTGTTGAGGTTTGAAATTTTGTTTTTCTTCTCAATCAGAGCAAACACAAAACCTTTCAAATATTTTCAGGAAACGGAATTGTGGTGAAACATCTGTTTTCTGATTAGAAAGGTCAATTTTTTAAATTCATGTCTCTTGCCCCTGGATTCAAACCAAAAATCTACCCAGAATGCTTGAAATCTCCCACTGGAAACGTTGTCAGAATCAATACTTCTCTGCAAGACACCCTGGCTTTGATACCACTGCTTGTTTTGATCGAAACTAAGTTGTCAGACCTGCTGACTAGTTCTGGTTAGAAACAAACTGGATGGAAAAGGGTTGAGAAAGGGCCGGGCACTCTGATGTTAAGAGTGTGGCTTAACCATTCCCCACGGGAAGGTGTGTAAGTGCGGAGCCGAGTCCATGGACAGCAGCGATTGACTGCAGGGTCAAAGTCCCTCATCGCTGCAGACGACTTCCCACTGCATGCAGCTCCTCCTGCTGCTTCTAATGCATCATAATTCCCTCTTAAGCTTTGTAAAATACACATACTGACACATGGTAATTCGTGTTTATTGTTGTAATTTGGTCATACAAACAAGGGCAACTTTGGTCGATTGAAAGCCATTACCAGAACGTGTCAAGCACCAAAAAGAAATAGCTAGAGCTGTGTATGCTTTTGGTTGGGTTTTATTTTTTTTTGTGTGTGTGTAATATACAATGGCACAGAATAACTGTGCCGTGAAATTTTACTGAAATATGTAAAATTAGATTTTATAGAGGGCTCAGTGGGGTAGCACATTCTTGGATTTTATTGAAGCCTAACATTGTCCTCAACTTCTCAGACATAGTATGTTTCAGTGACCACTATATTACTCCAAAGAACTATTGTGAACAGATTCTGGCGAAAGATTTTATGTAGCATTTATAGTCCTCAGTGAGCCAGTATTCCCAACAGAATTTCTCACTTTCTCCACATTTAGAATTCCTTTGTGCTTCAATAAACGTTGACCCAGCTCTACTTAGGTTAGGCAGGATATTTTATGAGAAAGCGTGTGCATCGAGCTAACACAATCTCAGCACTTGATTAGAGTCAGAGATTAGGTTTATTGTACAATGTATTCTGCTAAATGTCCATGCTATATACTGTACCAGTGGCTCATATGAGTCTATATTTCCCTTGTTCTAAAGTATAAATTTAACAATGGCACTAGTGCCACTATCTCACCTGAATCAGGATTACCTATTTTTTTTGCAATGCCAAGTGTTGTGCTTTGTACATGCCCATTCTAAATATTGCTAATACTATTTAATGCTATGCAGAGGACTTTGTTTCTCAGCCCGTGTCCCCGCTGATGTGCACCGTGAGGCTGCACAGGTTGAGAGGACAGGATGGAGCCTTGGGAAATGAGAGACAGCTGTTCCCCAGTTTTATGAATTTCTGAGTTATGCAAGCAATTTTTCATGACATGTGTAGCTTCGTGGTTTGCTTTTTGTGTGACCCTGCTGGAGAAGAAATAAAATTGGATGATTTTGGATGCTGTTAGGCAGAAGGGAATGACTCTTTTGGGATAAAGTGGCAATGATAATAATCAGGAGCATATCACACCCAAATGCCAGGCAAAGAACAGGCATCCTCCTCACGTTTGTTTCCAAGAGTTCTTCCTACAACCCGTGAGGAGGCAAAGCAGAGAGGAGATGAGGATGGTGTTAATTCTTAATGTTCTGAATATCTGTTTCAAGTATCTTGCATTATGTCGGGTTCCCTGAGAAACAGTCCTGGGAGTCCTTACACAAGCTGAAGTTTCACAATAAATTTGAATATGTATGAATAAAGGTCTGTGATACTGGACTGTCCTAATGTCTGGAGCCTCCTTGTGCTGGTGCCTGGAGACACTATGCTTGTGGTGTCCCTGGGGAGGGCTATGGCATTTCCTTTGTGCTGTGGAAATCTGTGTGTACTGACGTGCTGGCACCCAATTAATGCCCTTCCAACCTCCACGGAGCCTCCTTCTGCAGGGCCTGACAAGCACTCTGCTGGAACGATGCCTGCAACAGCAAAAAGGGTAAATATGAGACTCAGACTTGCTTTTTCTGAGAGAAGGAACTGCTGTTTTGCTTAATGGCGTTTATCACAGGCAGTGCTGTGTAATTAGAGAAACTTGTCTTAAGTTTTCCCTTTTTATTCTACTTATATTTTCAAAGTGTGCAACTTCTTGCACTGCAGCCATTTAAACTCTAGTTAAAGGACTTCCCCGCAGCACAGCTTGACCTAAGGGATGCTTCTTCCTCTTCTTTCACATTATTTTCCATTTCCCAGCTGCCCTTCTGGGCAAGAAGACCAGGAGGAGCTTCTGGCTGCTAGGCTGCAGGTGGTGAGGAGGAGGAGGAAAAGGAGGGAAAGGCAAGGGAGAGGGAGCAGATATCATCCCTTGTGGGACAGCAGTGATTTCCACCTGGCAGCTTCTGGAATGTTACCAATGGGAAGGGAAGCAAAGAGAAGATTTGAATTAACTGCTTAAGGAGAAAATTATATTTGCAAGAAGCCCAAATTGATTTTGTATTTTTCTCTGTTTATCCATGAAATCACCCATTACTTTGCTTTTAACACATTGCTAAAGCAAGCAAACAGTAATTTGCCTTTGGAAAGACCTGATGGACAATGAAGGAAAACTTTCTTTAATGAAGTTGTGTGACTAATGCTGAGCTTCAGGGGCAGGGAGATGCTGTGACCCTGGCACAGCTTTGTTTGCACAACAGGCTTCTGTGCCATGGTGCAGCATCAAGTCTGGAGGGCCTTTATCAGCCCTAAACGGGGACAATAAGAAGGAAACAGCAGCACTTGCAGACAAGCATATTTCTGCAAAGTGATATGACAGTCAGCCTCAATTCTTTCGCACAAGAAAATACCACAGAAGAGTTGAGGTCAGAGATGAAACCACAGGTATGTGTCTGTGGTGTGTTTTAGGCAGATGTGAGCTGGTTCAGGAGAACAGTAGCCAGACGTCTTGTAGCAATGATGGCTCAGCCCCAGTCCTGGCCAGGCTGGAGCTTTGGAGTTACTGGTCTGCAGTGGTTCCACGTGCCGAGCACACTGTCCAGGTGACCTGGCAAAGCAGCAGGCAGATGTGCTCTCACTCCAGGAAATCATAGGTGGCACAAACTGAGGTTTTTTTGAACCTGAGGCCCATATGCTGCCATCAGCTCTACACTTAGAAGTTCCTTTTAAACCTGGGTGACTCCTAAGATCTCTGCGTCTGCACGATGTGTGTTTGGAGAAAACACTGGACTTCAGTGGCCTGCCAAAGGAGAAGTCCCTCTCTCCATTGTCTGCCCTTCAAAATATTCTTCTGCTCACTGCTGAGTTCCTATTAAAGTTTATGCCTAAAATTTTGGCTATTTCCAATTCACCAAATTTCACTTTTGGAAAAAAGCTTTTTGGCAGCCTCGGTTGTGTTTGCATTCTCTTGAAAACCTTGCTATTGTTCTCCGTGTGCCTTAGTACTCTGTCTTTCTGTCAGGCTGCAGAAGACAGGAAAGCCTGTGACTCTGCGGGAATGTAGGACTTCATGCACATGCCTGTAGGATCGATGGGACTCCTACATGCCCCTATCTTAGAAATAAATACCAGTGACACTCCTACAGAAATTTTCTGACTGTATATAGTTTCAGTTACCACTCAACTACTTATTTAACACATAACTTACCAACATGTGAAAACTGCTACTTGGAAACAGTTTGTATTCCTGTCTCTGCCCTAATTGTAAACCCCCTTTATTCATGATAAACCACTAGAAAAAATATGTTCCTAATCCCGTGCCATCATCTTCTGTACAGAACCTCTTTCAAAATTATTGCTCTAGGCTTTTGTTGGTTTTCCGTAGTTCTAATTCTGCTGTTTTCTCTTTTCTTACCCACTGACAAAAGCCACTAAATATGCCTTTTCTTCTTCTTGAAAATGGAAGTGGGTCTCTTTTCCTCGGGACACTGCCCTCTTTTCTGCTGGAACAGTGAGGCCAAGGAATGGTTTAAGCCCCAGGCTACACCATTATTATCTCCACAGTGCTTCACTTGGAAATGCCTCCTTCTCTGCTGTGTGTTTCCATCCTGCTGTGTGCGCTACTGACAGGAACCTGCATCCCCTGCAAACAGCACATTTCATTTAACTGCCCCGCAGCTCCCTCTGTTTCTCACTCTCCTTTATGCAATACCGTTTGTTTTTAACTGGCGCGTCCTAAATCCTATTCAAATGGCCTTTTCCTCTCCCATCAGCGTGGAAACTGAAATATGCCCCTCTCCAGTGAGCTGTTCCGTGCAGCTGGGCTCGGCTTAAAAACTGCCACGTGCTTGTCCGTGTCTCCACATGGGCCGTGAGCTGTACCCCCACAAACCAGTCTGAAGAGCTGGTGCCAGCGTCGTAGGCAGGAAACAATTCCATTTCAAAAAGGAATAAGAGTCTCTTTCATAGTTAATAGAAGTTATAAATACTTCTACTGAAATAGTTGCCACAATAGGGCAGAATTCAGCTAACACCAGACCTCAGCCTCCCACTGGAGACACTGGGTGCAGGCTGAGCCCACCGGTTCTGCCACTGTCACAGGGCAGAGAGAAGCAAGGGACAGCCCTGGTCTTTTAGGCTCGACCAGCTGTGCCTTGGGAGCAGGTCCCTGACGTGGCAGATGTCTCTCTCCCAACCCATTCCCTGGTCTGGGAGCTGGCACGGGCTGGGGCTGTTCCCAACAGGCAGTTTGGGCACTGTCACAGTGCTTTGGAGGATGTTCGACCATGTAGATGTGGCCAACTCATGTCCTGTGGTCAAAGGATGGGCTCTGCAACTGTTTAGACAACGTGGTTGTTTTGCCTTCCATTTTGTTGTATTTTTTCTTTCTAATCTGCTTTTCAGCTCTCAAGAGAAGAAGGCAATGCAAATCAATTTTCTGTTCATTTATCCTGTTCCTTTATCACCAAGCTCTTCATCTTTCTCTTACATAAAACAAATGGTACACATGGCTTCCATATATGTTGCATAGATATAGAATTCCATGTATAATTCCTAGATTATTTCCTTGTAATCCCTTTGAGTATCCCTGCAAATATGCTGGGTCATTAGAGAGTAATGTGTTTGTTAGCTGGAATATTTATTTACGGGGTAACAAACACTGAAGTGTTTGCATCAGTCCTTGGAACAAATGAGCCATTAATCAAGAAAGCAGCCTGACCTCCCTTATTTGCACAGTGCCGTTGTCCCCAGGGCTTCTGTATTTCTATTTCCAAATCCCAACTGCTGACTTCTTATCTTAAAAGCCGTAGCCGTAATTATGGAGAGAAGTAGACAGACTACAAAAAATGCACTTAATCCAACATAATTCTTCTTCATAATAACTGTGCTTAAGAAATTGATGGTTGAACGGCATTCTTATTGCCCATGCAGTCATAGCAAATGAAAGCTTAAAATAAAGACAACTATGAAGTGCGTTAGTAGTAGATGTTGTATGACTGGACAAAGATATTTATCATGTTAGATGGTAATTCATAGAAAAAAACTGGTGATCCATATGTGATAGCCGCTTTCCAAACAGAAAAATGAGCATATTTTTACCCTGCAGCCAGAACACAAGAATCCTGAACACAAAATGAGAGAGCAAGAGGAAGCATGATTTTGCTTCCAGTGGGCTTCTGTTGGACAAGACCTGTTCGTCTGCATCTCTCGCTTTGCTTAGTTGTATTCCTTTTCTCTACCTCTGCTCACTTTTTGTAGAACTGGAAGCCCTTTGGGCTGGAAATTTTTATTAATGGTGAGACAAGGGGAATTTCTGTATGGTGAGAGCCTTGGAAATGTGGAAAATGACATATAGTATGTGCCACCCATCCTTTCATCAATACAAATTCCTTACAACTGGTCTTCCTTAAACTAAGAAAGATCTTATAAGACTGTCAACAAAATGTTATTTTTACATCAGAAAAAACACTATTTTCTCTGCAAACCCAACCATGTCTTGATTTCTTCTGTTCCATACATTGAAGTGCTTTTTTAAAATTCAGAACTTTAGTCAGTGGAAAAATAGTCACATTTAAGAGGAAGTATACAAAACTTACCTACGCTTTACAGGAAATGCAGATTGTTTTACCTGGTACCCTGCTGTGATGGTGTTGGAGATGAGGTGGAACAGCATTCTTTCACAGATTATTAAAACTGAAGTGGAATCTGACAAAGGCTTGTTGTGAGATAGAGCTGCACAGCCAGATCTGTAGCCTGACCTTGGCACAAATATATTTCGTGACACTGTGGCTGATAACTTACTTCCTTCCTTTCTTCCTTCCTTTCTTTCTTTCTTTCTTCCTTTCTTTCCTCCTTCTTTCCTCCCTCCCTCCCTCCCTTCCTTCCTTCCTTCCTTCCTTCCTTCCTTCCTTCCTTCCTTCCTTCCTTCCTGTATGTGTCTCTTTCTCTCCCTGTGTCTCTCATTGTGTCTCCTTCTTTCACTCTCTCTTTCTCTTTTTCTCTTTCTTTCATTATTTGCTAGGTCAGAAGTCAAGTGTGATATTTCAAAACGCCTCTTTGCAGGGAAGGAAACTTATGCTTTACCGAACAAAACACAATCATAGTGTCTAGAAGCTAAAGTGTAACTTGGAACCTTTTCCCTTCCATTACTCTGTCAGCCACCATAACTCTTCCACTGCAGTAATTGCTTTGCTTCGCTCTCATTTTGCCCAGGAGAGTGTATGAAATATAACCTGCAGCTCAAGGGGAAAAGGACTGCTCTTCAGCTGATTATGAGAATGCCAGCCCTCGATCAAGGCTGCCTCACTAACTTGTCCCTGAAGAGAAGAAATGTATCTCCTCTCTCCAATTTTCACTTTCCTCCGTTCCCCTCAATCCATTTATTGAATTGACATTTTTACTCTTATTTAGACAGGCAAGCTCAAATATAGCACGTAATCTCTGATTTTCATTTCTGTGTCACATCCCCATCTGAGGTAAATCAACAACAAACTGCTGCTGTCAGCAAAGCTAAACCAGTCTCTGCTTGAAAATGATTCAGTTCGTTGTTTTAAAAAAAGTAAATAGGGTAAGGATCTAGAAAAACGAAAAAAAGGAGGGTTTTTTTGTTCTTATGTTTTTATGTTTATAATGCTGCTGTACTCTTTGTACATAATTTTTTTGAAAGCAGTGATGCTTTGAGACAAGTACCGCATATTCTTCTGATTGATCTTTTTACCAGACTTATTCACGAGCACATCTGTCTCAGCAGCACCCCTATAAAAGCATTGCTGTTTGTGGAATCTGCATTAGAAAACCAGGGCACCTGGGAAGAAGAAAGAAGGAGAAGGGTTTTTCTAAAGTCTTTTTCCAAATGTAATGACTTCATACCATACCATGAGTCATATAGAAAAAAAAAATGCCTTAATTTATAAAAGGATACAACATAAGATACATAACAAAATGTGTCCCTTCGCTTGTTACAAAAGGATACACTGTGAAAAAGGCATTTGTTAGGAGATACAGTTGGATTCTATTGGGATAATGCATGGATTTTAAAATCACAGAAATTAGACCCTTAAATTGGGTGACATATAGAAAAGAATGCAGGCCAGAGAATCAGACTTTGCAGGAAATATTCATGTGGCTTTGCAAAAGACCAAATAGCTCCAGTGGTTTGGCTTTTTAATAATAGCCACTGAAAAATAAACACATGCACAGGTGCAGAAGAAAGCATCACATTAGGCGTGGAGGATTATGCTGATAAAATGTATGGAGTGCTTTTGTTTCAAGTAGTATGATAATTCATTTTTCTTCCTTTCAGAAATATTTCTTGTTGTTTGCATTATTTACATGTTGCTGCTTCTCATCCTTTGCTCCTCACAGAGAAATTAAAACTTGCTGGTACACCAGGGCTCATTGTCTCCCCTTTTCACACAAACTGTTCTGGTAACTTGTGCTGTGATGGGGAACAGAAGGAGAGAGGCAACCACTGTGATTCAGGGAAATCCTACATCTCCGTGTTGGCTGCCTTGGCTTCTCATCTCCATTAGCTAAATCTGTGAACAGGCACTGCAGGAAAAGCAATACTTGTCTCAGTGAAGATTTCCACAAGAAAAAAAAAGTCTCTTGGCTTTTGTCTGATGATATTTGGATATAGTATTCCCAACCCAAAGACTTGTCTGTCCAGTGAGTTTAAAGAGTTGCTCCTAAAATACATGAAATAAATCCTGGCAAGTGTGGCCAATTTAGAGCTGAGCAGGAGGGTGCAGACGAGGTTCCAGGGCTGGTGGTGATCATACCTGCTTTGTGCCAACGACTGGGGAAGATATTAGCTGGAGAGCTACTACGCTTCTATCTAAATACAGAAAAGCAATCTAGGGCCTTCTGGCATGGTGCACCTCAGATAGGACCTAACCTTCGAGAGTGCTTTACAACTTGGTTCTCTGTCAACCTCTTCCCTTTGGAACACTGCAGTCTGACTGTTGCACGGATGCAGCAATCGATGTTTTATTTTCAGCCCTCATGTGAGAAGAGAAGAAAGTATTTCAATTGCGTTTTCTCCTCATAAAGTAAATTTGCCTACTGGTCTTCATAGAAAATAACTGCAACAAGTGCTTGACCTCAGCAAGAAAAAGAAGAAAAGAAAGGGATGTAGTTTCGTTAAGTTCATTTCTTCTGGAAACATCACCTGGTAATAAACTGTGTGATTTGTTAAAGTAGGTTCTTTCCAGTCCCTGTTATCCTGATCTGGTCTCCACTGAGGCCTTATTACTTTCATGTCTCAGGAGGCTCGAAGTTAAAGCCTGTTCTTCTGTGGAGCAAAAGTGTCTCCTTTGGGCTCAGTACCAGAAAACACCCTCCCCCTGTTTTCCTAATTGTCTACTCTGAGCTGCATTTCCAAGTCAGGTTTACCTTCAAACCAAAGACCCAGATGAGTCAAACATTTGTCCTGGATCCCTGCCCTTTGTTGTGACAGTTTCAAGAAATTACCTCTAGGAAAAAAAAAAAAAAAAACCAAAAAAAAAAAAAAACCACGAGTCAAGTGGATCTTTGATATTAAGGAGTAGCACAGCTGGCCAGGGGTTCAAAATCATGACCAGCAATCCATCTTCCAGTCAGCACTGAGTATCACTCATGGTCCACAGGTGAGGAATATGTAGATGCTCACATGGAAAATCACCTGATTACAGTCATCAGCAAAGGATTCCAGATCCAGTGGCACTTCAAAAAGGGGAAAAAAATATTATACTAGCAACAATGTCAGATTCCTGCTTTGCAATAATACTTTTAACAAGATAAACTGTCAATAAGTAGATAACATTACATCATAAAAAACCCCTTAAATTTATGGCTGCATTATAAGCAGCCAGGATTGATTGCCAAATACAGTATATTAACTGTTTAACTGTAAATCAACCTTATAGTTTGCAGGTGTTAAACCCATTTCTGTTAAACTACAAATAACACTTGAAATGTCCCCATTTGGCAGTAACAAGGGATGATTTTCAACCAAGAGAACACTGGGCCAAAGGAACAAGTTCTGAAGTCTGTTTTATATTCCACAAAAGCTCAACTGAAGAGAAATTGATGAAAGTGTCCAAACACGGGACACTCATGGGTTAGTATGTTGTTTACTTAATGTATATGCCGTTCAATAGTTTTGGTGTATATATTGTTTCAGTCTGGAAGAAAGAAGTTTGTTAGATTTAGAATTTAAGACAAAAGGAAGGTGCACTTTTTTCTTGGGACCCCACTGACTCAATACTAATCATTTACCTGTGTGAAAAGATAAATTTTTGGCACACTTTAGTGAATGGGAAAATATGTGAAAAAATGATAGAGATACCCAGAAGCTGAATGCTAAAGAATGGATATAGCATTATAGCGTTACCAGCAAGTGCTTCTGCTTAATTCAATTAGATATTTTGCCATTCATGAGAGCTGTTATACAGATTTCTATTTTTTAAAGTGTTTACAATTTAAGTTTCAGTATCTTCTTTTGTTAAGAGGAAATTTAAATAAGTTGTCAGGATTTACATAACAATCCAAAATGGCAATGAATTAACCACTTAATTTCACTTCTCCTAGTATATGAACATAAGAACTTTGGGCAGAGAAATGAAAAAGAGAAGCTGTATACAAAGTCTTTGAAAAAGAAAATTTAACAAAACTTAACTTAATTTGGCTCTGGAGAAGATGGCTTAGGAGACATCCAAAGACATGTGTTGGAGAAGTGGGTGTCAGTGTTCTTTTTTTAAGGATGGGGCAAAAAACCAGCAAGAACTGACTGTGCCTTACTTCATGAAAGTGTAGCTAACAATGTAAAAATTAGATGAAATAAGAAAAATGGACAATATTCAAGATGAGTAATTTCTGAAAGAAAACCTCGTCAGAGATTCCCATTATGCATGAAGGACTCTTGAAGATGGCTTTTCCCTGTGGTCCTGCTCCTGGCAGGAATATATCTATGCCTGGTGATACGCGAATTAACACGTGTAGCTCCTGCTCACACATTGTAGATAGCCTAAGAGTCCGTATAACATGCTAAGAGAGCAGTGTTGAAATCCAGAAAAGTGTTAAATGAAGAATGACTATGTACATCTGGACTATTTCAGGAAGAGATGACAGAGGGTCCTTAAACAAGTATGGCTCTATTTTCAGGCATCAGTGCTAGTAAGATAATTGCAGAAACTTCAAGGACTTTTCTGGGTTATTTCATAGCCTGTCAGTGAACTGTTTGTGATCTTCAACTATGTATTTCTTCCCCTGCGTTTATAGATTTTTCAAAACGCTTCTAAGTTCTTGAACAAAAAGCTTGCATGTTGTTGCTGTAAAACTCAAGACAGTGCAGTGTTGTAGTTAAACTATGCCTGGCTTCGAGAGCTGTGACAGATACTTCATGGATGCCTGAGGTTCTGCAATTCTGAAGACATGAAGAAACATGTAAATTCAGAACCAGGGTATAGGAGAGAATTGAATTTTAAACTATGGACATCGGTATTTCCAACATTCACCTCTGAACAGTGAGCTGACCCCAAAGTCATGAGAGCCAAACTCAAAGAAGACTCAAATGAAGTTCTAGAGTAAGATCCATTTTTGGTTGCATCACAGTCTTGGAATGTCTATTTTAATATTTTTTTTTAAGATTCAATTCAGTGACTTTTCATAATTACAGAAACCCCCTGTCTTACAAATATATAGCAGAATATAGGATATTAACATCTCTTGACTGAAAGATTCTGACTCCCTTGCCCCTGTGCAAGTTAAAATGCTGTGAAATTGTCTATTAAAACATGAGTCATCTCATCATAAAAAGCTACCAGATTAGTCTGGCTTGATTTATCCCAGGTAAATTCATGCTCAGTCTTCCCAAACACTGTCTTCCATGTGTTTGAAAATGGCTTCCCTGAGGACACAGTCCACAGCCTTCATGGGGTTAAGCTGAGTAAGCCTCTATCCTCCTGATTGCCCTTCCTGAAGATGGGTATGATATTTGCCTTCTTTCTGGTTGTCAGGAAACGTCTGTGATTGCTATCACCTTTCAAAGACTATGGAGAGTGGGTCTCTGATGCTATCGACAAGAACCCACAGGGATGCCTCTTGTCTCATCCTGTGGACTTGATCATGTCCAAAGAGTTTAACTGTCCCCTTGTTGTTATCTTCCTTAGCAGTGACTGATGCTGTATTCCCATGGATTCTGTGGTGCCACCACATCTCAGTATTTCCAGTGATGTCACAGACATCTGACCTTGCATGGAGTCTAATTCCTCCTACTTATTTCTCATGTGCATGTATCTGTGTGCAAACGCTTGAGACAGGCTCCAGCTTCACCGCCTCCTGAAGTGGGGTGAGACTGATGGCCCTCTCCTTTGAGCGTTTCTATTTTCCCTTCACCCGCTTCACTTTGGGCACCATCCTCAATGCACCTAGTTTTAAACCCTCCTCACTTGAGGTTAGCCTCAAGTTGCTCCTCGAACAGCCTCAAGTTGTGACAGGGGAGGTTTAGGATGGATATTAGGAAAAATTTTTACACTGAAAGGGTTATCAAGCCTTGGCAGAGGCTGCCCAGGGCAGTGGTGGACTCTCCATCCCTGGAGGTATTTAAAAGCCAGGCAGACGTGGTGCTGAGTGACACGATTTTGGGATGGTTTTGACATTGTTGGGTTGATGGTTAGACTCGATCTGAAAGGTCCTTTCCAACCTCAACAACTCTACGATTCTATGGATTTCATGTGCTCCACAATGTTGCACTCCCCTCCTGAAAGGTGACTCTCCAGTAGCTACATGGTCAGCTCGTAAAGCCACAGGCCTCCTAGAGAAACATCTATGTCGTGTTCCTGCCTGAGTGATGTGCAGTCAGGTTGACAGATCACGGTGCTGTTTCTCCTCATATACCACCTACTCCTTCCATTGCTGCAAGAGGAAGCAGTGTCACTCCAGCGTCATTTTAACTGCATATCCTCTGCCAGCTCTCCTAACCACAGGTAAATTTCAGCCTTTCTTCTCTTGTGCACAATAAACAAGGACATCTTGCAAATTTCTTTGATTATATTAGGTTGGGGTCATTTTCAATTTTTTTTTTTCAAAATATGTGTAAAAAAAGTACAACTATTTCCTAATTAGAAGTTGGTTAGAGTTCCTTATGGCACCTTAACAAACTGGAGATCCAAAATTCTGTCACATTCAGATTTACTGCCTGAAATACTAGAAAAAATACCCTTTTCATGATTCATGTATTTTGCAAACAGAGTAAAACTACAAAAATGAGCCAAACAAAAAAACAGTTAGCAGATGCTAGGCTTATGGTGTGCAACACACAAATATTTTCCTTCTGAGGGCACTTCTATTATTTACAAAAGAAAGTTTAGAAAATAAGTGGTGGTAAGCTTCTGGGTTGCTAAGAATTCCTAAAGACTGAGCTAAAGATTGTAGTTTAGTTTCCATAGCAACAATTTGGAGGGGGTCTCACTTTTTTTGCAATCAGCTTAATTAGGGATTTACTTCTCTGAAGGTAAAAACTCCGATGTAAGAAATATAAAATGTATTCCTCCTGGGAATGATCTGTAAAAATGATAATTGGTTGTGGGTTGTTATAAATGTCCGTTTAATAGATAGATTTTCGTGTCAAGCCCCAGGTTTCTACAGACTCATTGTCAGAGTCTCTTTAGGAATCACAAAAGACCAACTTCCTACTGTGCTGACAATGGAGCTTCCCCGGGGTTATCTGTGTGACCACTAATAATTATTCATGACTCTTTGTCACTCTGCACTGATTGCAAGAGCAGTGGTCTGCTCTAGGACTTGCAGTCTATTGACGTGTATGTACGTAGAGCCTTTTGGACAATTAATAATTTGTATGGATTTAGGAACACAGGAGCACGGCCAAAAGAAATAAGTGGAATGGCTCCATGGCGTTTGTACTAAAGGTCTTTGGAAGCTGTTTGGGAAATACATTTCAGTACATGCAGCTGTACACCGACGGGAAAACACACACATCCCACCAGTTTACATTCTTGCACATAGTGCACGGGGGAGAAGATCACAGAATCACAGAATCATCATGGTTGGAAGGGACCTCTGAGATCGAGTCCGACCACAAAAAAAAAAATAACAAAACCACAAAAAACCACCACAACAAAAAACACACACACACAACAAAAAACCAACCAGCAACAACAAAAAAAAAACCAAAAACACCAAACCAACAACACACACAACACCCCACCACATCACACCCACCCACACACGAATAATCTTGGGCACTAGAGCATGCCCTGAAGAGCCATGTCTACATGTTTATTAAATCCCTCCAGGGATGGTGACTCCACCACCTCCCTGGGCAGGCTGTTCCAGTGCCTGACCACCCTATCAGGAAAGTCATTCTTCCCAATATCTAATCTAAACCTTCCTTGTCACAACTTCAGACCATTTCCT
>JAHREE010000077.1:5451800-5514205 GCA_033628505.1 Tringa tobata | reverse complement strand
TGAGAACCAGTTCTGCAATCCATTAAATTCACTATCCATGGGTTACTAAGGTCTTGTGTGTGATTTACAGCAGCAGTAGAACTTAGATCAGGTTTTCTCCTACTCCAAAACTGGAGCATAGCAGACACAGCCTTAATTTTTTGTCCTCCAGCTCTATCCTAGGCTGGCAATGCTCATCTAGCCCAGACTCTCCAACTCTCTCCAGACCAGTTTTTTCATTTTTTTTTAATGCATTGGTGAAAGTCTGGACTAATTGCAGCAACAGTAGTGGGGTTACTGATGTTGTATTGTGTAACTCTGCAGGCTGGTGGACTGAAGCCTGGGCAAGAAGAGCTGTGGCTCCCCAGGGACTAGAAAAACACCCTTCCCACAGGTGCAATGGTGAAAACTAGAGGCGGGTGGTGGCCAACATGCAGGCAGTGGCAATTCCAGCTTTCACACAGCTTGGCAAGGGCATGTGATGCTTCTATTAAAAGCAATTTTGTTATAAAGTTGAGGGAATGATATGATGTCATTCAGCGTCAGGTTGTGAAAAGCAGAGGGAAACAGTTTGCAGGGAGCCTGGGGTGAGGGTGCGCAGCGTGACCCACAGCTGCAGCCTGAAGGAAAAGGGCACAAAGAATTCTGAGAACTCATTTTTTTGGAAAAAAAAAAAAAAAAAGAGAAAATACTCCATACCGAACATGTCCGGCTGCGGCGTGGATGCTGAATGGATCGTGCCTATGGGTGCCTTCTTGCTCAGGAGCTGAAATAGTGCCAGAGGCTTCTGTGTGAGGAACGGCTCAGCAAAGCCCCGGGAGCAGCAGAGTCCAGAGTGGATGTTAATGTGGTGAACCTGGCTAATTTAAATGGCTGTAAAAAGCCCAGGGACAGCAAGGATGATTAGAAGCAAATACGTTTTGCATAAATAGCAGAAACCTCAGCTGGAGGCGGTTGGTGGGGAATTGGTGAAGGGGAGCAACCACCAGCAGCAGCTTTGAGCAGGACCAGGAAATAGTTTATCACCTGGGAGCCATGCAGTGGGGGTCTCCCCTCCCTGACGCCCCCAAAGCCCCATCCCAGGCTGCTGAGGGACCCCAAAACTCGGCCTCTTCCCTTCCTCAAGGCATCCAGCAGTGGGTGAACTGTCAGAGGGGACGACAGGAGCAAACGGCTGCCCAGTCACACAGCTTTCAGAGAAGGACTTGGCTTTGGACAACTACCAGAGAGCTTTGTTGGGGTAATTGTAATTTACCACATATGAACTGTTACTGCATTTTTTTTTTCTTCTTTTCTGCCCTCTGTAGCCCCAATGAACTTTTAATTGTTGAAATCTATTGAACTCACTGCCCATCCAAATGCTTTAATTTCCTTGGTCTTTGACTAGAAGCTCAAGCCAATGATATTTTAAGCAAGGACCTCTTGAAAGATGAAGACTGTCAAAGGTGAATGGGGAAGAGAAACAGAGCAGAGGAACGGGGATTTCAGATGTGAGTGCTGCCCAGACTGTAGGAGTAAAGCCACTTTGGAGGCTCTCGCCGGGGTCACGGTGGCCATGAATTGGTAATTCATAGGTGTGGATTTGGGCAGATGTGCGCAGGATTAGGGCATTTGTGAGATGGACATGGTATGGCTATATTTAATTTATTTCCCGAATGAACAGTATTTGGTTTCTGGTGACTGATGAAACATTGTCCTGAACGTCTCTGACTGTTCTCAGCTGTATTTCAGGCAGAAGGAACACTCGTTCCTCCACAGGAATGTGGGAACAATAAGCACAGAAGATAGTTCGATGGCATACAGAATTCAGGTTTTCTACAGCTCAGAACTGGGCATATATTTTGCATAGCTGTGATATTAAAAGAGGTTAAGAGGTTGGGGGTTGGACTGGATGATCTCCAGAGGTCCCTTCCAACCCCATATCATTCTGCGATTCTGTGATAAACTTAAGATCAAGCACAAATGCTAAAATACACAAAAGCGCAAAATTTTACAACATAACTATGATAACTGTAAATAAAATTGAATTCATGGTGTGTCCACCACAAAGCCCATGGGACACATTGATGGTCTCTGACATATTTCTGCTTTGTTCCAGAAAGGTCTTGTTTTGGCTGAGAGGAAGTGGAAGGTCACTTATTGGATTGCTGTGGTCCTAACTCCATCTAAGCTTTAATACCCTCTCACCAAGACCATATAAATGTTGCTGGTAGGAAGTGAAACTTGCAGTGATAAAAATGGCAAGTTAATGTGTTTTTGTGATTAGGTCAAAAGTAGAAATGACTGCAGTGATCTCATCGCCGTCCCAAGTGGACATTTGTCTCCATCAGAAACAATTTCAGTTTGACATGTTTTGAAAATTATGTGAAGAGGACAACCAAGGCTGGAACAGCAGGCGTTTAGCAAATGAGATGTTGTTTTGATTAAAATTTATGATCAAAGAATAATGTATAAAATACTGTTCTTCCAAAGAAAGACAGAAAGAACTTTTAAAATAAGTTAATCTCGTTGCTTCTCCTTGTTATGCATAACTATGTTTAATTTCAGGTGATTCCTACCCTCTTCTAGATTAAATTAATGAAGATAATTTGTTTTAGATCCATTTAGCTTCATTGGCTTCAGTAAAGCTACACTAGCAGTACACTAGCTGACTGGATGAGCCTCATATTAAAAAGTCCTTTTTTTTTTTTTCACTACAGAAAAAGAGGAAGAGCAGGGAGAAAAGACAGTAGCATAGATATAAGTATAGAGACGTCCTGTTTTTTTATATTAGCTTCTGATCTCGGTTTGTATTTAAATCTATACCCTAGTTTGTGCCAATGTTAGTATGTAATCTAGAGGTAAAGAGCTGCTCCCTGAGACGAGGCTGAAGACAGTTTGCTTCCACATTTTGGGTGAAAACATTAGAAGATAAGATATATAGGCATTAGATAGCTTGGAGATAAATCTGTCTGAGGTTTAATTAGAGAATTAACTGTTTTCAAAAGAAGACATCTCAAATATTCAGCATCTGTCTTGTCCTCACTATTGGGATTCTGACCATGCCAACAAAGTATCAGTACACACTTGCTAGAATATTTATATAGCATGCATAAGAATGTGAAGTTTATCTCTTCTTGGTTTCGCAGTGCAAGCTTATGATATTTCATAACTTTTACCACTTTTGTGTGACCGTATAAAAAGATGATCCTAATTAAATCAGAAGTACTTAAGCGGCTTAGCTTTATTTTACCCTCTGCCAGGAAAACTACATTCAGTTTTCATACTACGTGAAACCTACCATCAATCCCTGAGTCGTTCAACACATGCAGCTCATCTTGAATTTGATTTAGGCCCCAAGAGACAACTGCAGGTGGAAATGGCAGATGGCTGCGGTGTATCTGCAGGTGAGACCTACAAAAAGACCTTGTCCCTGGGCTGAGTTTCCCAAATACTGACTGCTTCGTGCCCGAATATATCCCATCGCTGCAGGCCAGCCTAGAAGGAACCAAGACGTGTTTCACTGAGATAGGCAGGCATGGAAGGAATCTGCAAAAAAAGCTGAAGAAAGGATTAAAATACTATTTGTAAAATGTCTGTAGGAGGGAGGAGCATCTTCCTGCATCCCCCTGTGCTGAATTTACGGTCTGGGCACGTTCAACAAAAGGAAGTTGTCAGGTGGTCCCAAATTCTTTCACATTTCCAATAGCAAAATACCATCTTTTTGGCTTCAGCTCCAACAAACAGCTCTTTTGTGAGCTAGACCCCCGATTGCCTGGTTGTGGCTGTGGATACATTTCTTTGTGCTGAGGGATGCTTTTGTTACGGCTGCACATGATGCTCCTTCCCTGTTTCGGAGAGTAAACCGTTACTGCATTTCCCTCCATACGGAGCTGAAGTTCAGGACCAGTGAGATAACCCCAACACAGCCACCATCTACGTCTGTGGTGTTGATGACACCTCTTTTATATCCTAATTAAGTCAATCCAACACCTCAATAGTTTGCAAAGTGCTTTGGGGCCATAGAAATACCAACACAGGGCTATGTGTCACCATTGTCACACCATGTGTCACCATAATTGAGGACACATTTCTGAACCGGTGTGAGAGAATGAAGATCAAAATAAAAATATATTTTTCATGCTGAGCACAGAAGGAATTTAAGCGTGCTTAATAAGAGGCAGAAATTTAATTATTTTTTCAGAAATCAAAGTATCAGCCAGCTTAAATATTGCAACATGAAAACTATTATCGAAAATCGATGAATTGAGAAGATTGATTGATCTTATGTGCTTTTACAGCAACTCACGGACACGTGAATAATTTCTCTTCACTCATGTTACAAGCACACAACTCGGCAACCATTACACGCAAGCCTCAGAGGCTGGTTATCACATTTCCACAGAAGTTAATGTCTTCTCCAGAAGGCAGACTGTTAAAGTCAGTTACTCAGAGCCTATAGAAACTATATTTTCTTTGGAAGACGCGGAGGCAGAGCCTGACACTCCTTCCTACTCAACTAATCTGAGCTGCAAGGAAACCTTTTCACTCTTGAGCAAAGGATGAGAGCAGACTATTGCACTCTAGTGTTACACTATAGTCACAAGATGTGGAAATAGACCTGAAAGAGCATATTACACCACTTCCGGAGGGGAACAGAAATTCTCAAATGAAAGTTGATATATCAGAGCCCCTGAACTGAGAGAAACCAGAACTCCTGCTCTACTGCCTCTGTGGAGATGGCGAAAACAAGCCCTGCTGCAATCGCTGTCTTCAGGCCCTGGACACAGTATCTGGTCAAAACATCCATCTGAGAACAGACACAGTATGGGAGACTGAAGGGCCAGGTAGGGGTTCTTTCATCATTTAATAAAGTAAGACGATATAATCATGGACATAAAAAAAACCACTCCCCCAAGCAGACAAAGCAGAGCCTTGTCCCGAGCCGCGAGTAGCCGTGCCCAAGTCCCCCACCCGCTGTGTGACCAGCTCACCAACAAAGTCTCTCTTTTTATCTTTTGAATTCGGTTCCCTTTTGATAGGAAAACAAAAACATACCAGGCCTGGATTTTTTTTTCACGACAAGAAGTTCCCGTTTTCTGAATACTTTGAGTGCTTTCCCAAGTGGTTTAATCACACTTTGGCTTGACACAGAAAAAATCACAGAACTGTTGGCTGGAAGAGACCTCAGGAGTTCGTCTGCTCCACTCGCTGCCTCCCCCAGCATCAGGTCTGTCTGTGCTCTACCTGGCAGATGTTGGAAATGTTCCTCAGCACTCCTGATGCTGAAGAGCCCACAGCATGCCCAGGGGTTTTGCTACACTTTTTAATTCCCCTTTTTCCTGTTGCAGCTTAGGATCATTACTTCTTAACCTATCTGTTAGTAGCCAACAAGCACATTTAAAGGATTTTAGGTTGTTTATTTCATATTATGTGCCCGGAATGAAAAAATAATCAAATTTTATCTACCAATTAAATCCTGGTTTGGATTATGTATTAGGACTTTCTCCTTCTGAAGTTTACTTCCTGCCTCTCTTGCGCTGGAATAAAGGCATTTCTGATTAGCAGCTGATGGACTCTCACAGGGTTCCTCCCTCTTCTGATTCTGTTGTGAAAAACTTTGTCCCACTACCTGCTAAGCTTCTGTCCTGTTTGCATTAAACTGGAGGCATTTGCTCCCCCTCCCCTCAATCCCATTTTAAAACATTCCTCCTTGCATTTGAAAGTGTGTGAAGATACTCCTCTTTGTCTTCTTTTGAGGAGGTCCATCCTCACTCAGTAGTTCACAGAACATCATCCAATGGTCAAGGAAAGCAAAACCCCACTGATGACATTATTGGCATGACCATATTCACCCTCAGGCTGTGTTTGTCCCTGTCTGAACACTGATTATTTTTCCTGGGAAGGCTGTTGAGCGTAACCTGTGCCACGGCCAGAGCACTGGAGTTACTGGTGGTCTGCTCAGGCTCTCTCTGGATGAGATATTTGTCTTCGCATGAAGGAGGACGAGTACCAGGAGCCCAGATGTGCCTCTTCAGGCCGTCGTGGAGAACATTTTGGATAGCAATAATCAGGGTTGGGAGGCAGCCAGAGGGGTCTCTTCACTGCCAGCAGGGGGAAGTCACCAACTACTTTTACGTTTTGATTTTCCTGGTGAGAACGAGGGTGGTGAACCTCCCACTATTTCAGGTTTGTGCCTTCTCCTGCCATCAGCATCACATCTTCCCGTGCTGCCCGAGCTGTAGAGTTATTTCTGGAAGAATTAAAAAGGAACAGCAGCCCTCCTTTGGAGAGACCAAGAAGCAGCTACTGGGTGGTGTGACTGTATCTTTGTCCAGACTTTTCCTTGCATGGTTGACTTTTATGCTGTGTTCTGGCTTGAAACAATGACTTAAAAGGTCTGCGGTGTTGCCTCGACTCCTGGTTTTGTCTTCTCCTCGGGGGAAAGCATGGATCAAGCACTTGGTTCTTACCCTTTATCCACAGACCACATATTGCTCCCATATTACAGAACATTCTGCTGGGAAAATACAAATATATCATATTTGTATGATATATTTCTTCATATATAATTTAAAATATTGTTAATGAAACATTGCCACCTCAAACCTTACACAGGAAAACAAGGATTCATAAAATAAGTGCTAGCTTATGTTAATTTTTATTGTTCTTTTCTTACTGGCTTTTTCATGTCAAATATGTCTTCATGGCATTCTTATACATGTAAACAGTATTGATTTATTGCAAAACAGTACTACCCAGGAGATTAAGCTGGCTAAATAGCACCAACAAAGAATCGAAGACATTTATGTGAATAAACATGAAAAATTTACTGCATATTTGCAATGGTCCATCATTTGTTGGTCATGAGCGTTCACATAGTTATGTGGTTGTTCATGAGACTGTTATTTTTTCACACATAAATTGTCTGAAAATTTATCTCAGAAGTAATTTTTTAAATTTGCATTTTTTACAGTAAGCATTCTTACCTATTAATTGAAAAAGCAGAAGGAGCAGTATACGATTGAAGCGATTAATCACCCTTCACTAGAAATCAATCACATGCAGGTGAATTTGTTTTATGAGTCAAGAAACCTGAAAGATGAAATGAATTTGCTGTTGGAATGTTAAGCACACAAAATATATGACAACATTGATCTCCAGCAAGAAAGGATTTGCTGACACAAAAAAAACAGAGCTGATTTTTATATATGTATGATGTGGTCATGATTAGTAATTAAATTTCCCCTTTTGCCATGTTGCATTTTTGCTGCTGAGAAGGGAGTTGAGATTAGTAGTTCTAATCTCTTTTTTGATTTTTCATCTCTAGAATGTTTTTCAGTACTTTTTCAGTACAGTTGCCCCATCCCTGGAAGTGTTGCCCTATCCCTGGAGGGGATATAATTTTATTTATTAATCCAATATAGTTTTCAGAACAGTACACAAAGGGTAAATGGAAGTGCAGAAAATATTTTTTTTTTTCATTATATTCAGAGTTCTCTGTTGTCTTGGAGATCCAGCCCCATGGCAAAAGTTCATGCAAAAGTAGGTGGGGGTTCAGCCTTCTCAGCTGCTGTGTCACGCAGTGCAGCCTCCCAGGGTCATTTATACAAACCACGTGCTGGGCTGGTCTCTAAAGGCTGGCATGCGAAATACTAAATCTCTGAGGGCAATCAGATAAGATACAGAGACTCTGTTATTACAGTGCTCGTACAGCTAATGTGTCTACATCCATCTTTTTGGAGCAAAGCTTATACTGAACTGCACCTGCATGAATAAACTAATTTAAGGCAATGAAGCCCATAAATGTGCTTACAGATAAGAGCTTTCTTAAGTGTTTTCTCGTTGCAGAATAGCACATGACTCAGTGCAAGGACTAAAACTCAAGGTTTTAGGACTGATGGTGTCCCCGTGCTCAAGCTGAGCTCCTGATAACTCAGTTCAAGAATTAAAATTCAAAGTATCCACATGTAGGAGGATAATTTTGGATACTTTACTTCTTTGGCATCATCTGTATTTTTCTGCTTGATATTGTCACAATCATCCGAGTGGGTCAGGAATGGATTTTGCAATAAACCTTAGAGGTGAGTCCTCTCTCAATGTTAAATACACTACAACCTTTTACTGCAATAATTTGTTTCAGAATTACCTCAGTTTCTGATTCAGAGGAAAAAAAGAAAGAACAAACAGGTATTTAATGCCTTATGTGACCGCTACACTCCAGGACAAGTGGGGGAGTGAGGCAGAGTAATCAATATTTGTCTTCAACCCACTTAACTTCAGTTTCATCTCTTGTTGAGTGTTGCCAAAATAAATGGCCAGTACAGCCAATCCTAAATGTTAGTTTAAATGAGTCACTCATATTGTTTGCAGAGTGGGTCAGATAATTGTTATTCAGTTTATCGGCGTCTTGTCTTGTTTCTTTGAAGTGCTGATGAGTATAAATAATTTTTAAGGCCATGCAAGTGGATGATCTCCAGTGTCAGTGTGGCGTGCTTCATACAGCTCTCGGGGCTCCTGCTTTGCCTTCTGCCAGTGACTTAATCCATGTGTTTCAGACGGACTGCTATTTGCAATGATTTTGACAATAGGGAATAAATACCAGGAGCAAATATTCTTGGCATCGTACCGCTGCGATTTAAACAAAGATTGTAATGGTTTTCTTGCATTCTTGTGGTTTTTCATCCTTTGAGTTCAACATGATCTGGAGCTTCCCTGCCAAAAAAAAAAAAAAAAAAAAAAAAAAAAGAGCAAGAGAAAAAAAAGGCAGGGTGGGGCAGATCAGGGAAAGGAAGGGAACTTAATTTTGTAAGCCTAAAAAATACATATGAAATATAAGAGAAAATACACCCTACCTTTCTACCGTGGGCTGCAGTAACTACACAGAGAGTTTTTGTACTTCTGGAGTATAAAAAAGGGAGCTGAGCGCTGCTGAAGTCCTGGAGGAGAGAGGATCATACCTCCTTCACGCCAAGAGCAATGTGGTGGCCAGCCCTGTGGCTCAGAGGGGCTGGGAAGGAAGCTACTGGAACTGCTGATGACCACAAGCCCCTGGACATTCCAGGCAAGAATTGTGTCCATATGGATGGCTGAGCTTCTGTACATTTAACATTTTGAGCTGAAGCTCCTTCACCTTTCAGTATTCAAATTATTCAAATGAAAATTCAATATATTAAAAATATCCATCTTGTCTTTATAAGCAAAAGACCTGTATATTTTTTCAAGTGTTGTATGAAAAACCAAGTGACATTTATGCTGTGGCCACCACACAGGCCCCATTGTCCTGGACCTGAAAGGAGAGACCAAGATAGAGGGATTTTATTAATTGAGCTCTTCTGGGAACTGTGCAGCAGTGACCTTCACCTTGGGGATCACGTTTCCTTCCGGAGCTGTTTCTGCTTGATGAATGCACGTTTCTCCATGCCTTTTACCCTTTCCCCGACTGAGCCCTGAACACCTTTCCTCACACAGGTATGATGGGGCATCCTGGCTTGTTCTGGGGAATGTCTTCCTCTTAATACCTGTCACGTCACGGACGGAGTGATTAACTTCACTAGTTAGAGTGAAGTAGTGAAATATTTATTAAGGTGAAACAGTGATTTAACAAAATCAGTAGTAAGTGCGATAAAACCAGTAGTAAATGTAATAGCGTTTTATGAGATTTGATGTCAGGGCACACTCTATTATTTACTGCATAGAGGACAGGGTCAGACACACTGTCAGGGAGACCCTCCCGTTGAGTCACGAGGTTCAGAAAGGACCCCCTTGCTTTCTAAACTCCTTCTCAGAGAGGAGTCTGGGTGCGGCTGGATCCAATCCTAGTCCCAGACTTGGTCAAGGGTTTATGTCTAAAGGATTATATATGCACAATCAATCCTTTACATTACTTAGCTAAGATTTCAAAGGTTAGCATGCTATTAGTCACTTAATGAGAATCTGTTGTGGTAAGGAATCTCTCAACCTCGAGGAAGAGAACCTTAAGCGAGCGTCCTCACACAAGGGGAGATCCTGGCGTGCAGCCACTGCCATACAGGAGAGCTCAGAGGGCTCTGGGGCTGTCCACTGTTTATACAGTAAGATAATTGACCTATAGTCATATTCTCAGGGGAACAAAATATCTAGGTCCCCACTCCAGACAGTATTTTGACCATGTTGCCAGCCATCCCCCAAAGTCCAGGTGCAAGTTATCACAGCTGCTGTTGTGATGGTCATGGTGGCCAAGGCCCAAGCAGGAGCTGGTGGTCGGGGGGGAAGCAAAACAGGAAGAGCACACCACCACAATATCCCTCCAGCTCAGTTTTACAAAGAGGTTGAGGCCCTTCTGAAAGAGGAATATATATGGCATCCCTGAGACCTGCTTCATGTCAACAGCTGGTCGGGTACCCCCTGGTCTCTCCTGCTTTGTCCTTGGTCTTACATGGGGCAGAGGAACCTCCTACTGTAGAGGCACCTCTGTGACGGGGGAATAATCCTTTTTTTCCCAGAAAGGTGACCAGAACTATCTCTGCAATAGGTCCCAAAAGCACATTTCTATGTTAAGTTAGGGCTAAATAACAAACCTGGGTGTGAGGGGCTTTTAGGATGGTGAAAAACATATCAGGACTTTTTTAAAAGGCAGCGGAAACAGTGAGGCACCATAAATCCGATGATCCAAGTTGTGCTTCATGTCCATTTCAAATCCAAAAAAGTGTGAGTGCTTAAAGGGATATTTTTTTCTTTTTTTACTTTCCTGTCTAGAAAGTTTGTTAACGTTTAAGCTCATGACTTCCTGTGATGAAATTATACTACTAAAATGCCTTACACGAGACTTGCCTCACTTCAATGTGCTGGGGAGATTGCAAAAGCTGGTTATGGACAATGAATATATTCTTATTTGAGTTTTCTGTAGCAGAATATTTTGACAACATACCCTTTGCTCATGCTCCTCACAATCAGATTTTAAACATGTAAGGCATGAGGAAGGAGCCAAAGATTGGTCTCACAAAATGTGAATTGAGATAAGACATTATTTTAAACATATTGTATTTATATTTACCATTTGTACTGTAAGCGTGAAGAAGTCCGTACATGTGTAAGTTACATACAACAGGAAAAGGACCTGTGCACTACGCCTTGTAATGCTCAATTTCCAAGATGTAACTAAAATAAAGCAATGACATTTGCAGTGAAAATGAAATGTTCATCTTTTCAAATTCTGTCCTGTAATTTCCACAAGCTGGTGGGTGGCGAAGGCTCCCGTCTGGAATGCTGAGGCGGCCTCTGCGGTCAGATGGCTGTCCTAATAAGGTAAATCACAGAGTGTCTGGTCAATCAAACTAAATTCGGGGAATTATCTCCAGCTTAAGCTCCTTTTGCCAAAAGACAGTAGCAAACCACAGGTTAAAGTTCATGTCCATCAATAATATAGTGCCAATCCAACAAGAAACACAATCAGGATGTATTTGTTACCTCTGACAAAACCTATATTATTATTTTTAAATGACAGCTTTTCTTTAGAGCAGTCATCTTTCTGTCATCTGAGAAAGCTTATCTGAAGCAGCGGGGAAATAGCATCACTGTTTTTCTTTTTCTCTTTTTCTTTTTCTTTTTTTTTCTTTTCTTTTTCTTTTTAGTTTTATTTTCAGTTTTATTTTTTAGGTGTAGGACTAAGCAATGTGCTTTTAGTTTGTTAGAAAAAAGAAGGAAATGGCACAACTTCTGCATATGGCCTGTCCTTGAGACTCGGTCCCATTGATTCTTTTGTATTGCTTGAAATTGTTATAAAGCACTATGCCAAATAGTTGTATTTGTATTGTATGTTCTTTTCCAAATTTTACTTGTGATTTATATTTAAGCAAGAGTACGAGCAGATGATAAATATTATTCTCTATGAGAATAATATTTATTTTTGAATCTTTGAATTTAGTTTTGAATCTTTATAAAACTTAATTTTCAATGGTAAGGATTTGTAAGAAAAGGCCTTTAGCCCAATAGGCATAATTTCTGTCTTTTGTGGCTTTTTTCAAAGAGAAAATTTTCTTGCTGTCCTGACCTGTGAAGGTGCCTTGTCTTCTCCAGGAGCTGGTGATGTCTCTTCAGCTCAAATGGCTCCATCCCTGGCTCCAGTGTAGCTTCTGGGCAGCATCAGCCCAAAGCAGAGCAATTACTGAAGGTGCTCATATAGAAAACTGTAAAAATGTTATTTTCACAAAATTGGAATTCCTCTGAATTCCTCTGAAAACTGTGATTTGTGTCTTAAGTGTGTGCTACGGGGAGTCAGGGAATGGACTTAGGGTTCCTGTGACAGGATCTTTAAGAAAGTGAGCAGAGGCACAAGATATAGACTAGAATGTGGCCTTAACGCACTCATATATTGATACCTGAATTAAGATTATTATTAATATGCCATTAATTAATTACTTTGCATTAATACAGTACAATTAATGCAAGAACATTAATTTCCACACCAGAATCCTTATGCTTACGGTGAAGAAACCAAAATAATTCCTTTGCGTGCTAAAGGGAAAATAAATCTTCTAGTATATTAATGTTACTTGTCACCAAATCCTAAAAGAAGAGAAATTCTATTTAAGGCTCCAAAGAATTTGATAAAAACCAGCCTTTAATGAAATCTGAGAGTGTCAAACCAAATGAGAAATGGAAGAGTCTGAACAGATAGCAGTTCGGAAGATGAATGCTTAAGGGGGGCAATATAGTACTTAAATATATGCAGAGCTGAGATTTGGTCCATTATGTTTCCTATTATGTTATACTGTGGCTGTCTTTGAAAGTCTGAAGAATCATGGGTGGTTTTAATAATTTAAGCCAGAAATAGTTGTCTGAGTATTCAGTTAAATAAATCATGCATGATGAAATACAAAATATTTTGGTGCTTCCCTTACAGCTTTCACTCTATAAGCTCCTGGGTGTCTTCCTGAAAGAGGAATCTGAGCTTCAGGCCTTTTCAAATGCATATAAGTGTCTCTTGGCTTTATGAACTATGATCTAAACAGAGAAATAAGGAAAAAAAAAAGGATTAAGTAGTAGAAGATCTGAGAATACAATCTAATATTCAGTTTACATACATAATTGTGGGATCACTGTGATTTTCTTTGAAATTATATGATACCTTTGCCAGCCACGTGAATACAGAGTCAATTCATGTTGTTCACTGTTAATCCTGCATCAAACAGACATGCCAAAACTATCACAAATTTAACACTGCAATTGTTAAACCTCTGCAGAAGGCAAAATATTCAATGCAAGGAGGAAGTAAGTGTGGATCTCTCAAAAAGTCTATAGGAATTGGCAAATACATGCCAAAATGTTTTCCTAACTAAAAATGCACTTCAACCAACTTTTCCATAAATCCTTCGTCTGTATTAATTTTGTCCATTATTGGTCATAATGTTTATTTGTTTTAACGATTGCTAAATACGAAGTTGGATATCTCCTTTATCAAAATATCCATTTGTTTACACAGCTTGTGGTTTCCTGTCAGAGCTAGGAACTGAATTCAACCTGGGAGGAGCCTCCCAGTCCCTATAAATTGGGTGGGAACTGGGCTGTGCTGGTCATTGATAGTATAGAGCCAGGCAGATATTTTGTAACGAACAGATAAACACAATTGAGTATTAATTAGCTGTTCATGATGATGACCTGCAGTCATCTGCAGAGCTGTCTGCAATTAAAGTTTTGCTGTGAGCAGGCAATTACAAGGAAATTGTGATGTACTCTTTTCCTGTGGCCTTTTATATTCACATTTAAATAAGGGGTAAAATTTAATCCCTTTAATTTAATTTACTCCTATTTATTAATTTAATCCATATTATTACTTTTTAAGGGGCAGGAGCTCTCACGAGAAGGCAGCCAGCCCATAAGGATTTCCTTCCCACCTTCCTAGGAATGATAAGCCCAATTCACCAGATCTCTCCAGCTCCATCCCGTCCCTTGCTCTGTTATTTCCCTTCTTGTGGCTGAAGATTTGCCCCTCCATCTAGAACTGATCAACTTCAACTTTGTTTTTGCTGCTGAAAAGCTTTCAGTTGACTATGAAAAGTCCAACAAAACAACAGGGTTTTGTTTTGGTTTTTTTTTTTTTTTTTCCCCCAACAAAATACAGTTTCAGTAAAGCTGAATTACTTGGCTTTTTTTCTTCATCTAAAAATCTTACTGTCATAAAACTTAAGTGTCTTGAGAAAACCTTTCAAAAACTTTTTAAAAGAAAATTATTCTGTTGTTATTATGCGCTTTTTTTTTTGCCTTTTTTTTTTTTTTTTTGACATAATAACTCCTCCTTGGCTTGCCTGAAGCTGTTCAATCCTCTCTGCAGACCAGGGTCCGTCTGACACGGTGTTACATAAACTGCAGACCATGGAGGGAAGAGGCACAAAAAGGGAACGCATATTTCTCCCTGAGAGTTTTCTGCACATGTTCACCCTCGTCAGAGTCTTACCTTCTTTTTTATTCTTGCTTCCCTTTTTTGGAAGGTGAGGTGTTTGTCAAAGAACAAGAAAGGCAATACTCAGACAGTTAGATATATCCCAATTAGTCAGAGCAGATTGTATGTAAATTAAGTAGTTACACAGTGAAGTAATAACCTTTTCAAATGACTGATAATAACACTTTAAAATTCCTGGAACGGCCCTGCTGGCTGAGGAGAAGTAAATCAAACTGAAAAACAGAAGACGACCAGCATGACAAATAGAGTCCAGTCGATCCCATTTCTTTCCTCAGGAAAATACTTCCATTAATGCACATGGAGGTATAATTTAATATTGAAAACTTCCAGAAGGGTAAAAAGTAAATAAAGGACAAACTGTACCAGGAAAATATGACTGGCTGATTTGACAGCATTACAGAAATAGTCAGATTAAGAAAACATTCCGTTTGAGGGACCATTACTTAGAAGTGATCTGATTCATAGTTTGTTTTTGTTTTGTTTTTCTTCATAGCATTTGGGTCAAAAGGGATCACTGGAAAATCCAGGCCATCCTCCTGTTTCTGAAGAGACTTTACATTTCACCCAAAAGCTGACATGTAGAACCCCTTCTTGCTCTTTTTTGGTGGTGATGTTGTATTCCCTGTGTTTGGCTGATGTATGTTCAGAATTACCTTCAGTGTTGAGCTGAAGAACCAAGGGAGGGCTACTCCTTTCTTTCCCTCTGGGGAGTTCACCTCAATGGTTCCTCATTTGAACTCAAAAAATTATCTTCACTGATGTTTTGACTTTGACTTTCACCGATGACATGACATAATTGGGTTTTTAGTAATGCACTTACTAAAACATTTAATGCTGGAATCGTTTTATTTACAAATGGTTTAGAGAGTCATGATTACAGTTATTGATAAACTCTGAGATTTCGGTCTTTGTTTGGAAAGGCTTGTTCCTGCCTTCCAAGCCATTCTTTTTCCTTTCCAAACAAATCTTCTCAGATATTGTGCAACTTCTCCTTCTGGTTTCACATGTTGTTCTGAACCTTAAGCTCAGGCTATGTTTCAGCAGGTTTCACAAGCCATCTGCAAAGTGCAAGTCCGAGGCAATATCTTTGCTCGACTCAAAGACAAGAATTTATGGAAAAGAGGGAAGAGGGGAAGGAGGTGGAAAGTAAGATGCTGTGCCCGAATCGGTGAGCAGGCTCCTGGGCTGAAGTCCTTGCTGTACACTATTTGGCTGGGAGTTGGGCACCTTGTAGTTCACACTCCCCTGCTCTAATGATGGGCTTCTATGAACCAGCTGCCTTGTTTCTGTCTTTTGGAGCTGTCCCGGTCTCCAAACACCATGAAGTGAGCGCTGATGCTGAGGCTTGATCTTAGCTCTCCCCCACGGCAGAGAAGGGAACCAGCTGAAGCGCACCCCCCGCCAGCACCCTGTTCCTCCTTTTTTCATAGCCAAAGAAAAATAATATCTTAGAGTACAGAAGTATCATCATATAATTAGATCATCATCACATAATTAAAATATTTCACCTTGGTGAGATATCCCCGTGCCAGAAGGCAGTGTTGGAGTGTCCGAGCTGGGAATTAAAATGCAGTAGTGTAAGTGAGAGTGGAGATGAGAGAGACTCCTAAATTTCATTTCACACCTGAGGTTAATGAAGGAGGCAGCCCCGGAACGACCCTGCAGTCAGCTCAGAAGAGGTAACCCCTCAGACCGTCACAGCTGGAGCACCTTTGGTTACATGTACCAGGCTTCATCCTACTACAGAAAGTGAAGTTTTATGAAAGTTTTTATAGGACGATGAATTTGCTTTCACTTAGGCGTATCATACAGTTATTTCTCTACTTAATCACATTTTCCTTGAGATTCTTTTATTCATGCAAAATGACAATTTAAAACCTTTTCCACTTGATTTCTCACTTCTTAATGAACGCACAGTCTTGGAAAGAGCTTTTCCCACATGAAAATGTGAACTACAGGCACCCGATTCAAACTTAATTAAATAAGAGTTAATCAGTAATTGGTTAATTCTTTGTAGCAGGAAATATTTTCCTGATTCACTGCTTATTGACAGAACTGCCAGCTGCTGTATTGAACAATGAGCAATTTCTTCTCTCCCTCTTTCCCTCCCCCAGGTACAGCCTGAACCCAAATGTTGGCTCCAAACACTCCCACACTGTTTCAGCAGGCGGGGAAGGGAGGGAAGTAATTTTGGACTGAAGCATTCTTGCCAAAACCAAGCTCACCAGCAGTCCAATCTTCTTTCTGAAAGAGATGTTCTAGCTCTTGTCAGAGTTTCCATCTTGTCACACATTGTGATGGATGGCATAAAGGTTTCGTTCCTGCTCAGTTTACTGTATGTGTACCTTATGTTCTGCTTTACTAAAGATGTGTTGCTGAGCCAGGTAAAATCCCAGAATGGTAGGGGTTGGAAGGGACCTCTGGAGATCACGTAGTCCAAGCCCCCTGCCAGAGCAGGGTACCCAGAGAAGGTGGTCTTATCCCATCTACTGTATTCTGGGTGAGGTAGAAACATCTGGCAGGAGGGGAGATTGCACCTTCCTGGGGAACAGCCCAGTGTTTTCATGGAGAGAGGCCATGGGCTCAGCAAAAAGGGAGGTGGAACCTGTGCTGGGGACATTATGGACACAGGACAACAGCCAGCCTTTGGAGGTGCTTGGAAAAAAACAGCTTGCGGCCCAGGCAGGGCAACGTGAACACTGACACAGCTCAGGAAGGAGCTGAAATTTGCTGGGCTGAGGACAAATGTGGGGTGAAGAGCTGGTCTGGAATGGTAGTGGACACAGAGAGGAGATGGCTTTTCTTTCTAACCTTCCTGCTTTCCCAGAAGAGCGGAGTTTTCTCTGTTTCAAAAATTATAAGTTAGAGGGTAGTAGGGCTCTAAAGTAGTTTTGGTCAGTTTAAGTTGGTCATTATGAAGAAAAAATGTGTAGGGTCAACCTAAAAGCTCTGTCAGACATGTACTTAGTCTGTATTTCATGTAACGTGCAGTGGTTTAAAAGAATTTCCTTTAATTTCCTCAGATAATCCTTACTGAATATAACCTGAAGTAGGAGGGAGCAATGTCAGTGAAAGCTTTCCAGGATAAACTTCCCGCTGTACTTTAACACACCTAATACACAAATAACCAGAAGGTAGTAGGTCTGAATAAATAATAAATCAGGAAAGACCTACCGCTTGTGTTACACATCTGGTCATATGAGGTGATGGTAACAGTCCTCTTTCAACTACCGAGTCTGATATCATGGAGCTTTGCACTATACGAGGTGTGAACTCGTCTGAAGCCTCCATTTAAAACAAGCAGAACATAAAAAAAAAAGGAAACAGCCTGGAAGGGTTTTGTTACTCTTTGCTTTTCTCCAAATTCCTTTTCTATTTGTGTCTAATGACGGAAGGTATTAAGGATCTGAACAACGTGATCTAACTTTGAAGTTAGCCCTTTGTTTAACAGAACCAGATAAGGTCACCTTCAGAGTCCCTGTCAAACCTAAATTATTTTCTGATCCTGTAACTCAAATTCTCCTCTCACCCCATTAATTTACTTTTTCTTATCTAAATTTCATAGAATTAAAAAAAAAAAAACTCAAGCCATAGTTTACCCAAATTAGAATGTAACTTTTCAAGGCTGTAAACTGCTGAGTTCAGACAATCATGACCATAATTATTCATTATTAGAATTCCAGTTAAAGTCTGTTACCTAAAGGAATCAAAGATGAAAGAAATCTTAAAAGTCTTTGGCTTGGTAATATATTAATTTTTCTGCTTTTTTTTTTTAATTAGTAGGAATTCACCACACAAAGAAGGTGTATGTTCATTGTTATTCAGAATCCAGACACATGTTTATGTTGTTGTGTGCTAATTACAGCAAGGGAAGCCCATGAGACTATCTGAGCTCTACTATTTTAACCAAACAGTTAGAATATTATTGCCAGCATTTGGGAATTAAGATACTTAATATGGGTTATATCTCTCATATGTCAGAGAATTTTCTTCCCCTAGTTAATTTTCGCTATCTAGATCTCTTAGCTTGGTTAATTGACAAATCTCTACATTTTTCTATGTGCCAATAGAAAATATTTTACATAAAATACTGAAGAAAAAACTTCCATTTTTAGTATATGCCAGTTTTTCACTCTATATCCAAAAAAACACTATAATCTGCGAAGGACTTTTTTTTTTTTTTGTGGTTTAACACCTTTACCTAAATTTTCATAGTTTTTTTGTCCAGACACTATCTGTAAACTCTCTGTAAATCTTTTCTCTGCATCTATGTTCATTCTTCCCATTTCAAATTCTAACTAAATGTGCGCTGGGGTTACATTCAGCAGCACTAACACCCCTGTTCAGGGTGATTTCCTTAAGGTTTCCATTCTAAACCAAATTTTGGACTTTCTGTACCATTTCATAAAAGTTCTTTGAGCATCCAATGTATTCTTCTGGAAGATGGCCAGGAGAAAATAGTCACTGGTTTCTTTGAAAAACAGATCCAAGTTACTTTTAACAAGCTGATTTCAAAAGGAAACATTAATTACAGCTGCTTGTAGCCCATTTTTGCCACATCCTACATCCAAAGCAGTATTTTGCACTTCAAATGAAGTCTGTTTGAAAGATTACAGCAAGGTAAAATGTGTGAGATTAAATGGATAACACCAAAGTGAACAGTCAAGGCCAAATTAGGAACAGTTGAAAGGCACCAGTTTCATAAAGGTCACTGAGGTTCCAGTAACGAGCTTTACAAAGCTGCTGAGATTAATAAAATTTGCCAGACCTCCAGCTAGAGTCCTGCTTTCCAAACTACCTACAAAACACCCACACGTTACTGTAGAGCAACACCTCGGAATAATTCCACATGTGTCTCTGAGTAGCAGCTTGGACCTCATAAATCTCCCTTGCTTCAGCTGCTCCAGCCTTCCTACTGAAGGCCTTAGCTGGTCCAGAGGAACGTGCAAGTTTTCTAACCTAACCAGACAACATTTGCAGCACTGTAATGAGCCTCCATTGCTCCTCCTACAAGAAACTATCTCTTCCAGTTCTTGGCCTTCCCTGGAGGGGTTCAAGGCCAGGCTGGATGGGGCTTTGAGCAACCTGGTCTAGTGGGTGCTGTCCCTGACCAGGGCCCTTCCATCCCAAACCATTCTATGATTCCATGGCAGGGCTGGTCTGAGACACTCCTGTCTCACGGCTTTAAATCATGTGTGCCAGAAGGAAAGGTATCCAGAAGGATGGGTACAAGAAGCAAAACAGGGGGGCCTTGCTCCTGGCCTTCTGCAGCCAACGCTCTGCCCTCGCTCGTCACACAGAGTCCCTCATCCCAGCTGTGGCACAGCTGGACTCCCCTCTTGGTCCACTTCAGTGAAGTTTCTATCTTTTAGTAAGAGTAATGTGCTGTGCTTCACTGCTGTGTTTGTATATTTACCTTGCAATGTGGTAAACACTTTGTCACAGTAATAATTTTCCTTGAATTCCATCATCAATTAACTTTCTGGACTTTCTGATGTCCCCAAAGATATTTTATTAGTATAGAAAGCCATTAGCATAAATGTCTGATTGAATTCTGACCGAATATTTTCTGAAATACTGAGATAAGTTCCTTCTAGCAGTGCCCATGGTCTTTGATATCATACTTTCCAAAAACTCTCAAAATATTGATTCTCTTCAAGCTTTAAAATGTAATGAAAAGCAACTTTTGTACTTTTTCTGATGGAAACAGGACTCAAAATGAGTATATTATTAACAAATTGACTCATGTTCACCTAGTTAGAAATGCTGCTTTGTACACACTACGTGACTCTTAAATAGACAATTCAACCCAACATCTGTCAAGAGTCATATCTGTCAACATATCAAGAGTCATCTGTTTAGTGAAATATTACCTATCTTCATGAAAGAAAAATTAATAATGAAAAAAATCCTTATACTTACAGACAGGAAGACTTTGCAATCCACTTCTGGATACTGACTGAGCACGAACAAACTACAATTTTAACAGTGCAAACATTAGAGCCATCATGTGAATTAATGATGTAATTTCCCCTTGAATTCTAGTTCAGTTTTGTCAAATAGTGTGGTTGTAGCAGAGATGGAAAATACAGAGCAGGGTTGTATTAGAAACGAGGATAGATAGAGAAACACTTCACAAAACAATAAAACATGAAGAAGTCTAGTGGGGGAAAGAAATTTCAGAAGGGAACTAGGTAGATCAGATGATTAATCTGAACGGTAAAGACTACAAGGAATCCAAAAATCCCCAAATCTATACCCAAAATCTGTAGCCCTGTAGCCTATGGTGTTGCCATTTCTTGCAATGTGCAACAGATTGTTGTTAATCTCTTAACAACATAGCTATACTATATTCTTAGTTAATTTGATCCCAGTTTCAAACACTTTTCTCATTGGTCTTTCTTTCTTATACTGTGACCACTTTTCCTGTCCTGTCAAAGATGTCCCACCATCTACAGACAGATCAGGTTCCAACAAAATAAAAGATTAAACTTTTTTCAGTATTCAAACTTTCCTTATTCTCTTTAATATTTCTTCTGCGTTTATCATCACCTATAATCATCCCTTCTGATGTGATATGCCTTTATGAAGATCTTGAAAGAGGAATTAATTTTTGGCACGCTGACAGATTTTGTAGAGGAAAGCCAGCTGTCTTGTAACCCTTTTTTAATTATAGATATGAGCATATGCTGGGTAGAATAAAAATGACCTGGTTTGTATTGTTTGTTTCAGTTTACTTCTTGTTATTATTATGAGAATGAAATTTGGCAGCAGAATGAGGAGCTCTTGCTTCTTTTTGTATGGTGTAATGAGAGAAATAAAACCCTGGTGAAAGGGAAAGATGTTTTAATACTTTTGAAACTAAGAACACTGCACTCGTGCCAACATTTCCCAAGTCCAAAAGATGCATACAAATTTGGATAATGAAACCACTAAAAAAATAGCTCAGAATGGATTGAATCAGTCTCAAACCCAGCCAAAACAAACCAACTGGTTTTAATGATTTTTTTTACCAAATAATGGGCAAAGAGGATTCTTGAGAGAATCCTTCAGGCAGAGAAGAGAAGGCAAGTGTTAGCATTAGGGTCCCACGTTCTCCTTCCCGGCTTGTAAGAACTTCCCGGGCCAAATTTCTGTGCCCGTGGAAGAAGGGGCTACGACCAGGGGAATCTGTTTGTTTTTCCATATGAGTGGGATACTTTCTCAGAATTGTAAATTCAGTGAGCGGCAACACAGCTTGGCGAGGAAACTTCACGCTTGCTTGAATTTCTCTGGAAACACTTATGCTACGCTTCTTAAAAAAAAATTCAAACCCCACGTCCTTGGCCCACCGATAGACTTGGCCTGAGGCTGGAAGCGCCCGTGGGGTGGATTCGTGGGCTGCACAGCAGAGAACCTGCCCCCTCTTACATTTCCTTGTGACCTTCCCCTAAATCCATCTCTCTCGATGTCTGATGCTACTGAAAAGCCACAGAACGATGGTCTTATAGTACACTGGATTTTTTTAAAACGAGGCTTTTTTACAATTGGGACACTTCAAGGGTAAAAGAAATTGAGAGCTTTTCAAATATGCTCCCTGTGTCCTGAAGAGTTATTTTGGGGGCTGAAAAAAAAGCAAAAAAAAAAAAAAAAGACAAAACCAGTGTCTCTTATCAGTTGACACTACATTTCTAATGATTTTTAAAAGATATAGAAGTAATATCATTCTGTGATGTCAGAGGCTGAAAAATTACTTTATTCTTTCTGTAAATCATGTATTAGAGTTCTAAAAGGCTCCCACAAGAATCTGCCACCTAATTAAGTTTAAGGAACAATATTTCACAATTGCTATTTATTCTGGCTGTTCCAGGCCGTTTTGGAGGGCGGTTGAAGA
Organism: Tringa tobata; assembly: GCA_033628505.1. Taxonomy (NCBI): domain Eukaryota; kingdom Metazoa; phylum Chordata; class Aves; order Charadriiformes; family Scolopacidae; genus Tringa; species Tringa tobata. The sequence goes on along the minus strand of JAHREE010000077.1, from coordinate 5,491,934 downwards.
TTTCCATCACAGTAGCCAGAATATGCCTGATTTGGAAGATGAAACTGCTGGAGTCGGTTATCTCAGAGCATTATAATGACACTAATAAAAATGATCTCACACAGAATATCAGTGGGGCTCTCCATTAGGCAGCACTTGTTCCATAAATGTGGCTTTAAGAATGTGTTTGTTATGCTCAATTAGGCAAGCTTTAAAGTCTCTTAATAGAGTAATGTTGCCATTCGGAGAACTTCTTTATGTTGTTAAAGATTCAGTCCTCTTCATCAGTTTTACCAGATTTTTGTGGAAAAGGATTAAGAGGATGTACAATGAGCTTAGACAATGAGTTTAATTTAAATATTCTGAAGACAAATGGCAATGTTACGATAGAGGGGGGTAACATAATTGAAATATGTGTCTGATTCCTACTCCTCATTCCAACCAGTGTTCCTCCCACGTGAATCACAAATTGCAATACTCCACAAAGATACTTCTCGGAATCCAAAGTGACAAGAGAAGGGAACTAAAAACTGTATTTCATTAACAGTTTGTAACTGCAGGACACATTCATAGAATCACAGAATGGTTTGGGTCGGAAGGGACCTTAAAGATCATCCAGTTCCAACCCCCTGCCCTGGGCAGGGACACCTCCCACCAGACCAGGTTGCTCCAAGCCCCATCCAGCCTGGCCTTGAACCCCTCCAGGGATGGGGCAACACTTCCAGGGATGGGGCAACACTTCCAGGGATGGGGCATTGTGCCTGTACTTTCTGAAAAAGCCAGACTTACCCCCTGTCCAACCTGCTACTTGTGCAGAAAGATGAGACTGTCCTCCATTTCTACAGTAAAACATCCCTAAAGCTTTGCCTGTACTTTATGTTGGAGTTCTGGGACACTGTTACTGAGAGTGGTATCATCTATGCAGAATAAAGAAGGCTATATCTGGATGAGTACACAAGTGCCAATAACTCTGAATACATGCCAGTTATTTAGGAGAAGTTTATTTTTATTATTTTTAGAGTGTGTTACATTAAGGTCTCTCTTATGAGTTTCTTCTCCCCAGGAGGCAGTTCTAGTATTGACCGTGTTGTTCTAGTGCTGAACCAGGCTCAAAATCTGAAATATCACCAGAGTGGAAATATGGATTTAAAGGCTACTGGTTTCCTGTTAAGAATGGGTTTTGGCATTTCTGAATACAACCGTGTTCCTCTTTTTGATTGTTGACTGAAATCAAAATGTTTGATTTTCCAAAGAAAAAATATTTGGGTTTTTTTTTGTTGTGGGTTGTTGTTTTTTTTCCCCAAAAAAATTGCAACTATCTGGAATCCAGATGAGATCCTATTCTATGGCGTTGCCTCAGAAGTAGAAAGTTTAAAAACTGCTGTTCAGCAGGTATGATTCCAAGTGTAAACACCTACTAGGAAACTATCTTTATCAATATATCAATCAAACTATATTTATCAATATATATCAACTATTCAGTGAACATAACTTCCATATGGACTTTCTGTTTAATGTGTACATTTAATAAACCAGCTTCAGTACTTGCTTCACTCCTTCATAGTAAATGAAGTATATGGGCCAGATTCAAATAATAAGAAAAAATATCCTACTTAACTGCTAGTGTTCTTCCAACAAAATGAAGTTCTAACACCGGTATGTCTCTCCTAGGAACCATGAGAAAAGGCTTTTTAGCATTTTGCAGTCCAGAACTGGGGAAAAAATTTTGTAATTTAGTTTCACTTTTTAATAATTTGTAGACTCTGTCATACAGTAGAAAATTCACTTCTTTCTATAGTCGATGGTTTTGATGAAGTTAATAATTGAACAGATGACTTTAAAATCTACTTGTTTTGCTACTGCTTGTTGAAGAAAATCTAAGTTGCAACAGGATGCTTTTCATGTTCCCCTACATAGTGTCCAGAATATCTTTCAGCTTAGATCATTAATATTTCATAGCTGATCCCCTAAACAAAACTGAAAATTGATTTTTTAGGACATGTTTATGGATGCACTAAAAAAACTTAGAAATAGCCATGGCAATGTTAAAATTAGTGTCTTTTTTTTTTTTACCTGAAGAAATGAGAAGGGATGTTTTAACTGGTACGGTGCAGCTACTTAATTTGCCTGAAAGTAGTCTGTCAGATAAATTGGTTGACTTTTCTTCGAAGGGATATAACTGTGTCACATAGAGATGACTGCCCGTGCCATGTGGAATGACGCAGGCAGTTTGCAACCTCTGCAGTATGGGTAACAGTATAAGGATTTTGCCATTAACTCTTCTGTGTCATTTAGAAGCCATAAAGAAACGTAAATTTTTGCTTTGTTGTTTTCGGTGAGAAGTACAAAGCACTTGCTCCATATGGAGAGATAACCCAAGGCAGGTTCTTAGAAAATGAAATTAAAAATCTATACAAAATGGAAACAATATTACGCATAAACTATAAACTATTTCTGAAGTGGATAGGACTTCAAAATAAATATTGGTTGTCTGCTTTCTTTCCACCCGTGCGTTGATGTTTGTCTGTGTACGTCAGTTGTCTTCGGGTGCATTTGGGGCAATTTTGGGCTCACTCGCACCAACAATCTTTTAAGCAGTGCATGTGGAGAGCCATTTAAACTACTTCAGATTAAGATCAAGTGGTTTCTATGTCTCATGCTTAGAATAAATACTTTTTTTTTCAAACAAACTTACTACTTGTGGTACTAGCAGAAGTATGGCTAGAAATCTGTTGTCTCCAAGCATTCCCTGGGCATGAATTCACATACCTTTTTTTTTTATGCTGTTGAAAAACAGTGGAATGGATGCAAGCGCAGTCAGCATAGAGGATTCTCTCTAGGTTCACTGCCAGCTTAAGTGGATCTTTATTTAAAGCTTTCAAAACAGCATGAGGCTTTTTAGATTTAAAGCCCTCAGTACTTGCAACCCGTTATTTAGCCTCCATAGCACGTCTGGTTTGATAAATGCGGTCCCAGCAGCTCCAGACAATGACATCAGCCCAGTGCCTTCCTCTGTTGTTCCTGGCTGGGCTCCAGCAGGGAGAACAGTAGTAAGCTTTTAATCTACACACGTCTTCGTCAAAATCACTGCAGTCTCACTCTGTCAGCCCGTCAGGCCAAGGCACAGACCTTTGGCTCTGCTCAGCCACAGAACTTAGTCCGGGTTTAGGTACTTAGAGAACATACACAGCTCTTGAAAACACTTTATATTTGCATAATAATTGAAAGCTTCATTTGTATCCTCTTGTACGATTCGCTAGAGACTCTGCATTGATGCTTAGAGACCCATTAAAAATGTTTTTCTCATTGTACAACAACTGGATTTACACCTTCTCTCTTTATAATTGCTTGAAAACAATTGTCAACAGCTTCAGAAGTCTCTTCACGACTTTAATGGAATTAACTTGCTTTATTTGCTCTAGGCCATGTGCATGTTGCCTGAGCGCACACTCATATAATCTCTGAAGTGTGAGCTGCCATCTTTATAAGGAAAAGAGATTTTTGATATGGATACTGGATTTTGATCCTTCTGATGCCACCACAATGAGACTGAAAAACCCCTCCACAACTTTCAACACCCAAATTACAGGCAACACATGCTTCAAAGACCATTAGAAGAGTATCTGGGTGTGAATTTATAGTCTACAAACTGGATGCTCTGGGAAGGCCCTACTTCTCCCCTCTAGCTCAGGCTACCCCCCGTGGTGGTCCCCCCTTATTGCTGCCATTGGTATGGTGTCCTCCTGACCATCCTCGGGAAGGAGAAGAGTCTTTGCTATGCAAGTTTACTGGGAAGCCTGTCATGCTACCTAGCAGCTTCAGAAAGTGTGTAACTCTAGCCATGGTGCCTCCCAAAGCTACTGAAGGATGGCGAAAATATCTACTATGCACAGTCTCTCCACAACCATCTCCATGAATCAGAATTAAAATGTTTTCCCACTCTCTGCTGTGTTAGTTGAAAATCCTTGAGCCGCCTGCCCTGTCCTGCTCATTGCACCTTTCCTACTGCTCTCGGGGAGGTTGTGGTTCCCTATCCCCACTACCTTTAGCACCCTGGAAAAATAAGAACTGAGGCTGTGGGAGGCCCTTGAAGGACAAAACACAGTCTCAGACAGCAGCTAGGAGGGAGCAAGAACACAGAAGAGAGAGACCAGCTTGGATACCTGTGTTACAAGCAATAAATCTTAGCAGAGGGAAGGCACGGATTCACCAGAGATGCTACAGTGTCTTTGAGAGTCTGTAAAATTACAAACCCACTTTGATTTGTTGGAGCTTTGGTGTTCAGAGGAAGCTCTCCGTGTCGTGCTGATACGCACGAGGCCCTTGGGTTCCCACAGTGAGGTGCAATGCGAAGCTCACAGCTCGCACTCGTGTCACTCAAATACTGCTGTTGTCGTTATTTTCAACCTCAAAAAGGCAAATCTTCTGCCAAAAGCCACGGCAAGGACAAAAAGTACCATTATTCTGAGCTCTCATGGAAGGGCACAACATGATTCTGCCCACAATATCCCTTGCAGCCAGATCTCTGTTTGGACGAGTGCTTTGAGAAATATCACTTTTCCATAGTCTAAGTAAAACTGTGCTCTTGGGCTTATGGAGTGGTCGGGGAGGGTTGGGTTTTGCAGCCAGCATTGTAAATAGGCCATAACCAACATTAGGCTGAGTCTCTTTTCAGTTCATCTGGCAAAGTATTTTATTCACCCCTACTTCTCGCTGTGGGCTGCTGGAGCTGAAACAGAAACGGGAGAGAGTGCGGCAAATGCTCTTTTAAGTCTTCACCAAAAAAAAAAGAAAAGAAGATTTCATAGATGAGCTAGTACTTCAGCATACTGTTTGTCCTCTGCAGTCTGCTTCTAGGTTATTTTTAGAAGCAGAAGTCATCAGGGCAATTTAAATGTAAGGGCCAAATCCTGACCTCAACCGCATGAAATAATAACTTTGGAGGCATCTGCCCATGCCGTAGGGCTGGTGGTTTCACTACCAACCAGCCAACTGCTGAAATCATTACAGATCGCTGATTTACTGCTAGATGAGCAAAATTCTCATGCAGTGGATACTTCTCCAGGGTAAGGCTATTTGTACTGTCTGTCTGCTTACTGTACCTCATCCTCACCCTGTCTGCACATATTAGAAGCACGGAACTGGGCACTTAAAAGCGTCTTAAAAATATTATCACTCATTTGGGGAATAAGGATGCGAAGAAATTGAATAACGTGCCATTGCTATCACAGGGTGTCTGTGGCAGAACTGGGAAGTTATCCCATGTTTACTGTGTTCCAGTCCACAGCCCTAAGGACAGAGCTGCCCCATTCTCTCAAAACCCAGTCCAGCGTGAGTGCCAACTAAGGATACGCAGATGGTAAAGAAACTCGTTAACTGGTCAGCTCCATGACGAAGCTGGTCAGTGTGGCCAGTTAAGGACTCTCCTTTGGGATTCAGGGATGACTGCTCACAGCCCTTGGATTTTAATTCAGTTTTTCCAATGAAGATCAGTTTCTTTAAAGGTGTCTGCTGAATCCCAGCACTCAGAGACAGCCCCATCAGCCCCGGGATCAATGAGAACAAAGGGGCTGCTCCTGAAATGCCAAGGATTCTGCGAGCCATCGTGTTACGCCAGCACCGCGGGGGGAACAGGGAGGGATGATTCATATTGTATATTCTGGTTTAGATTACCCAGGCATGGAAAGCACGCACGGTCTCCTCGATGCACACATTCCTAAATAATGCTACACATTTCTGATATTCCTGCCATGCACACTATCTGAAGAATGCAGAGATGCTTCCCTCTTCAGAACTGAACTGGAACTCCTATAGAAAGAAACATTTAGCTAAATATAAATCAACCTTCAAGCTGGCTAAGAAGAAAAGTGTCCTAAAATGTACTAGTACGTGTTTTGATTAGGAATGAAGGAACATTTTATTACTATACAAATACAGACAATTTGAAACATATGCTCTGTACGCAGTGTTTTGGGGCAAAGTTTCATCCGTAAAGTGAACTTAATCTACACTTAGTGACTTACTGAGGTGACTTACCAAAGGAAACCTGTGTGGCTTTCATGTGGTGTCATAGGAATAACTGAATATGGAAACCTTCCTATTGCTGGCAAACAATAGGGGTGAGCTGGTTGGTTGACACACAGGTTTAGGCTACTAATACAAAAAAAAATTGTCCATGAGTAAATCAAGATTTTGAAGTAGGTATTTTCTGATCGTCCATGGATCCAGTGAAGAATGATGTAGGTTGGAAGGGACCTAATGTGATTGGTCATTTGTGCAATATATACCTAAAATATTTCTGGCCAAAGAAATCACCCTGAAGTAGCAGACCAGCTTTGGTTTTGAAGAATATATAGTTGAATTCCCACTTGAGAAATACAGATATTGGGAACTCTGACTAGAAACTGAGAATCACTTTTAAGCTTTCGGTCTGGTTCATTTACCCTCATTAGAGAAGAAAGAAAATAAAAATGATCTTTCTAAGTAAGTGGAGATCATTAAAAAATCCTTAAAAGTTCATTTTTATGTTCTGAAAATGCTGAAAGCCCTTTTTGCTAATCGTTTTTACAGCTGATAGGGCTTAATCTAGCTTATAGCTGGGAGAACTTGGCAAAGCAGAGGAGAAGTCTAGAGGTCAGTTAGTCTCTGTTATATGTGAAATAATTGGGCGTAACAGGGAGGTGAGTGCTCTCCTACAGATACAGTTTACCAGTTCAGTTCTTTAGCTTCAGTGGAGGCTGGATTAGCCCAAACTGCTTGAGTTAAGAGAAATCAGAAAATTACATGGCACTAATATCGCACCTATTCCACAGGTCAAGAAGTCTGGGTGTGGACTCTGACAGGTACCTCTGTGGCTGGCTGAAATTATCACATAAAATCAGGGGAATTGAGGTTTGCTTCTTTACTCACTCTTAATTTTCAAGAGTCCAGGGATAATGCTAAGGTTAAAAGGGCAAGGTATGCACCTGACCTCAGATCAGGGATTGACAGCAAACTACCCTCCAAAAAGGTGCTACCTTCATCTAGCTACCAAGTATTAACACCTGTGTTAGAAATTACCACTGTGACTTAATCACAGTCACCTGCACAATAAACAGTGACCCCGAGTAAAACCTTCTCTTTTCCACCGCCTTTACTTGAGCAATGTTTCAAACTGTTCTCTCATCTTCTGAAGCAAGTAAGAGGGGTGGCTGAGATGTCGGGCTGACATGAGAGCCAAAGCAGACTTTACAGGGGTGTTACACATTACACACCTGAATCCAATCATTTATCAAAGAGTCTTATAGAGTAAAATGTGGGACACAGCACTGATAAACATTAATGAGCCTGAAGCAACAGCAATAGCTAAAGATGTTTGGCTTGGAAACAACAGCAGAGAACTGGTTCGGGTGATAAAGAAGTTTCATGTGTTATGCTACTTCCTGCAAGGAAGTCAAAACCCTTTCTCTTATGTGATATCATAGAATCATAGAATCATCTAGGTTGGAAGAGACCCTTGGGATCATCGAGTCCAACCATCTACCCTACTCTACAAAGTCCTCCCCTGTGGGGAGGATATGGTCCCTTCTACTTAATTACATTATCATATTGTACTAGTCTGGCTATTAAAAATAGCCAAAAAATAAAATTTTGAGTCACATTTTTATAGACTTCATGGACTTGGAGGAATGTTACAATTGTACTCTCTTACATCATCCTTTGCTGTAACAGATATCGCAAATTCATTCCCAAAGTCTCAAACATCCAATAAAATTTTAATTTGATGGCAGTGACATTTTTTGTTTGTTTTATTGGAGAAGGTACATTTTGATTCATACTTCATAGCAGCCTTATACTGATTAGTCGTTTTAGAGTATAGATGTAAGGATTTTGGTAGAGGAGAGAGCTTTATATTACACATATGTAACAAGATCGGGCTGTAGGGATTCTTCATGCATCTGCTACATTAAATGAAGATTCAGTCATTAACACACTGAGAACACCATTCCAGCACATGCTAATTAGCTGTCACACTCTTGAAGAGCCTCTAACCCAGTATAGATACAGACCAGCGTATCATGATTATTTCTTTACTCTTCTCTAAATAAGTCTTTAATATTAAACAGAACCTGAGGATGTTATTAGTATTGTCATTTGTTATAAACAATAGACCATACGAAATATATAAACCACTTGAAAATAATTTAGTCAGGCCCTTCTAAATGTTTATTAGCTCTCAACCTCTGATTTTCTACCACATGCTGTAATTTGAAAGTAAGAGAAAGAAGAGTTTAGCTACCGCTGTCTCTCCTGCACCCAGTACTCACTAGATTTTCTCACTGGCTAGAAAAATACCTAGCTTTACAGCTGGGACAAAAGGATAACAGGAAAAGTCACAAAGAGCTGCCACCGGGTAGGGGTGGTAGAGTATTCTGTGTCATAAGGCACATCTGCAGGTTGAACCACACTGCAAAATTGCTCAAATGTCATTTTCAAATATTAACCTACGTTACAGGAAAATTTTTTTTTTTTGGCTTTGCCAGCTTCTCTGTTCCCATTCCAGGACTCTGAGTCTAAGCAATGAGGAAGGGGTGGTATGTGTGGAGAGGACACGGTCTAACCCATCCAACCCAAACTGGCCACCGAGAGGTTCACACCTACGCTGGACTCAGGCAGAATATGTGGGATTGATACTTGTGACATCCCTATGGAAACTGGCCACCACAGGAATCAAAACCTTCTCCAGCACCTTCTCCAAACCTTCTCTTTTTTGGTCTGATCCCAGAAAGGGGATCAGACACAGCTTTATTTGTGTAACTCTTTTTGCTGAGGTTTTTCACTGGTAAGGTCTTCCAGGTTCCTGAGCCCAATAGTGGAGTCTGTGGGAGTGAAGTGTTACCCACAGTAGAGAAAGACTAAGTCTTGGAGCATTGAGCCAACTGAAAAAACACACAGCAAGATGCATCCAGTGGTGCTGAGGAAGCTGGACCAGGAAATGGTCCATATTTTATGGTAACGGTGGATTGTGGTGGAAGCTGAATGTGATGTGAAACGAGGTATTGCAAGTATGTAAGGTTCATTAAGTTTAGATGGAGAGTTGACAGGAGGTTGCCTGTCCAAAATGTTTGCCAAGACCTGGGACATCCAAGTTGCTTCTGTTCTTCTCAAGTGCAAAGGAACTCAACTTCTCTGTTTGGTGCTTTGACTCATAGGTCAAGCAAACTGGAAATTACTTTGGCCATGTTTTTTAAAGAATGAGATGCTTTGAGGTGGGTGCCTTGCCTCAGGAGGGAACCCTAGGCTCTCTCTCATGAAATTGTGAGTAATCAAGGAAGCTTAAAGGAGGAGAGAATTCAGATATAAACATGTATTTAGCATGTATTTAGCTTTTCCCCACATCTGTCTCTAAGCGTCTCCTCAATGAACATGCGAGCAAACTGATTGTTCCATGGAGACTTCTAATCCAACCTGTTGGTTTAGAACATAAATTCTTCTCCATAGTTTGTTGCTGCAATATGATACTGATGTCTATGGTTTGCAGGTGACCAGGGTCTGGCAGTCCTTCAGCAATTTGTAGTAATTGATGTATATATTGTATCCCATTACGGGCTTTTTCTGTCTGTAAGTTGCCCATAAATCAGTCAAGATAATTATTAATTTGCTTGCCGTGCATGGCTGCTCAAGGGATTCTATTTATACCATTCTTGGGACTGCAGGGATTTGGCAGCCACTACTATAAGAGCTCGTTTGATTATCAACATTAAATATTTGATTGGTGAAAATGATTGCTTAAATCCCACAGAAAAGCTTTTGTTGCAACTGAATGAGAGAAACGGTTTAACATGGGGGTTGAATAAAAAGATTGATAGGGGTTCCTCTCTTGGAGAGGAGGATGGGCCTGTCTGGAATATGCAGGCCAAGGATTTTGTGGATCAGTCACAATAAATCTGTTATTATCCCAAATAGTTGACTACATTTGTGGCTGCTCTTAATCAAAAAAACAGTAATAAGCTAAGTGCCTTACTCCGATACCGATGTTGTCAGAGTATCTGTTTATGTACAAGTTGATTTACATAATAAGGTTGAGCAGATGAATGTTGTTCATGTTGAAATGTATATACTGAGGGTGGGATCATCTGTCTTAGCTTAGACATCTGAATTCCCCTTTATAGCCAGGATAAGATCCAAAGGTAATTTTGTTGGGTTTTTTAAGTGCTTAAACATATTCTGACCTCTATGTACTAGCTACCCATTTTTCCATTAAATTATTTTGGTTTTAGAAATCAGCTTAGCATGTCAGTAAGTCAAAAGAATCATAATGTGAGATTCATGGGTAGATCTAAAACCAAAATTGCAAGGAATATCTGAAAGGGGGCAATGGAAGGCTTTATAGCCCAGCATTTTAAAACCTTGCTAACCTGGCAACCCTTGCTGTAAAAAATGAAGCACCAGTACTTTGTTATACATGGTTAAAATACAATTTCCAGAACATTTCTCAAGGCCCTACAAAGATGGTCCAAAAGTTCTCTTGACATTTAAAATATGTAACAAAATCTTTCCATTTTTTTATATATTTCAAAATGTCTTTACATAGTTAATTATTGATACCACCAACATTGAAAATACAGTGTTTTCAAAGGTTTTTCTAAATTGCAATATTTAGATATGCAATCAGAGAAGGAGTTCACACAAAACCGATCCATTTCAAACTTTGTAACTGAATAACAAATCTATGACTAAAAATCCCTGTGAGCAGCGTAAGCCCGTCTGCATGACTTTTCATGCAGAAATTAGTGGTAAGCATATCCAGGTTACCAAGGACTCATGCCAAGGACTGACAAAAAATTATAAATAAACAAATTAGATGTTTCTCAAGACAGTGCATAGTTTTAACCTAAATCAGAAGGTTTTAAGGACACTATACTGCTTACACATTCTAAATGGAAAGCACAAATCAGATGGAAAATATTTTTCTTAGGGAGGGTTACATTTCATTCCAATTTTAAGGAAGACTCAAGTGATCTGAAATTTCCAGTGGATGAGTTGCTGACACTGATAGAACAGATGATGCAAATGTTAATTTTACACCAGAGTTGGGAGAACATTTGAGACCTATTATTTTAGAGGCTTTTATACATTTCTGGTGTCATCAGATGGTGCCAAGAACATAGGCCTGCTCTTGTTTTCTTGGCTACTTTTTAAAAAACATGTATTTAAATTAATTTCAGAATTTCCATTGATTTCAGTGGTACAGGATGAGGCAGTGAGGAAGGAAGGAAATCAATAGCAAAAAAACCCGCAACCAGTATATTAAGAAAAAAATCGTGGGCAAATGGTCTGTCACAACAAGGTTTCTTTGAAGAAATCTCTCTGAAATACTACAATGCAAACATCTGAAAAATTAATTTAAAAATAATCTACTTTCATATAGCAGGGAGTGAGGTAGAAGATAGGCAGGGTCCAGAAGTGAGTGTTGTATAAATACCCCACTCCTTCTTTAGGACTGGGAAACCCTTCAGCACAGGAAGGCAGGGACAGGAAGGTCAAGGAAGTGACCAGCTAATCCTTTTTTAAGGATAGAAGGCCCCAGAGCACAGCGGAGGGGTAGAATCACCTCAGCATATTTCATAGTCCCTACGAAGTTATTTTGTCCCTACAAATAGACTGACACAGAGGAGGAAAGTACTGCAAATCCTGCCCCCTCAGTGCCCAGAAGTCTCAGACAACGGCTGGTCCTCCTTGCTGGAAGCTGTCACTTCCCCAGTAGGGTCAGCAGAAGGAGAAGGACTTGTCTCATCTACTTCAGCCAGATACAGAGTCAACTGCTTTATTTTACCGGGCTGTCAGAAGAAAGTTCAACTCGGGAAAGGAATTTTTCACTGAGGTGGATGAGAATTGCTCATAACTTGGTCTCCAGGTTCATCTGCAAAGGGACTTATCTCCAGCAGAGACATGATTAAAGAAAACTGCTTAATGTTCAGAGCACAGGCGTAACATAAACCCATGTGGTTATTTTCTGCAGTGACTTTTGACCGTGGTCTTATTAGCGGCATCATTCTCAGCAGGCATGCACTGTGGAACCCAGTGTGAAATGACAGGAAGAAAAATCCTAAAAATCAGAGCCTTCTCTTTGTGGCATTTCTAGCTAGCATCCTCTGCAAATCTTATTTCTTTTGGCTTTATGCCATTAGGGATTGAAATACTTAGGACAATTAATCATTCAGAATATGTGAACCAAAAGGGGAAGATAATGTGATAAAAAAATACTTCTTCCTCTGATTAATATACGAATGGACATCAAATAGTGCAGTGCTTTCACTAGGATTATTTATTCAGTGTTTAATTGTTTCTAGGCACATAATAGAAAGAATATGAACTGTAACTTATTATTTATCATTTATGAACCATTATGAGTGTTTGTGGTATTGTGCTGCTAATGTTCATGATAATAAAGATATATAGCATAATAAATTTCTGACCTTTAAAAATGACTATTCATGAGATGACTCCTTACTTGTATAAGGAGTCATGGAATTTTTTTATCTTTGAATAGTAGGCAGAAAGAAAAAGAAAAGAGCAAATTTGCATATCCGTTTTGTGTAAGAGTCCCTGGGGTGATGGGGCTCCCAGCTCCTCATCCCAACACCTTCATGGTCTGACAGACCCCTTGTTTATGCCTTTTCAGGTAGATTTGACTAATGGGTCAAATTGTCGCAACTGTTTCCCAGTAAAAACATCCCCAGTCTTGGGGGATTTAAGTCTTCATTTCTCATTTTGGCTTTTATAAGTCAAGTAATTTTTCCATTTTGCTGATCTGTAAAATAAGAATTATAGTTTGTAAATTGCAGAAAATTTTAAGCATTATTGAAAGTGTGCAGCATGTTCAAAACGTGGACTTTTTCTAGGCTGTGTTCATTTTATTTCCAGAAAACCCCAGAATCCAAAAACCTTAATGAAGAGGAACTGCTGCGGAAAAGATATAACAACAGGAACTCAAAACATGGTCTATTTAAGGGGGAAGGAGGGAGGGAATTCAGCCTCTAATAGAGAATTGAATTTTCCCAGATATTCCTTGAGGACTGCAGGGAAGGAGGGGTTTTAATCCACCCATTGGTCTGCGTGGGACCCAGAGACCTGAACTAACAAGTGCTGTCATTGTATTTTCAAGGCTCATGATAACATCTTTATTAAACAGGAAGATTTTCTTCTCAGGTAAAAGACTGGAAGCTTGTAAAACTACTGACTTTGTCGTGTAATTATATTGCTTTTCCAAACTTTATAAATGGAGCAACAAAAATATACCATGTAATAGGAAGTACAAAATCCTAATTTTTTAGTGCCCTCTGAAGTTTCATTTTCTTTAAAAGTTCACATCAGTGGAAAATGTGAGTGACTGTGAGTGGTATTAGCATCAGAGTGTGCCTAATTCATAATTACCTACTTTGTGCACAGCAACAATTTACAAACCCTCTATTCACTGGCAATTTTAAAAGAACTTTCAGATGGGATATTTGGTAAATTTCTATGAGACTAGAAATGCCTTGAAGGGCCAGTTACATATTGTGGTATTTATGCAGACATCAAAGATTTAGTTGTTTTGACAAGGAAAACAAAGGCCATCTGACTATTCGGAATATTTAGGAAGAGTTCTGTTTATTTCAACCTAGAAATTCACCATAGATATGTCCCAGTTATAAAAAGTGTCACCCATTCTGATAATCCAAACTTTTATACTGGTTGTGTCCATAACTGGAAAGGTTTAAACCTTCATTTTTCTTTTATTTTTTTTTTTAAATGTGTGCTGCTGCATAGATAGAATAATACTGAAGAAAGTCCTGCACTGTCATTTTCACTACAGTTTTCATGAACAGAAATTCATAAGTACCACTAGAGTTCAGGATAAGTTCAGATATTTTAAACCTTGGAAAATGAGTAGGCTTAGATTTTTTCCAGACCGTTTGATAATGATCTGAGTACTTCATTTTCTAAACCACGTGGATGAGTTAGTTTTGAATTTGAGTCTCCATGCTCGCAGTGCTTTTCCCAACTCGCTGGTGCTCCTTCTAAACTAACCCCAGCCTTTTCCACAGGAGACAGCAGACTGACCTAGGGTTATCCTGAGGGACGTGGGTCAGGCAAAGAGTAAAGTCAGGACCCTGAATTTTAGGAAACCAAAATTCCAGCTCTTTGAGGAGTTAGTCAATAGAACCTCCAAGGAAGGAAGCTCCCCCCAGGGACAAGGGAGCAGAACGGAGCTGGCAGAGATTTAAGGGCTCTTTCTGTCGACCACAAGAGCTTTCGATCCCCAGGTGTAAGAAATCAGGAAAGGGGGACAAGAGGCAGGCATGAATGATGCGATTTTGTGTATCAAGGGGAACACAATCTGAAGTAATCAAACCTTAGTCTTTCACAAACAGTTGTTTTATCCTTGTGATTGCACGTTACACAACTCCATGTGCCTGCTTTTATGGGGCTGAAGAAAGGCCTTCTTTCAGAACTAATTTGAGCATGTGTGACTTGAGTTCATCTTTATAAAAATACTGACATAGAAAGGACTAACAAAATAGGCCAAATCCCATTTTAGGCTAAGTGCAGGAAGTTGTTAATATCATGATGTGTGATATACAGGCGTTTTGGACCCTATAAGTGCTGAGGGCATGTATTTCTTGGTTTTTGGTAACCATTACATTTACCCATGTGTTCTTTTCCATGTGATGAAGTAGACCATGTTTATCTTTGGCTCTATGTCTGCATAAACAGCCAAGATCAGAGAAAACACTTGTAAGAGTTCAACACGGTGTAGAACTTTAAAGTTCTCCTCTTTTTCTGCTTCTTTTGCTGTTCCCTGAGGTCCAAGGATGGCTTCCCAAGGGGACTGGCCAATAACTCAGCAAATCAGTCTTAGGTGTCTCACGGGACTCCCTCTGCACCTTTGCTACTCACTTCCACGGTAATAGGAAGTAATAGGAAGTTTGTCATACTCCACTGCAGAGCCAGGAGACAACCTGCATGTGTTCGTTTCTCCTCAATGCTGCTTCTACAGAGATAAAACACCTGGTACAAGGCGGGAGATGATGCTGCATGAAGCACATAAACGCTCTATTTGTAAAACTCCTTAGCTGTTTGTAATTTCAGAGAGAGTAAGCTACCTCCAATGTCATCAACCACTTTTGTATCTGAGATGGTGAAAGGCAGAACTTGTCACACAGCCAACTCCTCAGGTTCCAAAACCTTTATTTGGGTCATTTCTAATATGCTGTTGAAACATATCTGTCATCAGTACTTCACTACCGTTATTTCATCTGCTCTCTGTGTATGGTTTCTTGGAATGAATACAGTTCTTTGTGCGAGGTTAAAATAAAGCAACCCTTTCTATCTTCTCAGGAAAAAAAAATATGTTGTTGTATCTTACCTAACCAACGCTGGGCTCTGCAGTAGCTCTGCTTCCCATTCTTTTAATTTGTAGTTTATATAGTCGTCACCTTTCCATAATTCTTCCTGGAATGTGATTAAAAAAAAAAGAATTAGAAGTACAAACCTGTATGAGCACCCTGGGTCATGACTGGTGCTTTCATTTGGGACCACACTTGGAAGTGGAAAAGTTACCAGCACAGAATATTCTGACATTTTCTTTTTGCTTCCTTCTGATCTTCACCCTCTTTTTATTTCCCTGAAGTTTCCCACCATTTGCTCCATTCCCTGCAATCCCTCAAACCCTTCAGCAGGGAAGAAATCTCAGCTGCCCTTACGGAAGAGAGCCAGGTTATGCCCATTGACCTCAGGGCAGGTTGCGGCCCCCAAAATATGTTATTTTACTTGTGTGTGCGTGCTGTAGGGTTTGAGGCACTAAATAAGGTTTGGTTTATCATTCGGCTCATCATCAGGGAACTGTAAATTGTGAGAAAACCAACTGCTGCTTTAGGTGTTGCCCTGTTCTAAGGTGCAGAACTGGAGCCCGGGGTGGCTTCTGAAACTTGGACTTGGGCACTCCCGAGAAGCAGAGCCACCCAAACTGCCCCAGAGTCAGGTTTTGAGAGCTTCTTGCTAACTGTCCCGTGAACCTGATATTCGTGAAGCTGCTTTAGCACTGGAGAGCTGAGGCTCTAGCAGGCTGGCTATTGGCAGTCGGGTTTTTTTTATTTACAATCATGTTGGGTTTGGGTTTATTTTTTTAATATGGGTGTCAGGTCTAATTTCTGTGAATGGAAATTGGGTTAGTTTTCAAGCAGCTTGAATGCTGATGAGTTGTAATTAGCCACACGTGTATGACACAGTACAGATTTTCCTCTTCAACTCGAGGAATGTCACTCCAGACCAGCTGATAAGTGTACTTATTTTCTCAAAAGTCACATCAAGCAGACACTTCAAAATAATAATTTGAAGTGTGTTGTTTCCATGAATACCACTTTCAGAATAAATGTTTGGTAAGATCAAGGTTAAACAATGAAAAGAATATAGAGGAATGCAGTTCCCTGTGGTCCAGGAACCTGCAGTTCTCCATAATTTTTCCTTTGGCTAATGCAGTGGGAGCTTCCCCTTCATAAATATGCCTTTTCCCAGAAAAGGAATGAGAAAGGGGGAGATAAGCAGCCAAAGTGAAGTCTTTTATTATTTTTTTTTCTTTAACTAAATATTTCTGGAAAATATGTTGTGGTATTTGCTCAGCTTTATTAAATCATCCAAACCACTGTATTGACACTGAAGGTTATCCGTACAATCATTATAGTGGCACTGACTTCAACAAAGCTACTCTCAGTTGTTGCTGCTGAGGATACAGACTAGGGAATTAACCTGCTGGCCAGAATACTATCAGGTGCTCTCAGTGATACTATGTTGGGGTCATAACCCAATGAAAAGAGGTGTAGGTTGATAATTGGTCTGTATCATCCCTTTTTTCTTTTACCCCAGCTGGTCTTTGTCCATAGCCATGATGCCACATGTACAGTCCTCTGTCCTTGGCATTTATTCATGTTACTGTCATGTTCTCATTTCCCTGGTGTAACAATTCTCTTGTATTAATCTTCCCTTTTAAATCTCCTTCCTCCTGACACCTAAATATATTTTCATTTACTTTCCTCTGAACTGTTTCCTTGTACGTCCTTCTCCATCAGCAATGGAAACACCACAGGTGAAGAGAAGGACCAGGATTTCATGCTGTCAAAATGCACTCCACTCAAAGAAGAGATTGCAACACTGACACTTTATTTTTTTTTCTAGACAAATTAACAGAGGGAAGTGCATAGCACATTAACTGGGAAATGCATAGCACCAGTGGGATTCTTGGATGGGTCACGACCATGGAAATTTACCAGAAATAAGTAGATTACAGGTCCCAGTTCCATCAGAACATCTGCACCCCAGATAGGATTTGGGTGAGTAATCACAAGAAATGTCTTTTCCTACAGGCAGTGTCACAATACAGAGATTTCTCTACAAATCAGGTCTGAAACTCATCAAAGTTAGTGGGAATGGGCAGGGGCTTCAGTGGAATCATAAGGAAGAGAGTATTCATCAGGAGTGATAGATACAGTGGTATTTCTGGTACGTCCTTTCACCGTTCTGCACTGGGGTTTCCTCACCAATTCAACGAAATAAAGACTTTGTGGCCAGTGTCTTTGGGCAAATGTAATCTTCAGAAAGATTTCGTATCAATTTCTAATAAAAAATGTGAGATAAATTACCACTATTTCATGTTAATATTCAGCACTACTGGTGTATGAAATTATAAGGCAAATTCTGCAGCCCTAAGTCCCACTGAGAAGGATCCAGACACGTGAGGAGTCCCATACCTCCTCCATCTTCCTTCTGTTCATCAGTTTCCCACTTCTATTATAGAGGAATGAAGAAAGCAGCTTTTGTACTCATCTGTTCATAAACTTCCCACAGGATCTGTAGAATTTACCCTAATCTAAAGAAAGATGGCCTCATATAAACTCATAAATTTTTAAGGCAATAAAACAGATCAAAGAATTCTTCCTAGGGTTTCTATATTAAGACCATAAATTCTGCTTGAAAATTGTAGCTCTTAGAAAGTCACTCTGTCTTTATTTAAACTGCTTATATAATGAAGAAATCCCTATATCCCTCAATAAATTTCACAAGGCAGAGTCCCAGTGTGGCAGCGACTCAGAGTAAAGAGTAGGAAAGTTAAAGATTACTTAAGAAATAAAAATATGGGTAAGAGTAATTGTAAAAATATTACAGAAGTGAAGCTATAAAATTTTCTCTTCTGACATAGGAGAAAAGTCGGATTTGTCTGTTAATATCCACTGAACTAAAAAAAAAAAAGTTTATGTCATAAATCTGCAAGAGTCTACACAATTTCATTATCTCGCCCACTTCTGGTAAATCTGTGTGTAACCTTTCTGATTGTGTTATCACACCTCTCAGAAACTTTTCAGAAGTTGAGAAAAAGAGACAAAAATCTTGAGAAATTACTATAGGAAAACTGAGAAAAACAAGGATGAAAAGACAGCTTTAAGCAGAATTCAAATCCACCGAAATTGGTCTGAGATTTTAAAATGTCTCATTAATCTGCTTTGTCATTTTTGTTTGCCTTTCCTCTACTGGGCTTTGGCCAGGTCCTGAAGCAGAACAAGCATTTGTGGGACATAGCTTATGTTTATGACATATTTAATAAGGTGTAGTGAACTGTATTATAATTATACAATTTGTCAAGTGAACACTTTCAAAGCATGTTATGTTTGATTGTTATTTCAAGTCTTGCAATTTAGACCATATGTGACCTAATAACAGGGACTTGAGCATTAATATCCACTTACTGTAGCCTATTTCTAATTATTTTTGAGATGTGTTGAAATGCTAAAGGACATCACCACGCCCTTCAGAGACGTTCATAAAATAGGAGGCAGTATTTGCAAAAAATTGAGATTCCACCTCTACCAACAACAGCTCTCCTTTCAATATACTGATATGGAGAAGAATTTTCTAGAAGAGGGGTCACGAAGCACAAAGACTGGTCATTTGCAGAGACAAGCCTATGCCTCATGTCTATAGGAACAGCATTCAAAAGCTTGGGGAAAAGTGATATAAAAATCCTGTTGAGCAACAGGGCACTCATACGGTTGGAAAATTATATTTAGTCCCATGGGTTTGCATAGATAGGAGTCTGGAGCAGGAGAAGCAACATCTTTGCTCGTGCTTCCAAGCTTGTTTTAATATAATTCATCACTTAGTTCAGAATATTTCTCATTGAGCTTTTTTATGACTGCATTTCCAGTATTCATCTCACTCTTCCTTTGTATTTTCCGCCCCTGATCTTTCTTTATTCTTGCCACTCTCAAATCCACATGAATCAGGGGCAATTATATGCTACTCTATTGACATAACTCTACATGAACTCTATTATTCAGATAGATTTTATGTTACCAGCTCCACGAACAAAGCCCATTATGTGACTTAAGGTTGATGAGAACGACTAAGCAAGGATGCAGCTCACTGAAGTCTGTGTATAACCATTTATGATTGTACTTATTTTTTTTTTCTTCCTTTATCTCTTGGTTTCCTGTCATTTGCCCTTGTGTCCCTGGCAGCAAAGGTGTCAGAATTACAGCAGAATGCATAATAAGTAGCAAAGTGTGATGCAACATTCTCTTCAGGTTAAAAAAACATCTAGTTCAATAATTGGAATTCCCATTGCAGTGTTTACATTTTGCATCTCTGTTTTTCAGCCATCTTTTTCAGGTAAAAATAATTGCATTGCATGACACGGTACGTAGAAGAGTTAATTTAGTAAACAACACAGCATAATAGGCCTTTCCAAAATTCTTAACAAGGTCTTTTATTGGGCTATGGATGGTAATAACTTTATGGTGGAAACAGCTGACTTCGCAGTCACAAAATGCATTCACATGTTCTTTTGATTGAAACGAGCTTGGTGGCCAACATGCTTTTTCTATGTTTCTCTTGTGCACGCCCAACGTCTGGCCTCGGCCTCTTATACCAGGCAAAAACAATCCTGAAAACAGGAATGAAACATGGGGTAATTGAATCAACAGATGGAGAGTGTCAGAACTTCCTCGGTGTATCATGAAGTAGGGAAATAAAAAGTTGAACACAAAATGGCAACAAAAGAGGACTGGAAAAAATTCTGCCCATTTAAAGAAGGAATGAAGATTTTCCTTCAGACTATTGCACAAGACTTTTTAGAAGATGAGTTGCTTTTGCCCTGTGGAGACTCTACTGAAATGGAATCTCATGAAATTTTAATTGGATGCATCATTTTCTAAAAATGCAAAGGGTTTTTTTTTTGTTGGCTTTCTTTTTTACATTTCTAAACATTAAAACAGAACTAATTGAAACTGGATTGTCTCTATTGCTAAGTTGTTAGAAAGGTCCTTGAGGCATTTTTGGTCCGCAAGAGCCAACTCACTTTGTGGCAGCTCCTGGTGAGGCTCAGGGACTAGACAAAGGATTATTCCAAACAGGTTGTGTGTGTGCAGCTACTAATTTCTCACAAGCAGTTCTGGACCTGGGCTATGGAATGCCAGCTGGCCTCATGGCCGAAAGAGCAAGCCCAACTGCCTTTAATTTACTGCTGTTGACACAGTCGTTGTCTTTATCCCATACTTTTGACTTTGTGAAGAGTCCATGCCCAGCTGTTACCGCAGGGTTGACAAGAGAAGCTGTGGATGCCCCTGGAGGGGTTCAAGACCAGGCTGGACAGGGGTTTGAGAAACCTGGTCTGGTGGGAGGTGTCACACAGGGGGCTGGAACTCGATGATCTTTAAGGTCCCTTCCAACTCTAACCATTCTATGATTCTATGATTTGCTTTCTGCCTCCATCCAGGTCCCTCTGAGAAGTGGAGTTTTCTGCCCCTACTCACATCAGTCTGGACTATCACAGCTTTCTCACTTCTGGACTGAAGTTCTAGAAGTGCTATAAAGCAGTTCATTAATGAATATTATAATAAAACATTTTAGGACTCCCAGTACAGTAAGATATATGGAAACTATGAAGTCAGTGAAAAGGAAGTTATTTTAACAAAGCCTTGGGATAAAGGCTGTCTGGTCAGACTGCAGGTTTCCAAACAGCATCTTGAGTGTATCAGAATTACGTCAGGCACCGACGCTGCTTTCGTCTGCAAGTGGAGTAATGAAAGCAAAAAAAAAAAGGAAAGGAAAAATTATAATGCCCTCTGTCAGTAGATCCCTGAAATGCCCTGGCTGGTCTAGTGATGATGGTGCTAACTCTGAATGTCAAGGATTATTTTAGCTGAGGTTCTGGCTGCTCTTCAATATGATATTTGTGTGTGAGAGTATGCCCAGCTGTTTCCTTGAGGGAACCCTTCCAAAGTTGAAGTAAATGGATAAGCCAGCTCGAGGGAAGGATATGTTAATTACTGACCCTTCTATATCTGTGTGTGTATGTGTGAGTGTAGCTCCTCACTCCGCCTGTCACAAACCAACATCAACAATCAAGTGTCTTGTGTATAAGGGACACTAAATCTAACTGCATCCTCCCCTGCTCCCAGCCTTTCCACTTCATCTGCGAGCTGGAGCTGAATGAATGCCTAAAATGCAGCTTTTTTCTCCTTGCAGGATGTGATGTATAAGTTTTACAAGCAAAGTAGCAGTAGCAGTATAACTGCCTATTGTGTAACTTCTTAATTCAACAGAAAGGAATGGACCCTGTCGCTCAAAGGCAGGTGGGTGTGACACAGAGGCCATACAGTGACTTGCAAATACTTCTGGAAATTATGAAGGGATACAATATGAGACAAACACTGAACCAAAGAGATAATATAAACTGATACTGGTTTGGATGATGAACCCTGAATATGTCTGCATGCAGCTGCTCACAAGAAATGTGTTCATTTAGAGTTAGCATTGGAAAATGGGACTGAAAGGCTAAAACCTTGACCGGGAAAGACAACAATATCAGACATGAACTTCTGCTTAGCCCTGCAAGACTGTGGGAGGGGGCCAATAACACCAGTTATGTCAACTGCTGATGTTTTGATTAAGCCAACAAAGACCAAATATGTCTGACACGCTAGTGAGTGGTGCCAGAAGGACCGGAAATTTGCTAACGAAAAAAAGAAGAGGTAGGTAAAGCCAAATAAATAAATACACCAATAAATGCGGTGTGGAGTCCTGAACCGCTGACCTCACTTCCAAACAACGACCATTCCCCTGTTCGTGTTTCTGATGGAGCTGGTGACTGCAGACAAGCCAGGGCTCGCAGGCAGCGTTCAGTCTAAACTCTACATTTGTTTTTTGATAGGCGCTCTCGTGCTGTTATCAACCCTTTCCCAGACGAGGTCCTTGTTATGAGCCATGATCCTCTCTCAGCCATTCACTTTAATTTCCTTGCCACAGAAACTGAGGTGCGGAGAAGAAAGAGGGAGAAGGGCCCCTTATAGACCAGCACCTTAATCTATCGCGGGAGTAGGATGTGGTCAGGGCACATACCTGAACCCAGGTGGGAAGTGTTCTTGGTGGGATAGATGCAGGCACCTTGTGTTTGTTAACAAAAGGATAAACAGTCTGACTACCCTTAATCCTCTGCCCTGTCGGAATCCAGAAAAGAGACCCATAACCTGTGAAGGATTTAAACCTGGGAACAGCAGCTGGTTTTGCAAGTGGAAGTGACTATTTTTCTAGAATCCATTGCTAGATTTAAAGGGAAATTCCTAATGAAACTGAGGGCTCCTAATGTAGGACGTACCTGCAGCTTCAGACTAAAAAGTGGTTATTTTAAATCCCTGGAAAGAGCCTCTAAAATTATTAATGCACATGAACCCAGGGCTGAGAGAATAAGTTTCTGTTAAGCGTGATCCTCCATTCACATAACTTGGGCGACTGGCTTGCTCACTGTATTTGGCTTTACTGCTTGTTTCAACAAATTAATGAACGGGCTGACTTCATGGCTGCGGTTCTTTTAATTTGGCCACCAGGGATGTGCTGAAGCTCTGATGCAAACTGCTTGGGAAAGGCTACCAGCTTGTTTCAGCCAGGCCCATCATCCCATGGGTCCTACTGTAAATGAAATAACCGCCTAGGCTGTGCCTTGCTGAGCCTGCCCTACTGCCTTTGGGTCAGGAAGTAAAGCCAGCAGTAAATTATCAGACCCCCTTCTCACCGTTTGGACCCTGCCGGACTGAAGGACTTTTTATCAGACTGTGTTTACAATAAGAAAGCCAGGCTGGATGGGGCTTGTAGCAACCTGCTCTAGAGGAGGTGTCCCTACCCAGGGCAGGGGGGCTGGAACTCGATGATCTTTAAGGCCCCTCCCAACTCTAACTATTCTATGATTCTGTGATTCTATAAAACAGTCAGGCACTGGTTCAAGAAAATGTTTAAGTAAAGGTTTCATTTCTAACACCTGCGTGTTGATCCCCAGAAGTGACACTCACATGCGTGAAGGTAAACCTTTGCTGAAGGATTTTACCGAGTTGAGGTTTCACAAGACTACCAGCGCTGTCCAGGATGAGCTTTAACTTAGTACGTCCAAAATTATGCTCTAATACACTTTGATCACACTGGATTTTTAATCTGTCTCTGATGTGAGGCCTCTGTGCTTGTAGTACTGAATTTCACTGGTCTTTTTAAAGCTGAGCTCTCACTCCCCTTGGCTAAAGTGATTGTCTCTTCCTTTCCTGCAGACTGAAACTGAGCTTCTGTGCCTGCAGCCTGGCAGACTTTTCCACTCAAGAGTCTTTCTGACTTTGGAAATCTCTCTAGGCTCGGGCGTCCAGGACATACAAGCAGGCATATACCTTCAGCAGATGTCAGAGGCCACACACCCCAGCAGACTGTGTCCTGCTGCTCCTGGCATCTCCAGCTCTCCTTGGAACAGTTGCAGGCTTGTAGAACCTTAGATTTCCATCCTGCCTTCTTCCTGAGGGGCACGTTGCCCACTGCAGAGAGCTGCCATACGCACACCATGCTTATACAAGGTCAACAAACCTGCTCTGGGTGACCCTGCTCTGGCAGGGGGTTGGATTAGATGATCTCCAGAGGTTCCTTCCAACCCCTACTGCTCTGCATTCTGTATTGTCACTGACATCTTGCTTGCTCTTGCTGTTGGGCAGGGTCTGTGAGATAAAGCAACCAGCTGACTGAGAGTTGCAGGGGTCAGCAACTCTCCTCTCTACAAATTCAGCAGAAACTGAGATCCTCCAAAGTGTCTTGCCTTGTGATGATAGGTACTGGCAAAGCACCTGTTGTTAATTTGGAAAATCAGGGGATGAAAAACAACCATTCATCCTCATCTGAATCCAAAGGCGTGAAGGATTTAGATAGCAATTGTGCTTTACTGATTGGCGTTTCTGCAAAAATTCTTAATATATTACAAAAGTGTCTTGACCAACTCAGTAGGAGAGCTGATATAATCATAATCTGCCAGTGTAAAAGAATAAGCTGTAAATGTATTTGCGAACATGTTTTAATTATGTGTGATATCTTCCATCTCTTCCTTTTCAGGTTAGCTTCTGCCTGTTTGTGTTGGAAATGGAAATGTGTAAATCGCATTACATGGACTGGATAACTCCGACACGCTGAAGCCCAAACTGTCGAAAAATTGAAACAGAATCATTCTGGCAGCTGAGAGCAGAGTGTCTCCTCTTTTCCTAGGCAGAAACACACAGCACTTGCATTACAGAATCACATAGAATCATGGAATGGTTTGGGTTGGAAAGGGACCTTAAAGACCTTCCAGTTCCAAGCCCCTGCCCTGGGCAGGGACAACTCCCACCAGACCAGCTTGCTCAAAGCCCTGTCCAACCTGGCCTTGGACCCCTCCAGGAATGGGACAGATATGATAGGGGTTGGAAAGGATCTCTGGAGATCATCTAGTCCAACCTCCTGCCAGAGCAGGGTCACCCAGAGCAGGTACCCAAGATCTTTTTCCTTCATGCGGGTAATTATTCCCTGTGAGAGCTGTAAATGTTTGTATCAGAGCGAGGTGTTGCAGGTGCCCCTTAGACCATATCTCAATGGGAACATGTCCCAGCCTCTCCACTGAAGCAGCACGTTCACTGCCAAATGGGCTGGGAGCCCACATTGAGCTCTTACATCAGTCTGGCTCCCGCACATCCCCAAACATAAACGGTCCAAGCCTACAAACCCTGCCAGGCCTATTTACACATGAAAGTGTACTGCTGGTCTATCAGTTTCATCACACAGCTGTGGAGTCCTTGGGGTACACCAGAATAAAATCACTGCTAGAGGGAGACCAGGATAGTCTCAGCACCACCAACCACGCACTTGGGTTAAAAACCAGATGAGAACAGTTTGATGTCTTTTCTTCTTTTTCTTTTGGCTTTTAATTACAGATGTGTTGGTTTCCCCTTTTTTTATCTGCCTGACATTTCTCACAGAGTTGCAACAAGGAGCAGGAGAAGGCATGAGTCCCAGGAGCAGAGGACAACCAGAAGTCTGGAAGGGAGGCAAGGATGTGACAATGGAGGTTTCGGGTTGACAACAAACCTGCCCTGTCAGGACGCTTAAAGAGTAGACAGCATTTACAACCCATCTTGGCCTTCACTCTTGCCTGCACAAATTTGCCCAGGAAACTTGGCTCCAAAGTGAAATCCCCTTGAAGTCTGGAGGGACTCAGACATGGGTTTTGGAAAAACCCGAGTGGAAGATTAAAATCCAGCTCTGAATTCCCAAATGCCCAAACTCTGGGATGTGTTTGGATAGAGCGATATTTTTTTCAGCTCAGATGAAATGCATGATAATTCTGGATGCTCCACTCACAGAGACATTCGGGGAGAAACTTTTCAATGCGAACAAAGAACCCTGTTCTTCCATTACGATACTGAAGATGGAACGAGAATATTTATTATCTTCTCTGTTACACATTGTATTCATAAATTTTTGAAAGCAATGGGAATATATGCATTTTGGAGAAAGTCCTCCAGGAAGGAATTTTTTGGATCATGGCTAAATGATGTGAGAAGTTTTTACAGAGGCCAAGAGGCCCTTCTTTTTGTTCATGTGAATGATCAGTAGTAGAAACAGCCTCTGCCAAACCAAACAACCTTTCTGTAAACTAAGAAAACAATACAAGTTAGGCAACCAAAGTCTTGCAGACATCTGAGATTTACAGAGATACACAGAGAAAAATCTTTATTTTATTTTGTAAAAGCACACCCTTTGGCTCAGAAATATCCATAAGCATTTCTGCGTGTGAAGCATCTGAACGAGCTGAACAGAAGGGACTGTGAATTCTGTATTTTTGAAAATGCTTTTGCTGAATGCTGTAAAATGTGAGGTGGTTCTGTGGAAGCTCCTTTCTGCTTGAAAAAGACACCACAAGATGGCACCTTCTGAAGAGAATATCTAATATTTAAATGAAAAAAAAATGGTCATTTTATAAATGACCATTATTGAACATATGGTGGATATGAATGAAAAATAAAACAGAGACTAAGCAATAAGATGGGGAAGCATGATGTAATCTTTGGCATTTATAAATATGCAACCCATGGTTGAAAACATTTATATACATGTTTAGCTTTGTGACTAATCCAGTAACTCTACTGTACACGCATATGTTACATACTTGTAATGAGTGGCAGGTCTTAAAGCACATTTTCACCCCTCCACAGCAGACTTGGGCATAAACTCCTGAGCCTCCAAAATCTGTATACCAGACGATAGCTGCAAAATACAAACTCATCTCAGTTTCTTTAATTAGGAGGCCAAATTTGTATTTTAGTGAATGATTATGGATTTAAAGTAAAAGTATTAAAATTGTGGAGATATTTTATAACTTCCCTGGCAAGGAGGTGTAGATAAGACTCAACATTTACTGATGTTGAATCCTTCTGCTGAGGGAAATTCCTCCCCATAGAATCACAGAATGCTATGGTTCAGAAGGGCCCTTAAAGCCACCTCAGTCTCACCCCTGCCCTGGGCAGGGTCACCTCCCACCACACCAGGTTGCTCCAAGCCCCCTCAAACCTGACCTTGAACCCCTCCAGGGATGGGGCAGCCACAGCTTCTCTGGGCAACCTGGGCTAGGACCTCACCACCCTCACAGCAAAGACTTTCACAGCAAATAATATCTCATCTACATCTATCCAGCCCAGGACAGAGGGGGTTTTGGCAGCAGGGTGCCGGGGGGAGGCAATGGCCAAAGGTTGCACAGGAACCTCTGTTGGGGTGCAGGGGACAGGGTCTGGGAGGTGTCCCTGCCCGTGACAGGGGGTTGGAACTTGATGATCTTTAAGGTTCGTTCCAATTCTGACCATTCTATGATTCTATGATCTTGCCACCCCAGAGCTGTCCACGTGAGCAGGAACGGCTGAGACTCAAGAATGGCTTGCGACAGCTGATTTTCAGTCCTAAGGAAGATTTTTGAAAAACATAATTATCAATAGACTAGTTCAGCCTTTTTGTTGTGGATTCCTTTTTTGGCTCTGGACCTCCTCGTTCTCCTCACAAGTAGGAATAAGATGGTTTCTTCTTGGCATTGGTGCCTCTTTCTATTTGGAAAGCATTTTTCTGGATCACCAATGGAGCAGAAGTTGGTGTGGTTTTTCTGATGTTTACCAGTGTGGCTGTAAGCTTGTCCAGTGCCAGGAGCGATGGCACTACATCCATCTCTGGAGAAGGAACTGTTTGTTCATTTAGCCTTCCTCTTTTCACTGTGTATTCCCACAGAAATAAAACAAATGGTTTGTGGTGATACTTCTTAGATAATTGACCCCTGGAGATCTGCCACACAAGCCAGGGAAATACATGTGAGTGCCTCAGTGTAAACTGTTGGAAAGACCTTTTAAGCCAATATTATTAGGTCATTGAATCAGAATACAGCAGAGATGTGGTTAAAATTGTGTATTACTCTTTCCACTTCCACGTGCAGGCTTCTAGTGCAGAACAATAACCCTCTACGAAATGTGTTATATTGAATTTAGACACTAGAGAACATCCTCTACCTAATTATGAAAGGGCTGAAATATTTCAAAATCTGAAGCTCATAATTACTTACTTCAAATAATTTAATTGAATATCTCTGTTCTCAGCACATCCACTTGCTATGAGGTCCTGTTATAAAATCCAATTTCTTCATAGAATACTTCACTGGCAAGTTATCTTTTCTAATATTATGGGATGAAGAGAGCAATAATTCAACAGAAAGCAGGTTTTCTGAAAATTAGTTATTAAACTATGTTGCCACCAACATTAGGATGAGTCTTTTTCCTATATGTTGTAATTTTATGTCTCTGCAAGACTATACAGATAAACTGATATTGTGTCTTTTTAAATTATTGTATTTTTAGATCAAAATGTCAAACACAAGATTTAAACAATGGTCATTCGCCAAATGTTTGAAACCACACAGCCAGAGATCCTTCCTTATGATTAACAGAGGTCTTATTTGCAAATGTGGAATTTATGGTTTCTGATAATGTGATAAGATGATATATTTTCATTTGTGTCAAGCACAACAGGTAAAAAGTATATGTACCTGAATGGTTAACGGAGGCAGAGAAAAACATGGGAAAAGATAAAGGCAAGAGCCACAATATTGCAAAACAAAATGTGGAAGAAAAGTATCGTATAATCTGAGGTTTCCATCAGTCACTCTGACCTCTTCACAAACTTCTGAATTATGTCAGCCTATAAAAATGGATTGCTTCACTTTCTAGGTAAGTCAGTGATATGTGAGTTCACCGAACACAATGCCTTTATAATAGCCATTAATCTTCATGGAAAAAAATACTCTATGTGCTCTGGAATGCACTGCATCCTTTCTCCTCTGAAACCTCATCTTTGTTCCTAGTAATTACCATCTGTTTCTAATTTCTGACATTCTGTGTCAGTGGCAAAGAGGATTCAAGCTTCTGTACACAATATGAGCTAAGATAGTTAATATAATTTTATATAGTAAGGCCATATTTCTAAAAGCAATAAATAAAATTTAGCTTGTAAAGCAGAATATAATGGACTTCTGCTGATGCCAGTTTAAACAAATGTAGGAACTGGAGACCATTTACAGATCTTGCTGTGAGCAGCCCATACGTTCTGCTTGCGTCTATGTCAAGATGACAAAGTCCTTATAGAACCAAAATTTCTTGCAACAACAAAAGAAAACAAAATCCCTGTATCAACACTTTTTTTTTTTCCCCCAGCACATGGAATTAGTTAATGTAAATAGCATCATAAGGCAGAGAAGCCAAGCTGCAGTTCAGTGATGCAAGAAAAGATTAGACACTCATTGAGAAAACTCCAGGATTCGCACTTTCTGATCTTTGGTCTTTGAACCAAATTAGGCCACTCTCAGAATCTGTATTTTAACAGAAATCAGATGGCTGAAGAATCACACTGTGGCAGTTTTGAGATAGAGGCTGCTTCTTCCATGGCTTTGATTTAAATTCTTGCAAAACTTGCAAAGATTTTTCAAAGGGATGGAATAGCTTGACCAGCAGGTGGCTTTTACCCCAGGGTTCCTTGCCCTGCTTGAAGGCTTCCTTGGCTTGTTTGTTTTTAGCCCAAATGGCACATGTGACTTGTCCATCCAACCTTTACACCATTAACTTAAAAGTAACAACTTCTCTACTGACTGACGTATTGGGTCAACCTTTGAGGAAAACATAACCTCCCAAAGACCTTCTTGCTTCACTGCAGATTCCAGGAGAGGTTCTAGTTGTTAAACATTTCAAGAATATGAACACTGTAGTTTTGGGGGAATAGGTGGAAGTATTTCTCCCTTGAATAGGCTTGCTATTACTTTCCCCCCCCCCCCCCCCCCCCCAAAAAAAAAAAAGCACTTCTTCTACCTAATGAGCCAAGAAACTGCATCACTCTGGCATGTCAGGTAATTTTGGGGTCTGATCCAACACCCAGTGAAATAAATGGAAACAATCCAGTGGTGAATTTCCCACTTGGCTCAGTTGTCTAGTGTCTAGTCCAGGTATCCATAAACTCTACTCCACACACACACAAAAAGAAAAAAGAAGGGACAGTACAATGTCATAGCCTCCAGTTGACAAGATTTTACCTGTTCTAACAGATATATTCATTTTATACAGGCTTAGAATGCCCCATTTTGATGTGCTGATGGACCCTGGCTCTGCCCTGAATGCACCTCTGCCTCCTATGAAGAGAAGAGCACCAGGGCCTTCTCCTCTTTCCAGTGCTCAGGAACACTGAAATATTGCTCTTTGGATCAGGGCAACAATGAGTCGGATGGATAGTATGTACGAGCAGGGAGATAACAGGTATTTGCCAGCCCACATACTTCACTTATTTGTCCCAGCTTGACAACGAGAGTATTTTCTTAACCTGGTGCCAAATTATCAGCATATCTTGGCTCTTCTTTGAATTGAGATCTGTATAATATAACTTTGGAGAAATACAACTGTAGATAAGAGCTGTTTGTTTTGTTCTTTTAATTACTGACTCTGAATACATCAAGCGACTAAATAATGCAGAAAGGGAAGGGATATCTAATTTAAAGAACAATGTTGGCACAAGAGCTATTATGCATAAACCAGCCAGGAACTTGGTCTGGAAACCATAACCATTTGAATAATCAAAGCAATGTTATTCTGTAATTACTTTCCTGGGGCTGTAGTATGGACTAGAAATCTAACCAATTTGAAGATAAATTTATGAACAGGATTAGATGAAGTGGTTTCTGAAGTAGCAGGGCATTTGAATCAATGACACAATAAGTACTTTCCAGTGCAGGATCATAAGACTATAAATTAAACTACTGCTGCTCTACCTCTCTTCTTCAAGAAGCAGGAACAAGAAATTAATTTTGTGTCTCTATAGTCAATTCTTTGTTATCCAATATGTTTTGAGATTGAGTTGTCCTGGATAATGGTGGTGGAACATGCTGGCCAGGCCAGATGAAGGCTCAATCTGGCAGAAGCTTCTGCATTGAGCTTCCTGCATCCACATGCCAAGCAAATAACTTCTGACAGCCCAGGGCTGAGCCCTGGAGCTCCTGGCTGCTGGTGTTGGGCTCCTGAATGTTCCGTGTTGCAGGAAAACTTAACACGGGCAAAACACTTCTGAAAGGTGTGGAACCGCTGTCTCTCAACACAGCAAAAGGGGAGCACAGACCCCAGTGCGGTCCTTCAGGGGCTGGAAAACACCTGGGCTCTTTGCAGATTTTTCTGGTGTCCGGGGAGTAGTGTTAGGAATAGGTTGTTTCATTGCCCACAGATAATGATGTGACTCCTACAACTGTGACGTACTTTAAGGATACATAAAGAGTACATATATATATTATGCACCATATGGCACACAAAATTTTAAAGCTGATAGACAATTCTATGGTTCTATGACATTCAACTTCAAAGTCTTTGTTTCCTTCCTCCAAATTGTTATTTCATTTTGATCTCCCCTTCCACCCTTAACTATCTTCCCTCATTCAGTGCACAAGTTGGATGGGTGCAAAGATGGATGACCAGCACGCACGAACACCCAATATTTTCCTGGGGAAATGAAAATGAGAGCTCTTTTAAAGCTTTTCTTTTTTTTTAGTTCTTTCTGATGGAAAGACTAGCTTCCTGGCAAATTTGAAGTTCTTGTCAAAAGATTGGTATAGGTTTTCCCTTGTTTTTTATTTTATTGATGTAAATCAGTATTTTTCTCTATCTGTTTTTCAGCAACAGATGAACTATTTTGTCTGATATTTCCTAAAACTATTCACCCGTGTCATTCACACAAAACTATTCACACGTGTCATAGAAATTTTCATGTGTATGGTTTAAATTTGCGACATTATAAATCTCTGACTCTGAGAACCTGGATTGCCAGACAATCCAACGCTCCTCCCGTACCCCTCATCCACCAGCTGCTCTCTCCATTTACTTCCAGTTAGTGTTGACCAAAACTGCAAGAGAATTTCCTTCTCTCGGGAAACCCTTTTATTGTTTTTAAAGGTCTTCTCTATAAAGTAGAAAGAAAACTTAATTTTAAAAATATTTCCCTGGAAATAACTTTCTCTTTGCCATAGCCAGTTCCTCTTTGTGGAACAAGGTACCTGGAAGCCTTGAGAGCCCTGGCCCTAGGACCGGAAGATCAATGCTGGAAGCCCAGGAATTCCCAGCCCTTCCATATGGCAGAATGACTTGTGAAATGTGAATCCTGGAAATTCAGAGTTCCTGAACATGATCTGAACAAAAGAAATAGTTTCACTGGCAGAAATCCTAGCTGGCCCTATTTTTACTGGCAATTCGAGGCACTGATCTGAACTGTCCAAGGCAGCAGGTGACTGGAGATCATCTCTCCGGTCAAGATCCACGAAGCTGGCTGTTTGTGAGATTCAAACTGAAAAGCAGGAAAAGCAGATGCTTAAGGGTAGTTGATGGTAAATACTAAGCAAAGAGAGTAGCTGGAAACACTCTCCCTTGCGATGGGCATCCCAATTCTCACACAGATAAATTTAACCAAATCGAGCCCCAAAAGCAGACTTCAGCACTACAACAGGGCAAAGTTTGCAAAAGATGCGTTTATTTTTTCATCCAGCCAAGGTGTGAGTGCTGTGTCTGTGAACTGAAATGACTAATCAAAGGACTAATCAAGGCAGACTTTTCTGTTAGAGAAGTAATAGGTTGGTGAAGCTCAAAGTCTCCAAACAAACTTGTTGGATTTTTATACCTTTCCACAAGGAGGAATTTTTCCCATGTGTGCCTGGTGGGCTTTGTCTTTGGTAACTCATGAAAAATGGTAGGTGGATGGTTAACAGTCGGTGCCAGAATCAACATTGCTTCTTTTCCTAGAAGAGGAAGATTTAAAGATTTTCCCATCATCAGAAGGATTTATGCAAGGATTTATGGATCCTGAACAAGTTGGCTTAACCTGTATTATTCCTCTGTCTTTTGGAAATTTTATTTTTAACTAACTTTGGGTTTTTTTCCAAAAAATATAAAAATAGTGAGCACTTCTTCATGAAGTCCATGAGATCAGGTTGAAAGCCTGGTCATTATCTTTTCCTTTTATTTAACACTTTTTGCAGACTTGTTATAATACTTATCACTGGAAAAGCTGCGAATCAACACAAACTACAGACAGTACTAATAATACTTTGATCGGTAGTGAAACCTAATTGCACTAAATCCACACATTCAGAGCTCTAGAACTTGTTGTTCAAATTAGTTTCCTTTTTTCTGGCAACTGTTTGTACTTTCCCTCACCATAACAACAATGACTTGGAAAGCATGACTCTTCATCTCTTCTGGTGTAAATGACATCCAAGTTATGTCTCAGTCTATCTATTCGTAGAAAGATGATGTTTTCTTATCTCTTCTGAAACATTTGAAAGGGAGATAAACACTGTAAAAATCTTACGAATGGTGACAGTAAGAAAATGTGAGTCCACAACGTCCCTCCTTTGTCATGCAAAGATTAACTGGTCAGAAGTTTATCACAATTAACACTGCTAATAAAAAGAGAGGAGCTGAAGATAGAACGGGAAAAAAAAAACTTGACGACTGGTCATCCAAGTAGGATGTTGTCGCATCATCTGGCCCTACTGTGATTCACCTGAGGACACTTACAAAATCGACTGAAATAATTTCCAAGCTACTAGCAATCAACTTTGAGAAGGCACAAGGGAATGGTGAAGTTCTGAGAGACTGGAAAATGTCAAGCACAAGAGCCTATCTTTAGAAATGGGAAAAAGAAAGAGTCAGGGACTCGCAGAGGAATCCTCTTAACTTTGGTTCCTGGAAAAGTACTGGAACAATAATCAGCTGAACTATTTGTAAGCACTTGGAAGACAACAGGGAGGTAAGTAAGAGCCAACGTGGATTTGTTGAGAATAAACCTCTCCAAACTAGCTTCACTTCTACTTTTGATGGAGCATGAGGCCTTGTGGACAGAAGAGACTCAGTAGATGCCAGATATCTCCTGACTTTAGTCAGAATTTTGACAGTTTCTCACATAACATTCTCATGAGCAATTTTAAGAAATACCGTCTTAGAAAACTATAGTGAGACCAGTGCAAAACTGAAGCATAATGATAAGTAGGGTTCCTATTTGCCTTAGAGCCAGCGTAGGGATTTGGATAGAGAGCGATATTACTGTTTTTATGGATAACAACAAGTTACAATGACCCTCAAGCAGCAGTACAATCCTCACAATCTGGAAACATAGTCCAAAAAATAGAACATGGGTCAATAAACATACTCAGGCATATAGAAGAGTCTATGTAAATAGTATGTTCAACAGGTTGGGTAGCAATTCTTCAGGAAAAGCTCAGAGGGTTATATTACATCACAAACTCTGCACGAAAAAACGATGTCATGTGGCTGGAGTAAGAGGCAAAGATCATTCTGAGATGTGTAAATAGAAATTTCATCTATAAGGTGTGTCTGCTCAATAGAATCATAGAATCATAGAATGGTTAGAGATGTAAGGGACCTTAAAGACCATCCAGTTCCCACCCCCTGCCCTGGGCAGGGACACCTCCCACCAGACCAGGTTGCTCCAAGCCCCCTCCAACCTGGCCTTGAACCCCTCCAGGGATGGGGCAGCCACAGCTTCTCGGGGCAACCTGGGCCAGGCTCTCACCACCCTCACACCAAAGAATTTCTTCCTAATAACTATTCTAATAGTATATCGATAGCATAAGACAACAGCAGAAGCACAATATTAGGTTTTCAAGGTCTTTATTCAAAGATGTATAGACTATTTGGAAAAAGCACAAAAAGGAATGATCAGAGGTCTAGAAAGCATGATCTATGGAAAAAATATGCCAAAGGAATTTGGAATGTTTAGAGTGGAGAAGGGGTGGCTGGAGGGGATGATAACACTCTTTAAATATGCAAAAGGTAATAAATAGAACAAGCTGTTCTGTCTTTAGCAGGCTGAGATTGTAGGGGCTGCAGCTCAGGCCCAAGTGACAAAAGCCCATCAGTGAGCAGACTGAGGACGGGAACAAGCTGTCCGAGGACATTGTAGACTCTCTGTCACTGGATATTTTGGAGACCAGCATTAGACAATCATCTGTCCAGAATGGTTTGGATACAGCCCGTCTTCTTGTGGAGAAGGGCTTGGTGACTCTGTGAGGTTTCTGTGAGGTCAACATCAGAATCTAAATATGGACCTCTTCTCTTCAAAATCTTGTCCCTGCTCTGCAACAGCTACATGCATATTGCTTGTTTTCTTGCAGTCTCTACTATGTCCTGTATTAAAACCAGATACACATCTCCTGGAGCTGCTTTAAAATGAATGACCGTTAAATTATCTGTCTGTTTGCATCACTCCTGGCTACCTAAGCCTGAAAGGACAATCTCGTACCTAGCCCGTGGGGATCAGAGCAAGAAGGCCAGCAAAGGAAAGGCTTGGCAATGATTTCAAAGTGATGACATTTTGGGAAATTTTATGTCTGGATAAGTAGGATGTTTTTAGGGAAGGATCCACAGATGGCAGTTCTGCTGCTGACCTGCTGGGTAGTTTTCAGGAGGTCCTTTCAGTTCTCTGTGATATATTTCCACAACCTGTACACATAGGGATTAAAATGTCTCTCCAGAGCACTCTGAGATTGATGAGAGCTGTAAAGATGATTTTCACAGTACTTACTCACAAAAGATACATTGCAGGCAGAGAAAGGTGCCTCAGGCCCCCAGGTGATGCCATGCTGATCAAGGGTCTGTTCCAGGCACAACTTGTTCCATGAGTTCATAAAAAATTAAATCTACCAGACAGCTGAATGTATTGGTCCTGTGAAAATTGCTACCTTTTTATTTTTCCCTTATGGTGTCATTGCTTGTGATTTCTTTAGTAATATAAAGTTATAAAAATATTTACAGCCTCCTAGCAATTTGTCTCAACAAAACCTGCCAGCGAGGGTTAAGATCAGTGTTTATTACAGCCTCTTCATTTCAAATTATGACGTGCTATTGATATATCATCAAAAGACAGATGCATACAACTTAGCAGGTTAATGCGTTTTAATAGGAAACAGCACATACCATGAAATGTTAAAACTTCCTAGGCTTGGTGGGTATCAACTTGTAAGCAACATTTCACACTCAAGAAATTCCTTGATGCTGTTTAAAAGTATTCTTTTATCAGAAAGAAACTTTATTTAAGAGTCAAGGGAAAAAATATTTGTTGATACCCCAGTGATGGCCCAAACCCCGTAAGGTACTTAAATGTGGTATCGAGGGCCAGCCACAGACCAGGTCGGGTCAGGAGAGCAGCTGCAGAGCTTTCCTGTTTATCCACAGCTGCATCCAGCCCCTCTGGAGAACCGCCCTGATTTATAAAGGTTAGCTCTCCCTGCTTAATTTAGTGCTAGATTGTGGAATTTCAGCCAGTTTGCTTTTTCAGATCTAGTGTATTAGTGCAGAAGTGACACAATGCACTCAAAATAGCACCAGTAACTGGGTAACTAAACAGGTTTTTCTTTAAACCAATAAAAACAAGACGTATTTAGGGCATCCCTGGATAAACAGAGTATCATTATAAAGGTATAGAAGAAGACTAAACTCTATGACCTAGCAAGCCCCATCCTGTTCAAAGTAACTGTGAGACAAGAATCAAGGCCAAAAATTTTATCAAGTAGGTAAAATGAGTGTATCTCTTAAAATAGTTCTCAAAATTCTCAAAATGTGTCTCAAAAACAGCATTTCACATATCCTTGTTCCATCATTAATTCCAAACAAAATGAATATTTATGACATTTAAGTCCTGCCAATTACAGTCCATGCATGAAGCCCTGGCCTATTTGTCTGTGATTTCAGTAGGGGTAGGGTTTCACCCCATATTCTTGACATGCTGTAACTTCATCCAAAGTACACCACAGTGTTGTCAAGAAAAAAAAGAGTTTTCTGTATTAAAACTGTTTTTTTTTTCCCAAATTTTCCCATGTTAAGAAGAATATTTCTGCTGGTATTTGCTGAAGTACACATAAAACTGATTAATAGAAAGAAAGTGGTTATTTTAAAAATCTAGCTCTAATCGGAAGATATCACTTCATATTATTTGGCTGACATTTCAGCAGCAAGTAGTGAGGTTTCTGCAATGGAGAAAGCGTGTCACTTGTGTGCTTTGCAGACTTGTCAACAAAAATTATTTTACTAATCGCATCATGGTCAGATAATAATACTCCATCTGGGCATGATGTTCCCAAGTGTCCAGTTTCTTGGTCTCTCCCATAGGACCCCCAGACCTTCAGAATGCCATACAAAACTTGAGAGCAGTTAAAACTAGAGGAAGGAAACTCAAACTGAAGGCATTTTCCATGAATCCAAGGCCATATGTAGGACACTGGCATGGAACGACGAAGCTCTTAACAGGAGGTGACAGATCTGAATGCCCTAATGAGCAGCACACAGAGACACCAGCTTGGCTGCCAGAAGTTGTCCGAAGCTGGATGACATGCCTGGAGACCATCTAGTTCAATCCAGGGTCAGCTACAGCATCTTGCACAGGGTTGTGTCCAACTGAGTTTTGAGTATCTCCAAGGATAGAGACTCCACAATCTCTCAGGGCAGCCTGTTCCGGTGCTCAGTCTCCTTCATGTTAAAAAAAACCCAAACAACATTTTTTTCTACACCTGCATGGAATTTCCTGTATTTCAATTAGTTCCCAAAGCCACTTGTCCTGTCATCTCAGAGAATATCCCGACTCCATCTTCTTTACTGCCCCACCACCACATTCATGAGACCCACCTTGAGCCTTCTCTTTCCCCAGGCTGAGCACCCCCAGCTTTGTTGGCATGTCTCTGCATGACATCTCTCTACACGGTGCTGTGCTGTGCTCCGTAGCAGAGCTGTGCCCTGCAGGAGATTTTTTAAATAATCTTAATTTTGCAGCTGCATACATCCTGATTGCTAGGATCCATGTAGAAAAATATTATAAATCCGTTTTCT
The DNA here is from genome assembly GCA_033628505.1 of Tringa tobata. Classification (NCBI taxonomy): domain Eukaryota; kingdom Metazoa; phylum Chordata; class Aves; order Charadriiformes; family Scolopacidae; genus Tringa; species Tringa tobata. Next base: position 5,454,162 of record JAHREE010000077.1, on the reverse strand, counting down.
TAAAATATCAGGAGGATATTATGTGAAAAGGAAGTACAAGGTCAAGGCTTCTGTATCTATCAGGCCAATATCAGGGGCCATGCTGGAAGTCGGTGATTTCCTGAGAAATGTATGCCTGAAGCTGAGGATAAGGTTTCATCCTGTGCACATCTGTAGACTCCTCAGTCCCATATGTAAGCAAGACCTTTTTTTTTTTTTTTCTTTTCTTAACTGATGTCCTGAAAACTCCTTTTCTCTCCATCTTCTTCTCTCACTCTCCAGATTATGGGCTCTTTCTTCAAGCCACATCTGGCTGCATCTTCTGGACAGAGTTCAGAGACTGGGAAAAGAACCAGCCACGCTGGTTGGTTAAATCTTTATTGTTCTCTCTCTCTCTCTCTCGGTTTCAAGGCCGTGTTTCAGTGGCCTTGCAATGCATTATAAGCATATGTATAAGTGTATGTGAATGAGTGAGGCCGGGCGGGCAGGAGTCCAACAATGACTGTGTCTAAACACACCGCTGACCCTCACCACTTCGCTCAATGCAGCCGGCTGGCACGGCGCCCCGACCCACACAAAAACAGGAGTCTGGTTTCAGCCCTCTGGGGATTTATAGTTCCTACCAGCCTTCAGTCGCTAGATGTCCGGGCTTTTTATTCTGGCAGTGCCCATCCTGACCAAAATCTTGTGCTTCTGCGCCCCAAGAGAATGGACAGAGTATGCTGGTGAATGTTATCAATGCAGAGGTAATTTTTTTTATTATTATTTGGTTATGTGAAAAAGGTAAGAGTCTTCACACACACAAAAAAATCACTTGCAAGCACAGTGCTTAATGAACTGACTAAAGAAAATCGCTGGAAATATTGAGATCTTTGTGGCACCCTGCAGCAAGCATCCTTGACCCCAGAGGGTGCCTGTGCTACGAGCTTTCACTCTATGAATTCCCTCAAAATTTAGATGGTTGACAGCTGCCTCGCTGCCTCATACGATGGGGCCAGTAAAGCTAGTAAAAACAAGAGCGAGAACCATTCTCTGGCCATAAGACCCATAGCCCAAACTGCCTCCTGTCCCCAGATCAGAGCTCTCTTCCCCTCCCAAACCAGCAAGTCCCCATCCAAAACCCACCCTGGGGACGGAGCCTGGCAGGGGCTACACCTCCGGCAGTGTCTGGGGGAGTGTGGCATGGATTAGGCAGCATATGGGTTGTTGGGCAGTGGGGCCAACCAGGACCCAGAACATGAGCCTGTGCTTTGAGTTCACCCAATTAACTGCTCACAGGGACTGTGATGTGCCTGGTGTAACAGCCTGGTGGCTGATGTGAGAGATCAGGGTGATGAAGATGCTGGGAGGGCTGGAGCCCCTCTGCTGGGAGGACAGGCTGAGAGAGTTGGGGGGATTCAGCCTGGAGAAGAGAAGGTTCTGGGGAGACCTTAGAGCCCCTTCCAGTCCCTAAAGGGGCTCCAGGAGAGATGGGGAGGGACTCTTGATTGGGGAGTGGAGCAGTAGGACGATGGGGAATGGTTTTAACTGAAAGAGGGGAGATTGAGATGAGATCTCAGGAGGAAATTCTTTGCTGTGAGGGTGGTGAGAGCCTGGCCCAGGTTGCCCCGAGAAGCTGTGGCTGCCCCAGCCCTGGAGGGGTTCAAGGCCAGGCTGGATGGGGCTTGGAGCAACCTGGTGTGATGGGAGGTGTCCCTGCCCAGGGCAGGGGCTGGCACTGAATGATCTTTAAGGTCCCTTCCAACCCAAACCGTTCTATGATTCTATGACTCTGTGTGTCATGTTGCCCTTGCAAATCTCAGGCCACTGGGTGGCCAAAACACAGCCTTTTCAACAAATCCAGAAGGGATTGGAATTGCCTTTTAAGCTGTCAAGGATGGAACTGGGCATCCTCCTGGTTCCTGGACCAATAACCTGGGTTTCTGCCTCCATCCTGGCTCGACTGTGCACACAGCCTGTTCCCTGGCATCTCAGGCACTCTGCCATCCCACAGAAATCATGTTTTCTTCTGTGCCTGCTGTCACTGAGCAAGGCTGAGCTGTTCTTTGAAAAATATGCAGTTCAGCTCCGAAAGTCAGAGCGCTCTCTGTCCGAATGTCAGTAGCCTCTAATCCTACTTTGGAAAGTTGACCCTTTTCCTCCTTGATTGCTGCTATCATTTTATTACTGTTTGCATTTGGATTTATGCTTAATCACAGTCACAACCTGTGTCTATGTATTAAACATTAATATATTTTAATTGCTCGAATCATTATTAAACTCTATAGCAGTAGGGTAGGTTGGTTTCCATACCTGCCCAGGCTTACAGTCCCTTTCACCAAACACAGCACCAAGATCCAGATACTTGGGCACGATTTGTCCATTTGTGGAGAAGAGATGGGAG